>CM042199.1:19774064-19839622 GCA_023539305.1 Ilex asprella | reverse complement strand
AAAAAAGACGGCCTGGAAAAAAAACACATCAGCCTGAAAAAAAAAAAATAGCAGCACCCAAAAAATACAGAAAAAAAAACCGCATGTTCATAGGAATTGAACTTATGACTTGCAGTTTAGTAACATGCACCTCTACCAATTGACCTATTGCTTTTATGTGACTTGAAAGACAAATAAATATATTTAAAGACTCAATAAAAAGCCTGAACAACAATCAAATAAAACAGGAAAAAAACAAAGCACCTGTTGAGGGATATATGAATCGAACCTAGGACTCCCGATTAGTAACTTGGATCTCAACCACTTGATCTATTGCTTTTATATGATTTTAATTTTAAAGGCAAACATAAATATTTAAAGATTTAGTAAAAAAAAAAGCTTCTTCATTTTAAGTTAGATTTTTCTTTTTCCCTTACTTACCTGCGCAGTCGTCTCATGGATGAGAGAGGGGCAGAGAGTCGCAACGAGAGATAGAGAGAGGCATACAGGGAGAATCACTCCGATTGTCACAACAACGATTCTTTGCCTATCGTCACAACACCAAAGAAGATTAGCAAAGGATAAAGAAGACCCGAAGAGAAAACAAAAGAAGAAGATGCAGATTGTAGACCCTATTTCGTTCGATCAAGAGGTATGTCGTAAATGCTTAGTCCTTTTGTGTTTATAGTTGAAAAATGGGGGTTTAGGTTATCAATCTCATGTGGTTTCTGCCATGCTCGGTTAAGTTTCACATGGGTTTTTGAGTATCAGCGGACAATTCTTTTGATTCTTTGCTTTATTTCCCATCTTCTCTTTGTTTTCTTTTCCATCCTCCTTTTTTTTTGGTTTTTTGTTCATCCTGAAAAAATGAGTGGCTGATTTTTAGGCTTTTACAGATTTTAGGGGATTGTTCACAGGCTTTTTTGTTTCGGAACGATTTCGGAAGAAATCGTCTGAGTTAAACTGAGTTCCTCTGATTTCGGTTAATACATCCGAGTTGAACTGATATATTGGCAATATCTGATCAAAGCGTCATTTTCGCGTACTGCGTATCGATATCGTATCGATAGAGACCGAGGCGGATACGACTCGGTCGAGTCGTATCAGACTCGGCCGATACCTTGAACCATGACATCTATTAAAATTCAGTCAATAGGTGACATAACAAAAAACACAGAACCAAACTAAAGAAATCATACATCCTCATTACTAGTTAGCAGTCGTGTGTTTGAAAAAAAATCATGGTCATTTCTTGGCCGTGTCTTGGTTGTGTTTGACTGAATTCACTATTTAGAATACGTCTAGCAGTGTCCGACACTGTCATGGCTTCCTGAAAAGTATCCGTGCTTCCTAGCATCCACCTCTTTTGTCCATTCAGATAATTTATCTACGGTGTTGAGTGCATCCTATGATATTCTTTTTCATCCCTAGATAATTGATTTAAAGGCCTCTAATCATCTTGTTCTCACATTAAACTATTTGTTTAGAAAAATAGAAACTTAAAATAGTTGATGTTTTTCTTCTATGCTTGGTAAATAATCTAATCTAGTCCCATTATCTCTTTGTCATTTATGTTTCATGTCCCTAATCTCTCTAGTAATCTTCTCTTTATAAGTAGCATTGTAAAAAACTAAACTATAAGGTGGCGTTTTCCCCCTCCCATCAGATGAAGGACCTTATCACGGGAAAGAAGATTGTTGTAGAAGATGATAGTTATTTTCTAGATTCTCACGTGCCCAAGTATTGTAGAATTGAACAAAGTTATAACTTAAGAGAGTAGTGAGGCATGAGAACTTTTTGTTACCACATCGAATATTAAGACATCATTTTTCTTGTTACAAAATATGTATATTTTCTCGATTTCTAGGTTGAATGTCTTTAAATCTTGTTATGATGTTTATGAATTTGCAAAAGATCATAGTGTCATTTGTTGCTAGTTTTAATAAAACTGTTTTTTGGCCATCACCCATACTTATATTTGGTGCCCCACAAAAATTGTGAGTCTATCTGGTTTTAAAGGGTTTGGGACATTTTTAGATTATTTTTCTCATACTACTTTGATTTTTGTTAAAGGAAACAATGAAGTGTTCTCTTGTTTTTACACAAGTCACGAAATGGGGTTGAGTATTTTTATGGTACTCTTTGCTCTTATTTTGATGAACATGACATTGCACACACAAACCTCATATAGGGATGCCTTAGCTTAACGGAGTTGCTATGATGAAAAAACCATCATCTTTAGAAGTTGCTAGGGTGTTGATGTTCTCTATGAATTAAGATCTACAAGGGGAAATACTTCACTTACCACAACATATCTGATCAATTGAATACATTCTAGGGTTCTGAATTTATGGGCACCAATTGACGTTGATGGCACATCTATTGCATGGTTGGACCATTATAATCAACTTTGGAAGTCTAAGCAAAAGATTAGGATTTTTTGGTCAGGGAAGTGTGATTAGTAGATTTTTTGTAGGATTATTTTGTTATTATTTGTTTGGTTATTTAATTAGGGAATAGTTGCTTTTTACTAAAAGTATTAGTGAGTGTTTGATTATGAAACTCTTTTAGAATTTTAGTAGAAGAATAATTTTCATTTTGGTAGGAGACTTGGCTTATAAATATCGATGTAATACCTACTATTTTATTAGAATGTGATATTAATGAAATAATTTGTGTGGAGAATTTTTGTGTTTTTCGACCTTGTGAGAGAATTGATGCAAGACAGGAAAAAGAGGTACCAAACCCATTGAATTTTAATGTTAAACCACATCCAAACCTATATCATGTCGCATGGATTGCTAATACCAAGCTGAAAGTTGGCGAGAGTTGTCAAGTTATGTGCACTATTGGAACACCTAAGGCGAAACTCATGTGTGATATAGACTTTCAAGCTTTGTCACTTACTTTTAGGATGCCAGTGGATACGGGCATGCCAATACTTATTATTTTATCATAAGAAAAAAGAAATACACACTTGTGCTACAGATGTGCGCTCATTGCAATTGGAAAAGTCTTCTTTATTGGTTAAAAGAGCTTCTCTATCAGATGATATTCTTGGCTCTCTTCAGTATTCACCGGAATCAATTTCTTTTCAGTTGAGGAGAATTGATTGCGCATCTATTGCATGGCTAAACGACTATAATCGACTTTGGAAGCTTAAGCAAAAGATTAGGAATTTTCAACCCAAGGGAAAGTGTGATTGGTATTTTATTAGGATTAGTTTTATTATTATTTGTCTGATTATTTAATTTGGGAATACTTTTTTATGTAGGAGTATTAGTGAGAGTTTTGATAAGGAAATTATTATGGAGTATTAGTAGAATAGTAATTTGAGAGTTTGATTATGAAACTATTTTAGAATTTTAGTAGGAAAATAATTTTTGTTTTGGTAGGAGACTTGACCTATAAATATTTGATATAATTCCCTACTTTTTTTAGAGTGATATTAATAAAAATCTTTTTTGATGGAGAATTTTGCATATTTCTTGATCTAATCTTTGCAAGGGTTTGCTTTTTCTTCTTCTTCTTCTATTTTATTTTCTCATTTTTTCTCCTTCCTGTCTTAATTCACGAGTTCGTGTGATTCCATTGATAGTTTTTTAATTAGGAAGCATGGGTACGGATATGATTACGGTACAATACGGATACGATAATATGACAAAATCTCAAAAAATAGGATACGGTTACGACCAAGATATGTTTATAAATATATATCTTTTATATTTGTACTATTATGTAATGACTTGATATATATAAATATTAGTGATTCTTTAACAATAATAAATAACACTAAGTCACTAACAATTTTGTATTTTGAAAAAGTGAATGTGAATATTAGTGATTATAAATATATAAATATTAGTGATTATTGTAGTACATTTACAAAGTGAATGTGACTATTTCATTGTAGTATCGAGTATTTGATGAGTATCGTATTCGACAGATACGTCAGCGTTAACAAAGTATTCGTGCTTCATAGACTTTTAGTTTTGATGATTCTAATGGTACTTGTTATTGATTTCTATTATGACATCGCCATTTTTGTACGCGAGGGTGTTTTACTCAACACCTAATATCTAATTACGCCTTACCATTTGATTGTTATTTTGAATCCTAGTTCTTTTTCGTGTTTCTTCCTAAAAAATTTACAAGATGCACTTAATGATCCCAACTGGAAAAAATGAATTTTTGAGAAAAGGAATGCACTCTGAAAGAACAATTCTTGGGAATTGGTTGAGTTGATCAAAGGAAAGAATGCAATTGAATTAAATGGAGGTTTTATAGTGAGATGAATATGAATTCTATTCGTGTCCAGCTTTCCTTGGCTACAAAACTTGGTTGTCCTTTTTACAATTTTGATGCACACGAGGAAGTTTCTATAGATGTTCCCCTCGATTCAAGCTTACTTTGAATAGTAGAATGGTATGTATGCTGAAAAATTTGTTATATGGTTGGAAGCACACTCCAAGAATGTGATTTTAGAAGCTTACCTGAGTTGTGCAACAATAAGGTTATCATTAGAGTGAAGGCAATCATATTTTGTTTGTTATGCATCTAATAAGAAGGTAACAACACTTATTTTATACGTTGATGATATTGTAATCATTGGATGATATAGAAGTAGTTAAGACTAGCATGGTGTTTGATAAAACTGAAATTTATGTATTTAAAACTGAATGCTAAATATCAAGTGTTGAATACTAAATTTTTTAATCTAAAAAATGTTTTATATGTACTGAAATTTAAACTCTAAATTTGATCAAACTTTTTGATTAGTACCAGTGTTAATAAAATCAGCCCAACGCATTGACCCGGCAACTCAGTGGACCAGTGCCTCTAGGTCGGACTAGGTCAACAATTGGATCGTTCATGCAAAGACCCGTGAGAAATCTGGCTGACCCAGACAGATTTGATTAAACCCGTGTGAACCAAACCGATTTCTTCAGACCATCGGGTTTTAAATTTGATATAAAAAAAGCATCTCCTATTTTATCTCCTAATTTTAGGCGCTAAATTAAAATCTCTCTTGTTCAGTCCTAAAATCTCTCCTAGATTCATCTCTCTTATCACTCAATCACTCCATCTCTCTCAAACTTCCATTCTATCTCAGCCTAAGAATAAGAGAGATTTTAGGGCTCATCAGTCGTTCCGTCTTAATCGAAGAGTCCGCTGCCTGCCGTCCGTCATCCACCCTTGACACTCAAACTCTAGGTCTCACAACCCTGAACTCATTTGTTGTTCTTTCTTTCGTTTGATCTTTAAGGTTTGTTTTCTATTATTCATGAATTCTGAATTTAGTTTTGTCTTTTAGTATCTTAGTTCATTTTTGGTTTTGTGGGTGTTGATGTTTGTGGCATAGGATTTGAATTTTTTGGCTTAATTCGGTTGGCTTCTGTGGGGTTTCTGATTTTATTTATTGATTGGAATTTTATTCTTCAAGTTTAAATCTGTTCATTAACATTATCTTTGACTCATAGTTCTTGGGAGTATTGTACATAATTTTGTTGTCAAGTCATTTACATTACGAGAGGAACTTCACCTTCTGCTATGTACCAATTTCAATGAAAACTTGCAGTTTCATTAGCTTAAAGTATAGGAGAAAAAATATAATCTATCCAAAAAATTAGGGGTTAAAATTTTATAATTTCATAGCACAATTACAATTATTTGTAATTAATTTTTGTTTTTTATGGTATAAGCGGCCTGATCAGTTGAGAACCAGTGATCCATTGACTTGGTCTCTTTGTCGGGTTGATATCCGGGCCAGGTTTAATTACTATGATTAGTACAAAGATCTGAAAAATTGCTATTTGTCTAATTTTATCCTCTGACCCTCTACGAATATATTGCCACTGCCTTACATATATTGCATGTATTACCATGCAGTTACATGCATATCTCATGCAGTGGGGTGAAGAAGAAACAGGGCAAAATATTTTGTTTCTTTGAGTTGTGTTGGTTGTCAAAACCCTATTTGGTTTAGATGAGTTATCAAAATCTCTTTTCCTTCTTAGCATTCATTGTATTTTGTTTAGCTAAGCTTTCTTCATAGATATCCTTGTGTGCTTCTTATTTGTCTTCAATTGTTTTGCAGGCCCCTGCAACCAAAGCTGGTCCTTTAAAGAAACCCTCCTTAACAACTGATACCAAGCAGGTATCGTCATTGCCCTCCCCCAAAGTGTGGCATGAAAACATGGCCACAGAACATCTCATGGATTTGATAATTTTCTGTTAATCTTCATTTATGAGCTGTTGAAGGGGTTGGATAGCATATTGGATGCTAAACCTTTGTAATGGCTGTTTCATGTATGAGCTAGTTAATTATGTTTGTTCTTACCTTTTGCAACCACAGAAGGCAGACAGCGGTGATGACAGTACTGAGGATAGTGACAGTGAAGAGCCTCAAAAGAAAAAGATAAAAGTCCTGGTATATTGTAATGCATTATATTTTTATTACAATTCCATATTTTGAAGTGATCACCTAATGTGACTATGCCGCAGCCTTCTGGTACACACAACACAGCAAAACAAAGTGCAAATCCTGCAAAAAATGAGAGCAGTAGCGATGAGGAAAGTTCTGACGAAGAGCCTTCAAAAATGCAGTTGGTGAAAAAGGTGGTAGAAGTTTGAATTTGAGGGCTGATAAATCTGTTAACAAAGTCGGTTTTGGGTCACATCTTATTTATGACTGAAATTAATCGTGGCAGCCTACACAGGTTTCAAAGAAAAGCAGTAGTTCTGCGGAAGAGACTTCTGAAGAAGACGATGATGACACTTCACAGGAAGAAGAGGAACAACCTTCCAAGACACCTAAGAAAAAGGTGAAGACCACATTCTACAATGCATTTGAGATTTATGCTACTACAGTATCACATGGAAGGATGAATATGTTTTGACTTGAGTTTTACCGCAGTTTTCCATATTAGTTATGGCCTGGTGTGACTCTAGTTGATGGTTTTTGGTCCCTGTTTTATCTTTCTTAGTTACCCATAAAAAGTATACTTCGTGAAGAGTATGAACTAATTCAATTTTTGGGTGACAAAGAATTTAATAACTAACAATTAAGGATTAAGTTATGAATGATATGTTGCAGATTGCAATCATGATATGGACACACTTGTAAGTTGAGCTTCCAATCTTCCATAGACACAATGTAGTCCTCTGTGTTCTGCAGGTGCATTTGGGTTCTCTCTTGCCAAATAATGATACATGTATATATGTAATGGCTTTTAAGCCATACATTCACCTTTACATTATGCAAATGAATATGTATTCTTTCATCTCACTATGTACGCTGCTGAATGTGGGCATTTACTTAAAGCTTAGAGAGGAAGTTCATATCAGGTGGCATGCACATTTAGGGTGTTCTTCAAATTTGGAATCGGAGCTTTGTACATTTTTGTGACTTGTTATGCTTGTTTAGTTTTAAACTATGTGTCTGAAGATATGATGTAATGTGAAAAGTTGAGAGGAATGTTGGTGGCCGTTGGATGAGTCTATTTGAGACCGTCGGACAAGCTTATTGAAGTCAGCCCTTTTTTTATGTTATAGATTTTAGTATTTGCCTCCGAACTTAACTTTTTTGGAATTTCCTTGGGATTAGGATTTCGGCTTAGAAATGGTAGGGGCCAAGCAAATGGGTTCCTTATCTTCAAAGAAAGCTGTGAGTATTGATTCTTTTTATCTAATTTTTAGTGCTTATTTTGTTACACTTTATTGGCCATAAAAGTAAAATAGACTGTAATTACTTTTGTTGCAGCCTCAAACCCCTAGTACTCCTCAAGTTGAAGCATCAGGTTCCAAAACTCTGTTTGTTGGGAATCTCTCCTTCTCTGTGGAACGAGCTGATTTGTATGTATTGTCTACTTAGATCTGGAAAGTTTGTCCTGGTTGATCTTCATCTGACAGTTGTTGAACCCTACAGGGAGAATTTCTTTAAAGAAGCTGGAGAAGTTGTTGATATTCGTTTTGCAATGAATCCAGATGGTGCGTTTAAGGGTTTTGGTCATGTTGAGTTTGCTACCATAGAAGCAGCGCAAAAGGTATACTTCTCTTTCCTTTTAGAGTTCGTCGTTAGTTGAGATTTTCACATGATTTCTTGTGCACAATGTCTGAGCTGTTTGGATGGTGGTGTCTGCCCATATTATGAGATGTCCTTGTTGTTTGTCATCAGTTTTTTTTTCCATTCTCAGTTTTTTGGTGGGTTTTCTTATCTTGTAAAGCTTTTGTTTACCGATTGTAATCTGGTGAGGCTACCTTATCCCCCAGTGATGCAGTGGTACTTGCAAATAATATATTGATAATTTGATACCATACAGTCTAATTGTCAAAGAAAAGAAGAATGCTAAAATGTTATACTACACGAATTACTTGTTTTCGGGTCACCCGGATAATTGGTAAATACGGATCCCCCGAATCCATCCTAAAAACCATATGAAGTGAACATAAAAACAATATCTTTGTATAAACTTCCATTAAAATGGCTCTTATTTGGAGCTTCTTACAAGAGCCAAACCTGATCACTGGTGGTATTCAATGCACAAAGCTCCTGCCTATAGTGGGGCTGAGTTGTAGACAACGTTGCCCCCAATTTACATGTAGTCAATACAAAGTCGATAGCAATGTGCATTTGGATGGTTTTGAGGCAGTGGTGCCTCCATTCAAATCAACCTTTTTTCTTCGTTATAAGGACCTGACTATAGTTTCTTGTACTGAACTGTTTAATTTGCTACTTTACCCAAAGTCTGAACATATATTGCAGGCTCATGAATTCAATGGTCAAGATTTGTTGGGTCGTAGTGTGAGACTTGATTTTGCCAGGGAAAGGGGTTCCTACACTCCTCATAGCGGGTATCAAATGCTGATTCTTCTTGCTGTAGAAGTTGTGTGTTCGACAAGTTCAATTTTGTGTATTGATTTTCATTATTGCTAATTGTGGCAGAGAGAGTAATCCCTACCAAAAGGGTGGGGGAGCTCAGGGGCAAACAGTCTTTGTCCGAGGCTTTGACAAAATTGACGGTGAAGACAAGGTACGTGTTGCCAGCAGAATTTCCCTGTAGCATTCGTTTTTCTTCTTTTGAATTACTTCTGGATATACGTGCTCAACTTGGACCTTCCATGAAATTCAGATTAGGAGTGCTCTAGAAGAGTATTTTGGGTCTTGTGGAGAAATATCAAGGGTGTCCATTCCAAAAGATTATGATGGTGGTGTTAAAGGGTTTGTATTCTCTTCCTTGTTTCTCTTATGACTTGAATCTTAGCATTGAAGGAAATATTTGTCAAATTGAATGTTTAGTGATTACATTGTCTTTGTTATTGTGTATTGTATGGTTTTATGTCATAATGCACTTTTTCCCTTAGTAAATATCAAATGATATTTTGAACTCCGGATGTTCATGTGTGCAGCACAGCAATGGTTTAGCAGATATATTGTTTCAAGATTTATTTCTTCCATTGTGGTATTAATCAAATTGAACTGTACACTGAGTGACTTTCCCAATGCTATACCTTAAAAGCTGTTTTACTGCGATTTTAAACTGTATCAATTAGTTTGATTGTGTCCTGTGTGATGTATTAGATCAATAGTACAGGTTTTGGTTCAAAGGTTAGTCATACAACATTTTAGCTCTAGTTTTGCTTTTCATGGGAATTCTCTGCATGAACGTGAATGCTTAAAAGTTTGCATGGAAAATATAATATCTAAATGTGTATTCGTGTGGCTGCTTTACCTAAAGTGGACCCCACCAAATTCCTCCCGTCGCCTGATGGGTGAGTATAATCATGGCTGCTTTACCCTTTCTTGTCTATAAAATCTAGTATTATTTTTTGTGGTTCTTAAATGCCATATGATATATGCTGATGAGTGATGACTTGTTCTACATCTTTTGTGGTTGCAGGATAGCTTATATTGATTTTAAGGATAGCAATGGTTTCAAGAAAGCTCTACAACTCAATGAATCTGAATTTGGAGATAACTACTTGACGGTGGAAGAGGCAAAGCCAAGACGTGATAATCGTGACAGTGCTGGCAGTGGCAGAGGTGGTGGTGGAAGGAGTGGTGATGGTAGGTTTGGTGGTAGACGTGGAGGTGGTCGTCGTGATGGTGGTGGCCGTTTTGGAGGTGGTGGCCGTTTTGGAGGTGGTGACCGTTTTGGAGGTGGTGGCAGAGGTCGTGGAACACCCAGCAAACCAAGCTTAGCTACTGCTGGGACAGGTATGTTTACCTTTACTTTTTCTTCTTTTTTTCAGTCAATGCTATGGTCTTTGCATGCTAACAGGGACCTATCATGGGGTCTTTGTTTAATATGCTGCAAGTTAGATTTTAAATAGCTAACCCTCATCCATTTAAAATCTTTTGTACAATTTGGTGATTCCTCTATATTGAGAAGAGTTGTGTTCCTACCTCCTCTGAGGCTTCAGTCAAGGGTTTGTGCAAATGACTTTAATTAACATGCCTAGTGCGCACTGCTTTAGCTAATGATATGTGCTTCAATATTTTCTGTCCCCCTCTTCAATGGCTTTTTTTTTTTTTTTTTAATTTGCCACCTTTTAATGAGGCTAGTTATTTTTCATGTTTTCATTTTTCACACAATAGTTTGACCTAAATTATTAATTTGAGCTTTTACCTTCGGAATATAGTTGGTGCATGCTAAAGCGGGAACTCAATTTTCGTCTTCTATTAGAATAGTCAAGTAGGCAGTTTTTACCACCATGACACCTGGTGCTGTAGGCTTGGTGCTAAATATGAGAGCATTGATTAGCTCTTTTGTTACACGTTACAATTTCTCCTATGATTTTTTGTTTGTGTTCTGCATGCAGGGAAGAAGACAACATTCGGTGATGATTAGGAACGGCAAGAGTGAGCTTTTGAAGTTGCTTTTTTTATGTTCACTTTACGTACGTGTTTTATGTCTGAATTATGAGATTATGCGAGTTTTTCACGGGTAATTTTTGTTCTGGCTGGCTCAATATCTAGATGCTTATTGCTACAAAAATTTAATTTTTGTTTAGTTACTGAAGATTCAAGATGACTTATTTTCAGTTTTCTTCTATTTACGTTCTTCTGTTTCCTTTAGATAAAAACATTTAGAACTGTTTTGGTTGCCAGATTATGGAGGATATTTGTGGTTCAAATCTTGCGCAATCAAGGGGTGGTCTGTTTTGCGACGTGTGGGTTGGGTTTAACTGCCATGTTTTGGGGTTGCCTTGGATCAAAATAATTGAAAGATTTAAGGTAAAAGAGGATGATACCCCAAAAGTAAATGCTTTTATTAAACTGCAAAGGTTCTTCAGTTACAAAAATAATGATGAAATAGTTTTAATTGCAATACTTAATTTTCTTCTAAATTATTCTAAAATTGTTCCTAATGATACCCTTAGTCTTTGGTTTTTGTGGGGTTTGATGGTGTCCTGCATTTTGTCAGTAATACCCTTTTTATAGCCACTTCTCTTTGATTGTTATACTTATTTCTATTGCATAGTTGCCAACTATTTAATTCCATTAGTCATAGTAAATTAGTAACTGACCGCTTCTTCCCTCCTTACCTAAAGATTTGCCATGTGGCCATTTTTGTTGTAAATTTTGATGATGTATAAAAGTGAATTTTTGTCTCACCTGTCGAGTAATTAATATAGATAATAACTGCTATAAATTTAAAGATAAGTTTCACACAAGCAATATTTGGTTAGAGTGACTTATTTCACTAACTAATATATGTAATTAAGTGCAGTAAATATAATAAAGAGATACACACAAACAACACAGATATAGAGTGGTTCGGTGAAGGTGATTTATTTCACTTTGAAGGTAGTAGAAGTGGCCAGACTTTATTGATAAATTAGCAGGTGGGAAACAGAAAGCATGGACAAGTTCTAGGTGTGATGAGGTAGTTATGATAGAGATAGTTGTGTGTGAGAGATGGAGATGTGTGAAAGATGTATCCCTTATGTACAGAGAGTTTACAATTTATAGGCACAAAATCTTAGTTGAGGTGGTGGCGTGAGCGATAAGTTACTTGTCCTCCGGAGATGATAGTTACAGCTAAGGATAATTACTCCCACTCACATTGATCTTCGAGTAGTGGTTATTCCGATAATTATTCTCACTCGCACTGATCTTCTAGGTCTCTTGAATTCTAGATTGGACTGAATTTATGAATTGGGCTTGACCTGCCTTTTAATAGATTTGGACTTTACTCC
The DNA here is from genome assembly GCA_023539305.1 of Ilex asprella. Lineage (NCBI taxonomy): Eukaryota > Viridiplantae > Streptophyta > Magnoliopsida > Aquifoliales > Aquifoliaceae > Ilex > Ilex asprella. The sequence goes on along the minus strand of CM042199.1, from coordinate 19,827,442 downwards.
GTGGACTAAGCCTGGACCCAACTGGAACTGGGCTGGTCAGATTTAATTGGTGTCTTTCTATTTGTACATTACTTACGATCACAGGATATGGTGCAAACAGTGTCCTCATTTATTTAGGTTAAATTAATTACTTGAATAAATGAACACATGGCACTGAACAACCGCAATTGTTACTTTACAAGTATAAACATTCAACAGTTTACTTTTTACTCACTTCAGTTCGTGGCTATTCACTTTGGCACTCTCTACTTCTTTCATTGTTCTTCTTTTTCATACGAGCCTTTACCTTCCATTAATAGCGCCTTGGAAACAACCAGCTTTCTCTTCCTCTGCTTTGAAAATTCCTTTTTCCCCTCGATTTCTTTCTGACATCAAACAGTCTACTCAAAAGTTTGTAAATAATACGGTTTTAATTCTTAGTTCAAATTCAAGTTGAAGTTTCTTTCCTTGACCCTTACATCAAATTGTATATCTCTAAAGGGTTTTTTCGATTACTCTATCGTTCATGAAGGGAAAACCCTAACACTGTATCAGTCCTAACTCCAATGGAGATCTTGGGATCAAGGAACTAATCCCTTGTGGTTATGGATCAATCTTGACAAAAGGTGGATCGATTGTGTGGACTGATTGGAATCCAATATATATTCTCATTGGAGACGATTGGGGATTTACGAAATGGTCAACCTTTATGCCAGTTCATTGAATATCAATTGGTGGCTAATTGGTGTTGCCTAGTCATGCAATGCTATACTTCTTCCAAATTAACATGATGTCCTCGCTGATTCTCGACGTAGTGCATCTCGCTGATTCCAAATTAGCATTTACCTCCATACTCTACAACATGGGGGATAAAGTGTCATTACCAGTTGCGGTGGTCCCTTCCTATTTTTTTAGGCTTTAGGTTCACACTCCTCTCCCCCCCCCCCCCCCCCGCGTAGAGAAACTTCAACAAATGAAGTTGAAGCAAGTTCTACCATGATGGTAGAAGATTTGGTAGAAGAAATCCCCATATGTGTGGGAGGATGAAGAGTGTTTTGAGGATATACATCATGTTTATGATAAATTGTATAAGCAATTCCTCAAAACAACAAAAGTGCTTGCCTTGAGTGGTCGGGTAAACTCAAGTAAAAAAGAGAGAAAAACATTACATGTGGACTTAGTAAAGTTCAAAGCTCAAATTTATGGGCTTGAAGAAAAAAAGAAGTTTGTTTAGAGTGAGCTTCCTAGAAAGTGTCACGAGCTTGTAAAGTAAAAGAAGATTCTTGAGTCTAAATGTGTTAAACTATAGATAAAGATCTTTATGAATCAAATGAACTCTTTAAAAGACTACCCCTAAACAATGAAAAGTTTGATAAAATGTTGTATATGGGAAAAAGTGTGGGTAACAAGCATGGTTTATGCTACACACATTAATGCACCACCAAAACTTCTTCCAAGACTGTGTTTGTGAAGGGTAATCCCAGCCCATCACATCAACGAGTGAACGCAATCTACCAAAGATTAAAAATGGTAAGTGTAAGAACTTAAAGAAGATGGTTATTAAGAAAACGCAAGTCAATTATGAGTTATGTTTCACTTGTGGAGAACATGGTCATTATAGTAGATATTGCATAAATGATAGGGGTGTATTAAATAAGAAGCTGATTAACCCTAATTAGTATGTAAATTAGAGTAATTAAATAAGTGAATTTGGTAAGATAAAACAATTAAAAAATGTAAATTAGGGTTTGTGCGTAAACTAGGGTTTATGTGTATACAATTTGAAATTTTAGGGTTTTGTGCGGAATTGCCAGAAAGTATGAGGAGCAATCTATCAGAGCTTGAAACAATAAAGGAGGCAAGTGTAATTCAAGAGTAGAACATGCAAGAACATCATAGAACTTCCACCATTTTTCCAGCAAACCAACACCGTCCGGACGGTCATCCCAAGCGGTTCATCATTATCTTCCACCTCTTGCTTCACTTTTGCCTATATATATATATATATATATATATATATATGACCCTTCATCTTCTTCAGGCGGGCTAGAATGAGGGAGTTAAATAGAGGAAGCTCAAGGAGCTCTGGAGAGAATTCAAAGGGTAGAAAAAAGAAAAGAAAAGAAAAGAAAAGAAAAGAAAAGAAAGCAAGAGAGAACAGAAGAAGCCTTGCCCAACCTACTCACCAGCAAGAATTCTGTTTCTACATTTTTGTTATGTCTTTCTACTTGGAGAGTTGAACTGCCGCCACCTTTGTGTCTTAATCGATATTAAGGGTGATTATATTTCAACTGTTCCTTGTGAAAGAAGTGTAAATGTCTGTAATTTATTTAGTATTGTAATGAGAATTGCTTGCATTTCTTGCTTGTTTATAGCAATGGAGTGTGAGTAGTTTATTTATACTCTTCAGTGAGGGGTTAACATGTGTATAATATTGGTTAAATTATGGAAATGCCAACGTTTAATTATGCTTTAATGATACATATGCCTCCGTGGATGACTATATTTATAATATGCTCATGGTTATGAACACCGATCAGTACTTAATATTCTATACCATACTATCTACTATTATGTACTTTATGTATGATACAATGAAATGATGTGCGTAATTGGGTGTTACGTAAAAGTCGATTGATTGGTTATAGACGGGTTAAGTCTCGACATAGCCAATGCTTTCAGTTCAATACGTAGCCAGAAATTATGTCATCAATGAATCATCAACCTGCCGGTTGAATATCTACGGTATTCCAACTGAATGACTTGACCTTCTGGTGCACTGAGGATGTTTTACTGTTGCATGGTACAACGTTGTCAGACAAATAACCTAAGTGTTCCATCTGAATGACTTGATCTTCTGGTTCACTTGAGTTGTCTAACTGATGCATAAAACAATTAAGTAATTCAAGTATTCCTCCTGAATGACTTTTCCTTCTGGTTTACTTGAGTTAGTCAATTGATGCATATACCTACCAGCTAACCTAAGAAGTTGTTGTGTTATGGTTTAATATACATCAAACCTATTGATTGACTTTCCAAGTGACAAGAAAGTTAATTGTTATAAGGTAGCATTTCTAGTACTTAACCAATATAAAGCATATGAAATCCTTAAACTGAAGGGTACCTTCCATATAATTATCTGTTAACAATTCACCTATATATTAAATTTAATTAGACTAGTTATCAATCTAAGCTCACATCATAAGTTTTTTTTATGTTACACTACTTTAAACAACAACTTTACCATTCTTATTTTAAATTCCAACTATTAAAACTCTTCATGGGATTGATCTTGGACTTAAACCGAGTAAACTACAATTCAACCACTTATATTTGAGTGTATGATATAAAGCAGGTCACAAAATAGGTTGAATCAGAAGCTCATGCATCTAGCTAACAAATTCAATAAATAATCAATTCATAAAAGTTTGTAAGTTTTTGGAGAGGTCAAGTGAGTCCAAGCATATGCATGCATCATCACCAAAAAGGCCACATGCTAGAATGCACAAAACTCCTACTACCAAGGTCAAAATTGATCTGCACACATTCGGAGAGAAGATAGTTCTCCACCAAATCCCTGACCAAACCCAAGTTGTTGGAAGGTAAAATAAGTATGGGTGACTAAAGAGGACTTTGAGAGGCTCACCGTTTCTACCAAGCAGGATGCCCTGAGTGTTTCCAACAACGTCATGTGGCCTAAGAAGTAGGTGAGGTGAGAAAGTATGGATCTAGATGATTATTCATGCATTGCATTAAACACCATAGGGCCATACTTTGCGTATAATTTACTTTGTTTATCTTTTTATTTATTTTCTAAAATGAAAACCCAAAAACAAAAGAAAATGAAAAATTGAAAACAAACAAAAATGAAAAAAAAGAGTTTTGGTGTCAAGTTTGACATTTTTTGGAGGGTTTATTGTATTTGCTTTATTTTTCCTTCGTTTATTGCATGCTTATTCATGTTTTTATTTGTATATGTTTATTTGAAAATTTCAAAAACACTGAAAAAAGGAAAGGCAAAAAAAAATAAAAATTATTTTGTTTATTTCTTCTTTGTTATTGATCATTGTAATTCACACTTTGGTTTGGTTTATAATGATTCCATTTTTAAATCAAAGTTGAAATGTGCATTGCTATGAGTCATATTAAGAGATTGAGAACTTAGTGGCATAAATTTTATTGCTTGATTCATGAGCTAAAAGTCTATTTCATCCCAGCATGTTTGGTTCCAAGTAAACGCCAACCATTTGCTTTCATACTTAGGAGTCTTGTTAGTTTAAATGATTAATGATCTTATGTGATTCAAAGTGTTGGTGATAGATGAACACATGACTAAAGATGGGTTAAACCTCAATCCTTTAAAAGATCTCGAAGGCTAAATGTAAGAAAAGAGCCCAATGTGACCAATATTTAGAAGGTAAGAAATAAATAAATGGCTAAAAATAAATGCACTTGAATTGTTGAGAGTACTTATGCTTAATTGTAATTGCTCATTTGTAAAACTCATAGAGCTCATGCTAAACACACTTAGAAGCATATTGATAAAGTACATAATTCACAATCGTGTTAATTAAAGTCATAAGAGAAGAAGTGATAAAAGATATGGGGAGTTGTCTAAAAAGAAAAATGATTAGAACACTCACTAACCGGTTATGTATTCTGTTAAACAAAGTACCAGGATTTCATATAGAGCTTATTCATGATTTGAACCAAATGGAATCCTAATTGTGTTAAGGTTTGCTTTCACACATGTTGCACTTGAATTAGCCAAAGTTGATCAAAATTTGAACACGTGTACATGAAATTGAACTGATAAGGAAACTGTAACACCCTCTCCACATGATATAATATTGTCTACTTTGAGCCCACTGGCCCTCACGATTTTGTTCCTTCCAGTACCCCTAGAAGAATATCTTATGCCATGTAAGGCGAGATGCTTACTTATTAACCCAACATCTTTCCCTTCCTTAACCAATGTGAGATACCAAGATCTCACAATCCACCCCCCTTAGGGCTGCACGTCCCCATGCAGTAGCTCACCAGCTACTTGCCCGCCCACTACACGCGAGCACAATAGGGCCCCACACTCGATCCAGGTGAGAGTGGGCTCTGATACCAACTTGTAACACCCCCTCCACATGGCATAATATTGTCTGTTTTGAGCCCACTAGCCTTCACGATTTTGTTTCTCCCAGTATCCCTGAAAAAAGGCCTTATGCCATGTAAGGCGAATGACTTATAAGCCCAGCAATTTTTTCCTCCCTAACCGATGTGGGATACCAGGATCTCACAGAAACATTGCTCTACAATGCATGAAATTAAATTCTACATTCTAGAATATGCCTCAGAACAATGCTATGAGATGATGAAAGTTGGATGGAGCAATTATAATGTGAATATATGTAATTTTCATGATTTATGGCATCGTGCATTTTAAAGGTTAAACTGAAAATTGCATTACAATTAGATCTATTTCATCAATGCATGTACATATTGTTGCATTTAGGTTATACTAGCAACGCACGTCATGCGTTGCTAGTAAATAAATTTAAATAATATTTTTTATAAAAAAATTGAATTATATGTATAATTAAATTTAAATAAAAAATGAGAATTTAAATAAATAATATATTTTAATTAATACTACATTTAATTATTAATTTATTCAATAAACTTTTAGTACTAAATCTATCATTATTTATGTATCTCTCCGAATTTTTAAAGCATTTGCACACTAATTATATTATAAAATTATCAATTTTTATTTTTTAAAATTGATTGATTAGATCGTTCATAATACTATTATATTATTGCATACTAAAAAATAAAATATAATATATATTTGACTATGTGATTCAATCTGATAACTAAATTTATATAGTAATTTAACATATATATATGATTTTATTTTTCACATAGATATAAAAAATTATGTGCAACTGTACTACTAATAAATGAGTTCAAAAGAATTTAAAAGTCCTTATAAAAGAGTTCAAAATAAATTGAAAGTCAAATAGGAGTGAAAAATAAAAATTAGATGAAAGTATATATATTGGTGGGTATAATTGACTTTATTATAATAATTAGGGTTAAAATAGAAAATTAAAGTTTTTCATAGATGCTGACATTTATAAGTAGATATAGATATAGATTTGCATACTAATTATATTATAAAATTATTAGTTTTTATTTTTTGAAATAGATTGATTAGATCGTTGATTCGCACTTTTTAGTGTGTTTGAATTATATTATATTATACACCAAAGTATAAGTGAACAAATTGTAGTTTTCTCGATTTGAAGTCCAAGTATCAATCCCACGAAGAGTTTTCAGTAATTTAGATTGTAAAAAAAAAAAAAATCAAAATAAAAACAGTAAAGTTGTTGTGTGAAATAGTGTGATGTTTGATGGCTTGTGATGTGAACTTAGATTGATAAGCTTGTTTATTTAAATAAAAGAAATGCGAAAATAAAGTGTAGAGAAAATAAAGTGCGTAAGTAAAGCAGATTAATGACAGAAATTTAAAAGATACCCTTCAGTTTAAGGATCCATAGGTTTCATATTGTTTAATTTCTGGAAATGCTATCTCACAACAATTAACCTCCATTTTACTGGAAAGTCAATCGATAGGTCTGATGTATATAAATCATAACACAGCCGCTTCTTAGGCTAGCTGGTGATAATAAATCATAACTCAGCAACTTCTTAAGAAAGTTGGTTATATCCACGTCAATTGATTAACCCAAGCAAACTAGAAGGACAAGTTATTCAGGAGGAATACTTGAGTTATTCTCTTGATGTTATGATTGTAAGTACATATATAATAAACCATAACACAACCGCTTCTTAGGCTAACTAGTGGTAATATAGTATAACATAACAACTTCTTAGGAAAACTAGTTATAGATGTGCCAATTAACTAATTCAAGTGAACTAGAAGGCAGAGCCAATTCATGAGGAATACTTGAATTATCCCATAGGTCATCTGTGATATATATATATATATATCAGTTAAACAACCTCAGCATTCCAATGGAAGCAAAGTCATACCGATAGGAACGCCATAGTCATTAGATTGTCGATATATTTATAAATAATTTAAACAACCCTAATAACCTGTGAGGATCATTTAGATTTTATACCAAACATCAGTAGAAAATCCTCAACGTTTCACTGGAGGATAAACCATACCGGTAGGAACACCGTAGATCTTTAACTGACGGGTCTTATGATACACTGATGACATAATTCTAGGCACAACACCGAAATTACATACATCACTGTATCACGCATTAAGCATATACTACATATATAAGTAAACATATAAATAAAACATCAGTATTTTCAGAACTTAACCAATAGTATACATATGTTTGTCCTAGTTTGAAGGGTATAAAAGACTACTCACGCTCCATTGCTATAGACAAGCAAGAAGTGCGGGTAGTGTTCATTACAATTGAAATTAAACGGTAAACTGTAAAACTTCTTTCACAAGCAACAATTGAAACACAACCACCGTTATTATCATTCAAGACACAAAAGTGGCGGTAGTTCAACTATCCGAATAGAAAGACTGCAACAGAAATGTAGAAATACAGAAACGATATCACACCCATCGGCTATTTCTTTCTCTTTTCTCTCTTTGGAATTTGGAGGCCGACTGATTTTGGAGAGTAAGGGGCTGGTCTTGTGGAAATGATATGTGTATGTTGGTGAATGAAAGGAAGAAAAGAAGAAAAGCTTGTCTTGGAGTGATTTGGAGAGAAAGTGTGGTGTTGGTGTGGAATCCATGAAGAAAGAAGAAAACAGCCCCTATTTATAGAGGGGAGGGAGGTGCATGGCCAAGGAGAGTTTAGGAAGGTCAAGGAGGGTTTAGGAAGGTCACCACCACCTTCCGGAATGGTGGTGGCTTGCAGTGGTGCTAGGTGTTGCCCCCTCGGTCCGCCAAGTGTCGTTCTCCAAGTTCGCCAAACGTTATCGCCTGATTGGTCCAAATGTCTTGCTTTGAGTGTGCCAAATGTTGTCTCATCAATGGTCCATATGTTGTGTTTTTATTGGTCCGTATGTCACCTCCTGATTGGTCCAAGTTTCTTTTTCGCACTTTAGTCCTTCGTAGTTTCAAGCTTTACAAAATAGTCCTGTATTCTTTGATATTTTTGCATTTGACCCTATACTTTCAAACATAAAATATTAAAAACTTTAATTCACACCCAAAACATAATTCATAATATTTATTTATTTTATCTTACAAAAGTGATTACTTAATCATTCTAATTTACACACTAATTAGGGTTAATCAATCGTTCATAATACTATTATATTATTGCATACCAAAAAATAAAATATAATATATATTTGACTATGTAATTCAATCTGATAACTACATTTATATAATAATTTAACATATATATATGATTTTATTTTTCACATAGATATAGAAAATTGTGTGCAACTGTACTACTAATAAATGAATTCAAAAGAATTTAAAAGTTCTTATAAAAAAGTTCAAAATAAATTGAAAGTCAAATAGGAGTAAAAAATAAAAATTTGATGAAAGTATATATATTAGTGGGTATAATTGACTTTATTATAATAATTAGGGTTAAAATGAGAAATCAAAAGTTTTTTGCAGATGCATATACACCCATGCATGCATTTAGAGGCTCAAGTGATGTGTTTAGACGTGAAAAAATGGACTGGATAGCTGAAAGCCAATTCAAAATTTGTAGAGACCACTTGAGTGACCTGTATTGAAGTTCAGTTCTAGGTAGCTTAAAAGACAGATTTTTGACATTTTAACTTCATTTCCTTCACTTCTCTCATGAGCCCACCTCTCTTTGTACACACCCATAGCATTCCCTAGAGCTTTAGCTTGATATTGAGTGAGTTTTAGTGCATTTTGACCTTAGATCTGTGATTATCATTCTATTTTCACTATTTCATTGATTGGTTTTGGGAAAATGCCGCCAAGAGCCGAAAAATAGGCAAGTGCACGTGTATCTAATGAAAGGAGTCATCTCTAGACCCTACAATATCGTGAGCTGTATAGGAGACAGTGTGCCTCTACAATTGTGTTGGTGGAGCGAGGTGTGAATTTCACTAGTATAAGTAACAATATTGTCCCTTTGAATTTCGAGTCGAGAGTGTGATTTAGCTATCGTTGGCTCTTGTGCCAGTAAATATGGATATAGTCAGGAACTTTTACACATACATTAGGAACACCACTGAGGGTAGTGAGCACTTTCAGACATATGTTCGAGGTGTGTTGTTTGAGTTTTCACTAACTTGATTGCCACCACCCTACACCTACCCCAGGTAGCAAATGATGCCTATCACTCTAAACCTAATAGTGCCATACTCAGGCTCCAAAATGTTAAATCCGTGTCATATGGAGCTCCATATCCTCATGGGTGGAATCGACAGTGCTAGTAGCAAAAGGATTTAACTAGGGACTTTTGATTGATTAATTTGATAGTCAATTACAACATCAACCCGAAGTCCGATGCATCGCTAATACCAGATGTATCAATAATGTTTTGTGAGGATTGAGACGAGATTATGACAACCAATAGTCTGATGCATCGTTAGCCAAGAGGCCTGTGAGATTGAGTTGAGGTAGGATGATTGGTGAGGTGTCATATTTTTATTTAAATCTCACGTAATGTAAGATATGTGGAATAGGAGTTTAATTATTCGTATCTATTAATTATGACACTTGACTTAATTAATAAATGATATTGTTGGGTGTATTTTTTTTATATTGTATTATGCTAAGCATTTTTAGTAACACCAAACTATATCGGAATCTACAGAAATATTACTAATTGATGGGGACAGAACGAGAGGCTACTGAATTACTGGCTAAGAGTTTGGTGAGTCAATGGGTTTGTTTTAACCACTTTTATTTTGGAATGGAAATTGGAGCACAACATGATGAATTTTGGAGACAAGTTTTTTTTTTTTTGTTTTACAAAATCTGCTCATTTCAAAGCGGTTAAAGCAAACTTCAATTGTTTGTGGATGAAATTGTGCAATTTGCGTAACACGTTTACTTAACCTACAACAAGTTTTGGAAGCACTTTGAGGATTAATATGGTTTACAAGTTTGAGGGGAGTCTGAGTGTATCATTTAAATACTAAGGGAGATAACAAGATTCTGTATAAGAGGGTTCGAAGGTACTTAGGATGACTATCTATCATTGATAGAGTAACATACAGATGAAGTAGTACCATATGAATTTTTTCTTATTTATGACAAGTGGTGTAGAACGCCAGGGTGTTAGGGAAAAAGGGAAAAAAAAAGGGAGGAAGTGTGGGTTTTGAATTGATGTTTGTGATTGTAGACAAGGTGGAAGTGATTCAAGATCATTTAAAAGTGGCTAAAAATTGACAATAATACTATGCGTGTGACCAAAGAAGATATTTGGAGATTGTAGCAAGTGAATGAATATCTTTACTATAAAACCCAAGTAGAATTGAACTTTTTATGAAAAAGGGCAAAACGGTAATTTGCGCTATAGTACGGGTCGAAAATCCAATTTTTTTTAAAACTTAGATGATGAAACAAACTTCACTGTTGGGTTCGTCTTGAAAAATCTAGCTACTATATTAATTTTTGTTGAATTCCGAGACAGTAGAATTTTTTACGTTTTACGAGGCAACTAGGTGTCGGGTGATCTCATAAATGAACCCGGGAATTAAATTTTGAAAAGTGGGTAATAATTTAAAGCTAGTTCGTATGAAAATATTTTGAATTTGAATTGGAACGAAATTTAATTAATTCGGGTCAAAACCAAATCCGAGAAAGAGAATGTGTGGTGAATTGTGGATCAAATGTTTAAAGGGTATAAATAGGGGTGAAAAATCAGATTTCTCCCCATTTACCATCAGATTTTCGAAAAAAAGAAAACAAGAGGGGGAAATTCCAAGTTGTCTCTACCTTTTCTCTACGATCTATAGTTGTTCATCACTCAAATCGGCTCAACACAAGAACGAAAGTTGTTCCCCTTGTCGAGGGCTACACAACCATACCAAAAAGCACGGATTTGGGCGAAGTTCCAAAAACAAGCTTGGGGAAATCAAGGGTTTTGGACTAGAATCGGGTTCTTGGAGCTTCCTACGATTGTTTTACGCTTCAAGAGGTAGGGTTTTCTCCCTAATTAGGTTTATTTTCAACCTAGAGTGATTATATGGAATGAGTAGGTTGTTAGAGATGTGTAACACTTACCTATTGTTGTTATTTTGATGAAATGGGTATTAGAATTGGGTGAAATCAATTCTACCTTGAATTGGTATATAGAAATTACTAAGATTGTATTATATGGACATGCTATGTGTTTATATTATGCCTTGGAGAATTAAGTGTGTTAATTGCATGAGATTATGTGATAGCATGCTTGAAAATTATTGTTGAATAAAATGTTAATATATGCTTGATGATGTATTGACATTGTGATGAAGTATAGTTATTATATGCTTGTGATATAATTGGCCATGGTATGTGTTCAAATGTGGTGGAAATGGTTCATGTGATGTTCATAACATATTGAACATGATTATAGTATTACAGTAGTACATTACATTGTATTTTGCACAAAGACGTCACATTTATGGGCATTAGGCATGAGTGTGAGCGTGTGTGCATGATTGTCATCAAACACCACACTTGATGGATAAAGGGTGGGCTCAGAAAAGTTGGATCAAAGATCTGACTGAGTCGCATGATTTGCATTAAAAATTGGGTCGGGGTTAATAAGAAGGGTTAGACTATCCCTCGGGTGCAAGACCCGGTTACTTGGGATACACATTTTCTTAGTTTAGTCCATAAAGTGTGTGGGTGTACGCAGAACCATTGGTGAAAATTTATGAATTTTGTTTCGGTTGGGTGGCCGTTGATATAAGTCCATAAATACCCACCCCAAGAAAGACTTGAAAATTTAATGGTCATTGGATGTTTAACATCAATGATAAGGGCTTGGAATGCCCGAAATTGCACGCATGACATATGCATCTGTTGAGTGAGTCGGTGAAGGATCTGGTGGATGTGCATGAGCGAGTCTCATCATTTCATGGCATGACATAGTGATTCCTATCTTTGAATTACATATTCTTGATTGGAATGTTTGTTGCTTGTTGTATTGTGCATATGGACATTTCATATACATCTAGGTTAGGGGTAGCCTCTTTAGGAGATACCCTATTGAGCATGACTCACCCTTGATGAGAAAACATTTCAGGTGCGGGGTATACACCGGTAGAAGACTCTCATTTGGGGCTCCAAGGATGAAGAAAGGTCGACTTGTGGCTTTTAAACCTTATTTTGTAAAAAATTTGTGAAATTCGGTATTGGACATGTAAATATATGAAAATGATTGAAATAGAATTTTTACAAACTATGTTCCATGTGAAAACTTCACTATACATGTGTTGGGTTGATATCGAGTGGATTGGAAATCGAAAATGAATGAAATGGGCAATTCTGGGCACACCTACTGGTAGGAAGTTGAGCCCTTCTACCGATAGATGTGTGATTAGCACCAAGTATTGCATATTTCATGTGCTAATACATTCTTTTTTCACTTGCTTTTAGGGATTAAATGAAAAGAATGTTGTTATTTGAGCTATTAATGAAGAATTGTGGTGTTTGCAGATGAAAGTGATAAATGGTGCTTCTTTAAGCCTTCTCATATGATTTGAAGTGAATGAGGATGAAAAGAATGGTTGAAGATAGCTCAGGAGATGAAGAAATCAAGAAATTAGAAAATAGGGGAAAGTGTACCGGCTCTGCTGAAACAACCCAAATTCTGCAAGTCATTCTCTGCTGACTTGAGGGTCCCACAAATCACACTCTCACTTGTCTCGACACTCCAAACACCATGTACACCCCTTGCACACTTCTTTTTGAACTTTTGGAGCCTTAGTGATCAATGAAGAGAGAGAAATGGAGAGAAGTCGGGTGTGCAGACATGGTCAGCATCACCCTGTCCAGCCCACTTTTTTGTAGCCCTATGGAGGGAAAGGACATCACACAACTATAGAGGGGACCCCATGGACGTTTTTGAAGCTTCCAAGAGACAATACACACCATTATGTAATAAACATTGAAATATATAGAGCGATAGTCTAGGGAAGATGATGTAAGAATCTTCCAAGCTTTAATTGAAGTCTAGTGTTTGGAGAGAGAAGATGATAGTCTAGTGTTTGGAGAGAGAAGTTGAGTTTTTTACATTTTCTTCCATGCATTACTTTCCAATTCTATGTAAGAATCTTCTAAGCTTTAATTGAAGTCTTTAATGCCATTTGATTCAATTTTTTTTCAGGTATATCTTCCATTCAAGCTTTCGCCATTAATGCACTCAAGGTCTTCATTTTTTGAGTTTAAAATGGGTATTAAATGCTTTCTTTGTTAGTTTATGTTTCTTACACTAATTTAGCTTAAATCTTTATATCTCTATAATTTCTTTTCATTACATTGTTAGTTTGAACTTAAGCATGAGTAGCTAAGCATTTTAGTTGGCTAATCCAAAAGGAGACCTCCATTTGGGTATGTTATTTCAACTTTTTTTCTCTCCTCCTCTCAGAGTACGGTGGTTCAGTTTGACTGGGTTGAGAGTGGATGAGATCGTTAGTCGTTGATATTCCGTAGACTTGTCAAGGTTTATGCTTAGATCTTCACTCAATCTCGCCCCTAGCTTCCCACGAATCAATCATTCATGTATGCTTTATTGGAGGAACGATTCGAGTTGAATTGGTATTCCCATTGGAGTGACTCCTTGGATTAGCCAACACTTATTTCCCATTCAAACTTCATCACTAAACAAACCACAAACCAATTCCAACAACAAATGATTTTACACTTTTTTTTAATAAAAATCACCTTCATGATGATACACCTTATTCCCTAAGGAGATGACCTTGGAATACCACCAAGCAAAACAAGATACGCAAAAGTCTTCTTGTGCTTGAGAAATATTTTTGTACATGCACATATCTAATTTCCATTATTCTATTCCATTTTCTTCTTGCCCTTTCTTTTGACATCCTTCCAAAGGAGAGAGACACTCCCCTTCACACATACATCATATATACTTTGAGGGAAGATGTCTGGAGATTATGGACAATAGGAAAATAATTCAAGCATTTTTGGCGCCGTTGACGGGGAATGCAAGTGTTGAATCAAGAAAGTGCTTTCCGGATAACGGAGGTAAGTCTCATTATGTTCATCATGGGCTGAGGTACATTGATCTTTGTACATATTTTTGTTTATTTGTATTTCCAATTGTAGATAGTTTTGTTACATATGGGGACGAGATGATCAAAATCGACTAGTTAGACAACCCGTAGCCCCTAACATGAATATTGACTAAGACCCACCCGAGGATGTAGGTGTCAACTTTGAGAATGCTGATGCCAACCCAAATATGCAAAGGAGTGAGGGAGTGCAAGAACCTAGAATGCCAAATCCACGAATGCATTTTCCCCCTCTTAGAAATGAATGGAACAATATCCAAATTGATCCTCTGGCAAATCAATGAGGGAGTTCCTTCAACCAGCCGGTAGCACCGCACCCTCATGCATCCACTTGCCGGTTCAAGCTCAGCTCTTCCAAGTTAAGGCGAGGATGTTACAATTACTTCCTACATTCCATGAAGTTGAAAAGGAAAACTCTTACTTGCACATAAAGGAATTTGAGGATATAGTTGCAACATTCAATGCTAACTATGCTATGGAGGACATACTTCACTTCAAATTATTTCAATTCTCCCTTAGAGATAAAGCCAAATAATGGTTATATGCCTTGAGACTTCACTCCATAACATCTTGGAACCAAATTCTCTTCGAGTTTTTAAACAAATTTTTTCTGGTTTATAGAACCACCACTTTGAAAAAAGAAATTCAAAACTTTTCAGAGAAGCCCAATGAGCAATTCTACCAATGCAGGGAGAGGTACAAGGAGTTATTGCAATCCATCCCATATCATGGCTTTGAATCATGGCAAATAGTTAGTTTCTTCTATGAGGGAATTACACCAAGGAATAGACAATTTAGTGACATGATGTGCAATGATGAGTTTCTGAACAAAAACCCCGATGAGGCCTTTGATTACTTTGATACATTGACACAAAATGCACAATCATGGAACATTAAGGATCCCACCGATGTACCAAGGTCTTCAACTCAAGGGGGTAATCAAACTCAAGGGGAAGGAATTTATGACTTGAAAGACCGGGAAGACTTGCTTTCCAAACTTTCTAAGTTCTCAAGGAAAGTAGAGAGTCTTGACGTTAATAGGAGACATGAGGTCTCTAATGTTTCAAAGGTTGATGAGTTTTGCTCTATTTGTGAGAGTGTGGAGCATTCTATATCGAAGTGCCCCAACATTCTGGCCCTTAAGGAAGTGTACCATAAGCAAGTTCATGCCTTTAACCAAACAAGACAATCATTCTCTCCTTATTCAAACACTTATAATTCGGGTTGGAGCAATCATCTAAATTTTAGTTGGAGAAATGAGAATCTAATTCCTCATGGTTCAAATGCATATCCATCACTCGCACCTCTGAGGAAAAATCAATATCAAGGTCAAGGGCAAGAGTCTAGCTCCCAATACCCTTGGTCTAATCCACTAGGGTATTCGTCAAACCCACCACCACAAAATTTTCCACAAAATCCACCTCCCCAAAGCTCCTCCCATCAAGGTTCATCCAATCCTCCCCCACTTACCAACCTCCACATAAGAGGAATTTAGAGGATGTTCTTTACAATTTCATCCAAAGCCAAAATACTTTCAATTAAAATCAAACCACTTTCAACAATAACATTTCGGTTCAACTCACAAAAATTACCAATGCCATATGGTTATCATAACAAGAGAAGAAAAAATTTTCCACTCAACCTCAACAAAACCCTAGAGGTCAACATTTCATTGAGTGATCTGAACCCTCCAATATGATTTGTGAGAAACTCAAGGCGGTCACCACCCTTCGAAGTGGTAAGGAAATTGATAAAACCATTGTGACAATGGTCTCACCCAATGCCATATTGCCAATAGAAAAATAGACCAAGGGTGACACTGAGGGGGTGTGGTGAGTAATGAGGAAGGTGAGAAAGAGAAATTGGTTGATGAGAGTGTGCATATTTCTCCTATTCCTGCTTCGTTTCCTAATTGTTTGAGGCCACACGTCAATGTGGCTAATTATGCTGATATTCTTGAAATGTTTAAGTAGATGAAGATCAACATCCCACTCGTTAATGCTATAAAGCAAATTCTATCTTGTGCTAAGATCTTGAAGGATTTGTGCATCGTGAAGAGAAGGCTCAATGTGCACAAGAAGACATTCCTCATCGAGGAAGTGAGCTCAATCTTGAGGACGAACACTTCACTGAAGTTTAAAGACCCTGGTTGTCCAACCATTGCCATAACTATCGGGAATTGCCAGGTGGAGCAAACATTACTTGATTTGGGTGATAGTGTGAACCTCTCCCTGTACTCGGTGTACCAACAACTTCACCTTGAAGAATTGAAACCTACTTCAATCACATTTCAATTAGCAGACCATAGTTTTCGAACACCAAAGGGAGTGGTTGAAGATGTTTTAGTGCAAGTAGATAAATTTTATTTTTTCGTTTATTTTATTGTGATTGATACTCACCCGGTTGTAAATCTTAGCTATCAAATTTTGATAATACTTTTTAAACCTTTTCTTGCTACATCTAATGCCATGATTAATTGTAAGAACGATCTTATGAAGCTAACATTTGGGAATATTACTATGGAGCTTGACGTGTTCAAATTGTGTAAGTAACCGGGAGATGATGAGGAAGTGCATGAAGTTAATAGGATTGACACCTTGGTGGAAGAACACTTGGAACTTTTGGGCATGTTAAAGTTGAAATAAGAGGGGAATGTTGATCTAGAGGAAGTGGACGAACAAGAGGAAGTAGAGAGTTTGAAAGGGGTGAATAAGTGGATCCCTACATTTGAGAAACTCTCACACCAAGACAAAAATATTTTCTCATCAAGTGATCAAAAGCCCAACTTGGAATTAAAGCCGCCACCATCCCATTTGAAGTATACATATCTTAGGGATGAGGAGACATTTTCGGTTGTAATAAGCTCAACATTGGATGCAACACAAGAAGAAGAGCTCTTGAAAGTGTTAAGAAGGCATAAAGGGGCAATTGGTTGGACAATTGCGGTCATCAAAGGGATAAGCCTCCTTATTTTCACTCATCGGATCTATCTTGAGGAGGACGCCAAACCGTCTCGACAACCACAAAGAAGGTTGAACCCAATTATGAAAGATGTGATGAGGGACGAGGTGTTGAAACTACTTGGCGTGGGCAACATTTTTCCTATTGCCAATAGTAAGTGGGTTAGCCCCATGCAAGTAGTACCCAAGAAGTTGGGAGTTATGATTGTGGAGAATGAAGAGAATGAGCTCATTCCAACAAGGGTGATCACCGGTTGGAGAGTTTGTATTGACTACTGCTTGGTGAAAAACCTTGTTGTTTCCTAACTTCTAAAAACCATCCCTTAAAATGTGCAGTGTATGGATAACGAGGAGTATCACTCTCTCTTGGGATGGTGTCAAAAGAAAGGGCAAGGAGATGGTGGAAATAAAATGTATGGAATGGAGAATGAAATGTGTGTGTGGTGAATAAAAGTGCTCTCGAAGCGCAAGGAGTCTTTCGTATGTCGTGTTTTACTTGAAAAAGTATTCCAAGGTCGTCTCCTCTGTGAAAGAAAGTTCAAGTGTGGGAAGGTGATTTTGTGAAAAAGGAAAATGTAAAATCTTTGGTTTTTGTTTTGTGGTTTGTTGTTTTTGATAGGAAATGCAATGAAAATAAGTGTTGGCTAATCCAAAAGGTTCACTCCAATGAGAATGCCCAATCAACCCAAAACCTTCCTCTGAGGGTTTATAAATGAACGATTGATTCGTGGGAAGCTAGGGACGAGATGGTCAGGATCCAAGCATAAACCATGACCAGGACTATGGAATATCAAAGACTCACAACCACGTCCACTCTCAACCCAGTCAAACCGAACCATTGTACACCAAGAGAGGAAAGAAAATGAGTTGAAATAGAAAACTCAGGGGGAGGTCTCCCTTGAATTAGCCAACTAAAAATGTAGCTACTCATACTTAAATGAAAGACAATGCATAATGTAACGAGACATAATGAAAATGAAGCATGAAAGTTAAATTAATCCAAGAATCTTAATCTAATAAGAAAAATATTGCATACCCAATTTAAAGCTAGGAAATGAAAAAAGCTTAAAATAACAATGATGAAATGAAGAACATGTAATTAAACTTGGAATGCAATTGAAATAGCTAAGATTAAAGTGCAAGAAATAAGGATTACAAGAGAATTAAAGCTTACTACAACTGGAATGGAGAAGAAAATGCAAAAACATAAGCTTCTAATCACTATTCATCAACTTCTACATTGAACTACTCCTAGCTTAGGTAGCCACCCTTTGCAATGCTAAAAAATGTTGAGTATATGGAGTGTGAGAGCCTTCAATTTCATGCATGGGGGTCCCTCTACCTATATGAAAGGCCTCCAATCAATAGGGGGCTGAAGAGATGGGTATGGTAGGCTAGCACAGGCTTAGCCTGCACACCCAAGCTTCACCCCTTTCTCTCTCTCCTCATTGAATGCCAAGCCTCCAAAGTCTTCATCAATGGTGTAGGAGGCATAAAGATGTACAAAAAATGTTGGGAGAAAAGTGGAAGAAGTGTAGGTGGGACCTCCAAGAAATTGGAGCATGCAAAACAGTCGTTCTGGGCACTTCAGGCATGGCGTACCGGTATGCATACTGGTGCGGTTTAGCTACTGGAGTTCGGCGTACTGGTATACTTTGTCTGCTTCAGACCAATTTTTGTAGAATTATCATAATTTTTTATCCAACAGTCCGATTGAGCTGAAATTTTGATACACTACAGAAGACATCCAGATCTACAACTTTTATGCTTTGTACTTTTTCAGATTCGAAGTGGATCATGGTCAAAATGGAGAAACACCGAGGCTTTTCTACCAGATTGTGTGGGTGTTGGTGCCTTTGTTACCCAACACCTATACCTCCTTGGTTTCTTCACTTTTAAGCCTTCAAATCTTCATGTAATGTGTACATGCCTTCACCACACATCTATACTTAGTTTCAAGCTGATAAAATCCATCATTTAAGCTATAATTACTTTCAAAATCAAAAATTCAACATTATTCATAATTTTGGCTAACTCTAAGTACTAATATGCAAAAGTTGAGTTAAATGCATGTAATGAGGCCATTAAATATGAAATATTTTTTGCTCATCAACTTCCAGAAGCTCAACCTATGCACACGTAAATACCACTTCCCAATGCCACTCCTTGATAAAGTGTTGGAGAGTAGCGGGGCATCTATTTTATTGTTTCTTAGATGGGTGCTCCGGCTATAATCAAATTGAAATTACATTGGAAGACCATGAAAAGATCACTTTCACTTGTCCCTACGGTACCTTTGCTTACCGCCGCATGCCATTCGGGCTATGTAATGCCCCAGGAACCTTTCAACGTTGCATGATAGGGATATTTAGTGATATAGTGGAGAAGATTGTTGAGGTATTTATGGATGACTTCTCGATCTTTGGGGATTCTTTCAGTGGATGCTTGGAGAACTTGGACAAGGTCCTTGAGAGATGCGAAGAGAAAAGTCTAGTCTTGAATTGGGAGAAGTGTCACTTCATGGTGACTCCAAAGAATTATTCTCGGGCACATCATCTCGGCGAAAGGCATTGAAGTTGACAAATCAGAAGTGGAGGCCATCTCCAACCTTCTTATGCTGAGAGTTGTCAAGGATATCAGGTCGTTTCTAGGCTATGCTGGATTCTACAGTCAGTTATTAAAAATTTTAGTGCATTGGCCCGACCCTTAACCAATTTATTGTCTAAGGACGTCCCATTTTTTTGGTCCGATGATTGTGAGGCATCGTTTATAAAAATCAAAAGCATGTTTGTCACACCTCTGATTATGCGACCACCCAAATGGGACTTACCTTTTGAGCTTATGTGCGATTCGAGTGATTTTGAGGTTGCCACAGTGCTCAGTCAAAGGGAGGATAATATACCTTATGTAATATACTATGCTAACAAAATGTTCAATGAAGCTCAAATGAATTACACTACCACTGAAAAGGAGGTTCTAACAGTAGTATTTGCATTAGATAAATTCCGTTCTTACATCATTGGTTCACCTATAGTAGTCTATACTGATCACTCTACTTTGAAGTATTTGTTGTCTAAGCAGGACGCCAAATCGAGACTAATCAGGTGGATCCTCATACTCCAAGAGTTCAATCTGATCATCTAGGACAAGAAAGGAGTGGAGAATATGGTGGTGGATCATTTGTCTTGACTGGTGGTGCAAGAGGCCGATGAGGACATTCCTATCCAAGATTATTTCCCTGATGAGCAATTACTTTCAATTCATTCTATTTGTCCATGGTATGCTGACATCTATAATTATCTTGCAACCGAACAAATACCACCGCAGTGGAGCCTAGAGGATAGAAGGAGATTCATGGTAGATGTGAAGTACTTTTACTTCGACAACCCATACTTGTTCAAGTACTGCCCTGACCAAGTCATGCAAGTAGGGGTGTTCAAATTTCCGATTGGCCGTAATTTCCTACCCTACCCTACTAAATGGCTAACCGTAAAAATCGGGTAGGAATGCAGAAGAGTTTTTGGTCTTCCGATTAAATCGGGTAAGAATGTGGAATACCCATCAATTTTCGCATTCCTACCCTACCCTACCCACAAAAACATATATTTAACTTTTTTATATATTTTTAGTAATTATAAGTGTATTTGTGTGGTATAATTTATATTATAACATTGTTATTATGGATGTTCGAATTGCTAAAATATGGACTTATTTTTTGTGTAGGTTACATGATTTGTGGTGAAGTAGTGATTTATTGGAGTAGTTATGATTTTAATGTGTTTCATATAATTTAAACTTAAAATAATTATTGTTGTATTTGTGTAACAATATTATAGATTGATGTTCATGTTTTCTTGTGTTTTATTGTAATTGTTATTATAGTTGCTTTAGGTTTTAGTGTTATTAATTTATTGTATTGTTAAATTGATGCATGTTATTTAATTGAATTGTTAAATTGATCCAAAAATTAATAGCTACAAAAGTGTTTAGCCGAATTCCTACCCGACTTCCTACTCGATTAATCGGGTAGGAATACCGTACTTGACCGGGTAGGGTAGGCCAAGAAAAAATTCTTACACCAAAGTATCAGATAGGAAGACAGTAGACTATATTTTCTACCCGTAGGATAGGGTGAACACTCTTACATGCGAAGATGCGTACCGAAAAATGAACAACGAGCTGTCCTTGCATTCTGCCATTCAGAAGCATACGGTGGCCGCTTTTCAGCGAAGAAAACTTTGGCGAAAATTCATTAATCAGGTTTTTACTAGCCCTCACTTAATAAATACTATGTCTCATTTTTTAAAGAATGTGATAGATGTTAACGTTTGGATAGTGTGACCCGAAGGAACAAGATGACCCTCTCCCCTGTACTTGTTATAGAAATATTTGATTGTTGGGACATCGACTTTATGGGTCCCTTTCCTATGTTGTTTGACCGTCTATATATTCTACTGGCCGTGGACTACATTTCCAAATGGGTGGAGGCTGTCCTAACTAAGACCAATGACCATAGGGTCATAGTCAAGTTTGTAAAGGAGGACATTTTTTCAAGGTTTGGGATGCCTCGTGTAATGATAAGTGACGGTGGATCACGCTTTTGCAATAGGCCATTTGCATCTTTGATGCACAAATATGGTGTCACACCGCATATCACCCACAAATCAATGGACAAGCCAAGCTAGCTAATAGAGAGATCAAGAACATTTTAGAGAAGACGGGTAAGCCAAATTGGAAAGATTGGCCTGATAGACTGATTGATGCCTTATGGCTTACCACAATGCTTACAAGACTATATTGGGCATGTCAGCCTATCGACTCGTCTTTGGAAAGGCTTTCCATTTGCCAATCGAAATGGAACATAGAGCCTATTGGACCTTAAAAAATTTGAATTTGAATTTGAGAATTGATGGAGAACATAGGAAGTTGCAATTGAATGAGTTGGAAGAGATTAGAAGAGATGCACATGAAAGCTCCAAAATTTCAAAAGAGGGGGATAAAATATTTCATGATAAATCCATTATAAAGAAGTCATTTGAGCCCGGCCAAAAAGTACTTTTATACAACTTTCGTCTCTCCATTTTCTAAGGAAAACTCCGGTCCTGTTGGGATGGCCCCTATCTTGTCAAGGTGGCCTACCCCAACAAAGCTGTAGAGGTCACAAACCCCGAGAATGGACAAACATTCAAGGTCAATGGCCAAAGACTTAAGCCATTCTTCTAGGGTTTTGAAGGACAAGTTGTGGAGGAGGATTTGATGGATCTGGTGTACCCAGAATTTGTGGAGGAATAACCAGTTTTTATGCCTTTTAGTGTACAATCGCTTTTATTTATTTGCCTTATCTTTATTTCATGTCACTCACTTTCTTTTGTCGTATAATTTTGTTATTTATAGCTTCAGATGTTGGTATTTTGTCAAAATCTCCAATGCGAGGTGTTCTCCATCCCTACTCATCTTTTTATAGTCCTTCATTGCTTTTCATATCTTTTTGTTGCATTGAGGACAATGCGTGAGTCAAGTTCGGGGGTGAGATGCACCATTTGTATATCACACCAATGTCTGTGAAATTGTTTGTGGATTATACCAATTCTTGTTTGCTTTAGTGCAAATTATGGAAAAATTTGATTTTTTTTGTGAAAAGTATCTGAATGTTGATCTGTATTCCCTTATTAAGAGTGTTTGGGGGTTAGATGATATGTTGATCTCTATTTTGAACCTTGAGCACATGAGCATACTATGAAAGTGAATCCTATGCGTGACTATTACAGATGTACCTATTTTTGAACTCAACTGTATGTCCCCCTTTTAATGTGTAATTTCAGCAATTTATGGATTGGATTCATATTTTAGGCTTGACATAAGTAATGGAGATGAGTAAGGACCCATGAGAGCTTTAGTGCCAATTCTTTTGGGAGGGGACTTACATTTACTCAAGGAACAATTCTTAAATTTCAAATTCGTTCAGTAGTCTCATTATGCTGGTTTTGGTTAGGTTCATTGGTGTAGTCGATTAACTTATCTGAAATGTACACTGCTCTCCTATGCGTATTTGGAAGTAATCTTAGGTCATCTTTGAATATTTTGTGCCTTAGCCTTGTTCTTGAGAAATTTTTTATCCCAAGTACTGTGATTGAGCCTAAGTGAAATTCGTTTCTATGCAACACATTTGACCAAGCCGATGAAAATGAGAAATATTTACCTTACCTTGGTGGTTCCTAAAACTGAAAAAGTGTGATCACAAAAGAAAAGGAAATGTGGTGTGAAAATTCAAGCAAGGGATGATTGTTGTGAAACTCAAAGAGTTTGAAAAAAAAATGAGAATGAAAATCCAAGAAAAGGAGGAAAAATAAAATGTCAAGGAAAATAAAGAAAAGAAGCAAAGAGTGCGGGAATGGTGTAAAGGATGAAAATCCCATAAAAGGGAGACATTATTGAAGTAAAAGTCTTTCACTTGGAACAACCCTCTTTGTTATCCTATATCCTTCGTTTCTTTATCCTCAATATCACCCCAAGGCCCCAGTATGACCGTTGAAGTACTAAGTGTTTGATTAATACTCAAATATAACATATTCTTATGCCCCGTTTTGGACTACTTATGCTTTGGTGGAGTTTAAGTGATGATGTTTCAGGTCTTAAAGAGAACAAGGGTTCAAAGGCACCAAAAAGTACCTTTGAAGGCAATCACAACATTTTAAGGAACAAATTGTAAAATCTTGGAACAAGGAAGCAATGTTCGAACATTAAATACCGTTCGAACGTTCATGAGAAACTAGGCCAAATATTATAATCTATGTTACAGGTAAGATCTAAGGCCCTGGAGATTCAAGTACTACGTTCGAACGGTCATAAACGTTCGAACGTCCACTGGAGCAAGGACAAGATCAGACTGACTGAAGACATGGCATGTTACAGACTTGCAGTCAGAAGGCCCATGCACTTGAGTGCCACGTTCGAACGACGACAACTGTTCGAACGCCCCTAGAATTATTGGAGATAGTAGACAGATTTTTCAAGGACCTGGAGAGAGATTTGCACAAAGACTTGGAGGGAGATTTTTCTACAGAAACCACGTGTCTTCTGACATAAGTGGCAAGCACTAAATCCTCTGACGTTTGAAGGGGAGAAGAGCAAAGAACAGAGCTACCGTTCGAACTCCATTCACTGTTCGAACGGTATTGACAGACTGCCTGCAGAGTGGTTGGCTTCTTACTTTGACATTGACGCCCAACTCTATTCTTTTACCCCCTCCCCTGCCTTCTCCTGGCTTATATATACCCTTATTTTGTAGATCAAAAAGGGAGACTTGGCACTCAACATTTAGTAGCCGACACTTCTCATTTGTAGTTCTTCTAATTGTCTTAGTATTATCTCTTTGTTAGAGAATGGGGAAGTTCAAATTCCCATTCCTTTTCTTTCCATTAATGCTTACATTTACAGTTGCTTAAGAGTTGTAATTCCTTTATTTACATTTAGTCTTTACATTTATGTTCTTGATTTACATTTAGTTTTTACATTTATGCCTTTATTTACTTCTAGTCTTTACATTTATGCTTTTACATACGTGTTTTTAATTATGTCTTCCACTTTCATTATTTGAGCTCCTTTCTTGCTTAGAGAAGTGAAATTCTTCCACTTTTCTAAAGTTTTACCAAAGCTGTGAATGATGGAACGTGATTCACTCACTCTTTGTTGAAGATTAGCTCCTAGTTACCTGTACTTTTGCTTTGTGGAGTCCTCTACTTAGAGGGATGAGCATCACTCACTTTTCTAGCTTTACCAAAGCTATGAAGAGTGAGTAGTTTCTCATTCACTCTTTAGTAAGAGGTGAAGGGCATGTATTGATTATCCGGAGGTTATATTATGTATTGTTCTAATGCTTAATTTTCATATCCCCTTGTTTATTTGATGATTGATTGCATTTAGCAAAGCTAAAGTATTTTGTATAATCGATAGTCTTTCTATGACACGGATGACTCTTGCATGGAAAGACTCCTCGTTTCAAAGCAAGTACCCCGACTAGATCTTCATGACTACCCTTTAATCATCCCCATTATCAATCTTCATTTAAAAGGATGGAATATTAAAGCCATGGTTGGATGTCATGAAGAAATACTTGCTTATTTGTTGGCGCGATAACTCTCGGTGCAAATAATTCTTGTAAGCTTCTAGTAAGACATCAGAACCATGACCTTAATAGGCCATCTTTATCTTCCGATTAACTCGCCATTGACACGGGAGTTAGTTGAGTTATTAAGCATAATTATAATAAATCAGATAATTAAATACATGTCCCGATTCTTGAACTAAAGAGTGATTTTATTTTCATTTACCTTATAACCTTTCTTGAAGAGGATTCAAAATTATGTTCAGGAAATCACCCACATCTCACCATCCTAAAATCTCAAGGTCATAATCAATTGGTCTCCTTTACTGATTACTTTGAAACACTAACACAACAAGTTCTATGTGGATTCGACTCTGGACTCAAACCGAATTATTACTACAACTTGACCGCCTGCACTTGGGTGTACACATTTCGGATCAAGTCAAGTTTTAGGCGCCGTTACCGGGGAACTTATTAAAAAAAGTGTTTTTAAGGAAACAGGTAAGAAGACCTTTTCTGTGAATAATTGTGAATTACTTTGTTTTATTTTTCTTTTCTTTTTTTTATATGTCTGAGAATGCTCCTCACTGCAAAAATTTGCCGGCAAAATCTTTTGGGTCTGTAAATCAATCTGAGCCAAATTCACCTAGGTCAATAGCAGACTCTTGTGAGAGTATAATGGCAAACAATGAAAGAAACAGAGACGTTCCTCCGAGGGATGAAGAAGTGCCTAATGTTCGAACTTTGCGGGATTACTTGAATCCCACCAGAAACAGTATACCCTCGTGTTTTGTATTTCCTCCAGATGCTCCCCCTTTACTGTAAAGCCAGGGACAACACAGCTACTACCTGTTTTTGATGGATTGGAGAAAGAAAATCCATACTTACATATGAAGGATTTCGAAGAAGTGTGTGGAATATTTCAAGATAATTCTGAACTGCCCAAAATGAAACTTTTCCCTTTCTATGTAAGGGATGAAACTAAACAATGGCTAAATTCTTTAAAAGTTTTTTCCATGCCCAATTGGCAGACTTTCCAGAATGAATTTTTTAGAAAGTTTTTTCCCTTACACCGGACTAATACACTCAAAAGACAAATCATGAATTTTTCGGTAAAAGAAGGAGAAACTTTTTAGCAAAGTTGGGAGAGATTCAAAGATCTACTCCAAGACTGCCCCCACCACTCTTTTGAAAATTGGCCTTTGGTAGGATTTTTCAATGACTCCTTGCCAACTAGACTACCTCAGTTTGTTGAAATGATGGCGCAAGGAGAGTTTATGGGTAAAAGTTCGGAAGAGACATTTAATTTCTTTGACACCATATCTGATAGTTCTCAGATGTGGGACTCAATCGCTCCTACTATTGTCGAGTCTAGACCATCCATTTTCCAAGGAAAAAATATTTTTTAAGAGAAGATGATGACCTGAGAGCCAAAATGTTCACTTTGTCTCGAAAGCTTGAAGC
The DNA here is from genome assembly GCA_023539305.1 of Ilex asprella. Classification (NCBI taxonomy): domain Eukaryota; kingdom Viridiplantae; phylum Streptophyta; class Magnoliopsida; order Aquifoliales; family Aquifoliaceae; genus Ilex; species Ilex asprella. Next base: position 19,800,685 of record CM042199.1, on the reverse strand, counting down.
TTTAGAGATGAAAAAAGTTCATCAAATTGATAATGGCCCTTCCATAGAACAAGTGTGTGGCATCTGTGCATTGACAAGACATCCTACTGGGGAATGTCCTACCATCCCTGCTTTCAAAGAAGTCTTGCTGGAACAGACAAATACAATCTCCAACTTCAACAAGCCTTACTCCAACCCGTACTTTGAAACATACAATCCAGGGTGGCGAAACCACCCGAAATTCAGTTGGAGGAACACATAACCAATTCTCATGAACCAACCACAAAACGCACAACCACCATCTCAAGGAGCTCCTGCATATCAACCATACTAACCACCACACAAAAGGAACCTTGAAGATACACTGAACCAGTTCATGCAGACTCAAATGAACTTCAATGCACATTCCACCCAATCTTTCACTGAGTTCAAAGCACAGACCACCTACTCCTTTGAAGATCTTAAAAGCCACATTCAGATGTTAACCCAATCCATAAGCACATAAAAAAAGGCAAATTTTCTGCCCAACCAAAACCACCACAAGGCCAATTCCAGGTGGAAAACCCATCAATTATGGATAACCCACAAGGCCAAGCCCAATCTATTGCCACACTGAGGAGTGGCAATGTCATTGATAATACAATCAGAAATATGTTAATTCCCAGATCAAGACCTGAGACAACCCGACCCACTGAACCAATTGAGCATGACCCATAATCACCAAAACCAAAATAACCTTCATGTCCGTTTCCAGCTCCTTTCCCTCATAGGCTCAAAAAGGCCCAGAAAGTGAACAACAGCCCAGAAACTTACGAGCTGTTCAAGCAAGTGAAAATCAACATTCCACTTCTGGATGCAATCCAATAGATCCCATCTTATACCAAGTTTTTAAAAAACTTGTGTATAGTCAAGAGAAGCCAGAATGTCCAAAAGAGAGCATTTCTGACAGAACAAGCCAGTACCTTGCTTCAATATAAAAACCCTCCAAAATACAAGGACCCTGGATGTCCAACTGTGCCATGTGCCATTGGAGACTTCAAGATAGAACAAGCACTGATAGATCTTGGGACTAGTATTAATTTACTACCTTACTCTGTCTACCAACAGTTGGGACTGGGAGAACTGAAACCCACTTGTATCACACTCCAGTTGGCAGACAGGTCTGTCAGAATCCCAAGGGGCAATGTTGATGATGTACTTGTCCAAGTGGATAAGTTTATCTTCCCTGTTGACTTCATCGTTCTAGACACTCAGCCAGCAGTAGATCCAGAAAGCCAAATTCTCATTATTCTTGGTCGACCCTTCCTAGCAACTTCTAATGCACTAATCAATTGCAGGGATAGAGTGATAAAATTGACCTTTGAGAATAGGATTCTTGAGCTGAACATTTTTAATATTGCTAAGCAATCAGGTGAGGACAAAGAAGTGAATGAAATGTATTTCATTGAGTCATTAATTCATGAACATGTGGAAGAGACCCTTGGTGAACCCTTTGCTAAAACATGTCTGTCTAAACTAGGCACCTCTGAGTCAGAAAATGATGACTCAAATCCACAAAGATGTCCCACTCATGCTATTGAGACATGGGCACCCAAATTCAATAAACATTCATCAAAAGGCACAAAATTGCTCTCATCAAGTGATAAGACGCTAAAGCCTGAATCATAGCACATATCCTATGGAAAGACTTGTCACCTACCTATGAAAGTGGAACAGAAAAGTGGAGCATATGAGAATGTTAAAATTGCCAAAGCCAGGATAAAAATTTCTCATGACAAAAATGTTGTTTGGAAGTTTTTTGAACCTTTTCAGAAAGTCATGTTGTTAAATCAAGATTCCATCTTTTTCTTGAAAAAATAAAATCAAGGGGGACTGGCCCATACACTGCCAAAAAGGAATTTGATCATGGGGCAATAGAAGTAGAAAACTCATCAAACGGTAATATCTTTACGGTTAATGGCCAGAAGTTGAAACCATTTTTGGAGGACTTTGTTAAAAATGTGGAAACCATTATTTTAATGGAACCCAAATATCCCTCAGAGAATCACGCCTGCTGACACTCAAAAAGATCGGATCAGGCAATAACCCGACCCAAGGAGACCTCATCATGACACCCCCACTCCCATTTCCTATCTTTTCCTCACCTGTCTCTATTGCACTCCCACACCAGCCTATTTCGTTTCCCAATCTCTACTTTGTGTCCACTTCACCGTCCTTATTCTTCCTTTTCTCCTTTTTGTTCTTCTTCTTCTCCTTTCTTCTTCGTTTTTATTTTCTATTCTTATGCAAACCTGAGCGAAACCATGTACCCCAAGGAACAAATCCCTGTTCTCATGATTTACATTGTTGTATTCCATCTTTTTAGGGGAATCCTACTGCTATTCGCACTCACACACAGGGCTTACAAGCCCACCTTTGATTCAGATCTACGCAAAGAAGATTAATGGTTCCATTTGGATATGTAGGAATCAGTTGAAGTACAAGTCTCTACTTTTCAATCTCATTTCAAAGATCTATATTGGTAAAATCGATACATTGGGGACAATGTTCAGTTTAGTTTTGGGGGTGTGAAAACTTGCACTTCATAGTTGGTATTTTGTTCATATTTTACATTTTGTTCATATTCTGTTGTTATAATCGTATATGTACCGTAAATTTTAAAATTTTTTGCTGTTCTGTGTGCTGCTATTTGATGTTCTAATCATATAATGTACCTTGTATTATTATATGTCTAAGGGTCAGTTTAAATTGTCTTTGTGATTGGCAGACGTTAAAGAACCGGATAGTGAGTCTTAAAGCTTAGGAATCATGGATGTTAAACTTTTTTGGTTTAGTAGCTCTGGGATCCCTGCCTCTGAGGACAATCCCGCTTCATGTGACCCGGCTGGTGGGATATGAAACAAGTCCTCCGCCCTGCTTGGTAAGGAGCCCTGCAGTGTCTCCTACCTTGAGAGTAATGACCATGGCCTTGGCCTTGATAGCCGCGACCCTATCCTTGATACCTTTATAGGGCAGAAGTCTTTTGTTTCTTCCCCGAACTAGAAGAAGAGGATTGGACCTCCTTCTTCTTGTCCTTAACACCCGTCTCTAGGATACTCCTTGCGTCACCGACCTCTCTCTCAATGGCCATAGCCGTCTCGACCATCGAGTCTAAATTCTATAGGCGGTGGCCCATAATCTTCCCCCGGATAGACAACTTTAACCCATCCTTAAACATCCTTACTTTGACAATGTCTGTGGCCATGTAATCATCAGCGAAATGGGCTAACTCAGTGAACTTAACCACGTATTCCATCAACGTCATAGTCCCTTGCTTCAAATCCAAGAATTCGTAGGCTTTCACATGTCAAACAGCAGATGGGGAGTACTTGTCCATAAATAGCTCTCGAAACTCTCCTAATGTCATTGTCTCTAGGTTCTTTGAGGCCTTTGCCTAATCCCACCATAGATGGGTTTCTCCTTTTAGCTGGAATACAGCTAGCCTTATCTTAGTGGCATTGGAGGTGATCTCCATAGCCTCTAGGATCTTATCAACTTGTTAGAACCAATGATCGAACTCCATCAGATCCGCCCCTCCCATAAAAGTTTGTGGCTTGTGTGCCTTGAATTTTTGGAGGTTACTTGAACCTCCTTAGACCACATTGGCGCTAGCCTGTGCAAAGGTAGCTGCCATCATGCCACAAAATTGAAACATTGAGATTTCTCTCCTTGTCTCACTAGTGGAGTGCGTGCCAACCACTAATAGACCTCTACACCCTGAACCATCTCATTCCTTTTTTTTCTGACCCCCAAGGTTATATTTTCCAACCCTAGTGTCTCTTTTTCCATATGCATTTAACCATGCATATTGTTCGCATAACATATAACACATAACATGTATTGCACAATGGATACAATGACTTAGACTCATGCCCCACAAGCCTTAGGTAAATCGAGAACCTAGGCTTTGACACCAAGCTGTGATGCCCCTAAAATTGGGGGTTCTTTATCAACCATTGATCTCCCATCAACTTGCAGAAGTACCCCTGATCGTCGCACAACCCAACGTCATGTCAATAACATCTCCTTAACTAGGATCTTAAGCCACATGTGTAGCCTTTACACCTCAATCATTGTTATTAGTATCCCTTATAAGCTCCTTGGGCACAAGGAATTGATGCCCAAGAGCTTAGCAAAACATTTCAAAATTTAAAAGTTTGAAGAAAACCTACCAGTAGAAGTGTTCAAAAACTTCCCGGTAGAAGTTGTGTACTAGTCTTCTATTTTTTTTAGAAAATTTGAGAAAACCTACAGGTAGATGAAGTCTGTATTCTATTGGTAGAAAGAGCCTGCTAGAATTCTTCTATTGGTAGGAACAGTGACATTTTACCGGTAGCAGAACCCTACTGGAAAAGTTTAACCGGCTAAACCTACAAATAGAAGTTGCCTACTGGACCACATCTACCGGTAGAAGGGCTCAACTGCCCAGAATTGCTCATTTCATCCATTTTTGATTGTTAATCCATTCCAATCCACTCCATATCAACCCAACACATGTATAGTGAAGTTTTCACATGAAACATGGTTCGGACAAATTCCATTACAATCATTTTCATATATTTACATGTTGAAAACCGAATTTCACAAAAGTTTTACAAAATAAAGTTTAAAAGCCACAAGTCAGCTTTTCTTCATCCTTGAAGCCCCAAATGAGAGCCTTCCACTGGCGTATAGCCCGCATCTAAAATATTTTCCCATAAAAGGTGAGTCACGCTCAATAGGATATCTCCTAAAGAGGCTACCCCCAACCTAGATTCATATGAACTGTCCACATGCACAATACAACAAGCAACAAACTTTCTAATCAAGAATATGAAATTCAAAGATAGGAATCACCATGCCATACCATGAAGTGAGATGAAACTCACTCATGCACATCAACTTGAGCCTTCACCGGCTCCCTCAACACATGCATATGCCATGCGTGCAATTCCAAGCATTCCATGCCCCCCGCCATTGATTTTACACATCCAATGATCATTAAATTTTTGGGACTTTCTTGGGGTGGGTATTTATGGACTTACACCAACAGCCACCCAAATGACACAGAATTCATGGATTTGCACCAACGGTTTCGCGTACACCGATACACTTTATCGACTAAACCAAGAGAGTGTGTATCCTAAATAACTAGGTCTTGCACCCGAGGGATAGTCTAGCTCTTTTTGCTAACCTCAACCCAATTTTCAATGCAAATCGTGCGACTTAGCCAGATCTTCGATCCAACTTTTTCAAGCCTACCCATCATCCACCAAGTGTGTTGTTTGCTTAATGCACATAAATGTGATGTCTCCGTACAAATACATTGTAATGCACAATTGTAATACTATAATCATGTTCAATGTGTTATAAGCGCCACATGAACCATTTCCACCACATTTGAACACATACCACATCCAATTATATCACAAGCATATAATCACCATACTTCATCACAATGTCAATACATCATCAAGCATATATCAATATTTTATTCAACAATAATTTTCAAGCATGTTATCACATAATCTCATGCAATTAACACACTTAATTCTCCAAGGCATAATATAAACAAATAGCATGCCCATATAACACAATCTTCTAAGAAATTACAAGCTGGCAATTTCTATATACAAATTCAAGGTAGAATTGATTTCACACAATTCCAATACCCATTTCATCAAAATAACAACAATAGGTAAGTATTATACATCTCTAACAACCTACCCATTCTATATAATCATCCTAGTTTAACCTAATTAGGGAGAAAACCCAAGCTCTTGAAATATCAAACAAAGGCAAAAAGTCTTCAAGAACACCAAAGAAGCCTTAGCCTTTGATTTTCCCAAAATTTTATTTTTTAATCTTCAGTGATATCCGTTCTTCTGGGTATGATTTTTTAGCCCTCGACGAGTAGAACAGACCTTGTTCTTAGCTTGAGTCGATTCGAGAAACGTAGTAGCGTAGATCGTAGAGAGAAGGTAAAGATTCCCTCTCTTCTTTCTATTTTTTGGATAATCTAATGGGTATAAGAAGAAATATGATTTTCACCCCTATTTATACCCTTTAAAAGCTTAGTTCTCATTTCGCCACACATTCTCCTTTCTCAGGTCCTATTTTATCCCAAAACGATTAAATTTCGACCCAATTCAAGTTCAAAATTTTTTTATATGAACTTATTTTAATTTTTTTTTTAACTTTCAAAATTTTATCCCACACCTCGATTTTAGGTCATGCGACTCTCAATCACCAGGTAAAACATAAAAAATTCGACTATCTCGAAATTCAAAGAAAATTGACTAAACAACTAGATTGTGTGAGACGACTTCAATGGTAAGGTTCATTTTTTAATTCAATTTCTAGAAAAATTAAGGTTTTCAATCCATACTGTAGTGAAAATTTATCGTTTTACCCTTTTTCATAAAAAACTATATTTACCCGGGTTTTACATGTAGCACGTTCTACTGGTAGCTGAAGTATCAGTATTTTTATCAAAAGAGTTCTACCTGATGTTCTCTCGGTAGTAGAAGCAACAAAAGTCTCAAAAGTTCCTGACAGACAGAGAACTACCGGTAAGTCTGCTATGCTACTAGTAGATCGGGCCAGATATTCCCGGGAAGCTTAATTAAATATTAGATTTTTTCAAATCTTTTGGAGATTCTTAACCAATAGAATTGGGAGATAATTTTGTGATTGATATATTTTAAAGAAGCTGAAAATTCACCTTCCTAATCGCTATAAATAGAGACTCTTTAGTGAATCCAAGGGGGATGTCAGTCACAGTTTTACATAGGTTTTAGGAGTTTTCTATTACAAAGTTTATTGTTCTACATAATTTCATTCAAAGTTCAGTCTTTCATTTATTTGTTTAAGCAATATTAAATTTCAATTGTCCTATTATTTATTTTTTTGTATTTAGTTATGTCTTCTTCTAAGCTTTACGTCATTTTCGTAATCATGGGTGAGTAGTGTTCTTCTAGATGATCTGAGGAAGGAGTCCCAACCTATGAATTAGGGCGTAGGCCTTAAACTAGGGTTTTAACATTTATATGATTGATTGAACATGTTATGCTTTTGAAAACCTAATTGGTTTGCATTTGTCCATGTTATTTGTATGCAATGATTATTTCATCATTAATAATCTTGCAATTTCTACATTAGTTCTTTTAAAGTTTTTAGTTGAAAATTTTCCATCTGTAGTAGTTTGAATACAAATGCAAATGACTTATAGATTTAAGGGAGAAAGTCTTATTCATAGGTGGGATGAATTCTGAAGATTATCTAGTTTTTCCAGTTATTGAATTTCAATTCATTTGTAGTTAAATCTCAAAATTCTCAACTTCAAAGAGCCTTTTCATTTTATTTTGCATTACCTTGGATTCTAATTCTTTCTCTGAGGAGATGACCTTGGAATTTTGTTCAAGTTACTACATACCTTTCTCATATGCTTAGGAGCTTTCGTGAAAATACAACCCCTTTGTAGGGCAAGCAATTATATTTTGAAATTTGTTAATTTTGTTGAGTCTTTTGTAAATCTCAACCTATTCTATAGTCATGATGCTGCAACAATGAAAATTCGAAAGCATACTTGAAGGAAGGAGATCATATGTCATAAGTACATCAAAAATACTTTGTATGCACCTTATTGCTTAGGATAAGGTAATAACTTAGATACCTAAGATGACCCCTTGGTTTAATAGACTTAGGAGGATTAGTGTTAAAATGGAATCAGTATTAGATTTGAGAATAACTCTTGGCAGTTCTTAAAAGAAAAGTTTTCTAAACCTCTTGTGTGTTTTGAAAACATAATTTTGAGTTAAAAACCAATAGGGACCACCCTATGCTTGCTAAAGCGATTTCTTCATGACTTAGGAAAAATATGGGCAAAGGCTAAATGAAAAACATGAGGGATCGCCCTTTGAGGTAGCTCGAGATGTCTCAGAGGTCTCTCGAGCTGTCTTGCTTTCCTAGGTCAGTTTGGAATTTATTTTTCATTCCAATGATCACCACCGTATGACCTTCCTCCACTGCTCGAGTGGTCGTTCGTGAATTTGTATTTTGTTGTTGACCAAGATTGTCTTACACCTAGGTTAAGCCACTTATGAGTATTTTGAGAGAGAAATCTTATATTCTACGTAAAGAGTTTCTACCACAACCCTAGATCCCTAAGACCTTATGCTACCATCTAATGATTCTTATCCACTCTCACGTGTGACGACTGAGGTCATAAGAGTCGATAGTGGGAATTGGATCGATCACTTGTGGTCATGGAGTGTGTGTGTGTGTGTAAGTGTTCTGGGAATGATCAGAATGTTAATTGAAGGTATCAATGTGACTAGTAAAGAGAAAACGAGCCAGAACGTGAATTCGGATGAAGTAGGTTTAACGCATACCAGAGAGTTCGGGGTGCGGGAGTGAGGTTCGAGGACGAAATTTGAGGTTAATTAGGACTGTAAAAATTAAATAAATAATTTCTAGAGAATTTTTAATATGTATCTAATTATAAAAAATATAAAAACTTATATTTTAAAAATCAATTTTTGGATTTGGTGATATTTACGAAACTGACAATTTTTCTTGGTTTTTTTAACAAAGTCGTTGAGACATGTAAATAGTAATAATCTTCACGTAGATGTGTGAAATGTAATAAGTCTATGATAGAGTTGCACCGTAGCCTTATACAATATGTTTATCTATGTGAGCTTTATAACAAAAGCTCATTATGTATATGGAATTGGATTGAAATGTTTACAAGTTGGTATTAGAGCATAGGTTTGAGATTATGTAGACTGCCCTAGGTTTAGTTACTTAAGATGATGACATAACGGTATTGGAGGAATTTATTCATGATGGATATATGTGATGTCCCAAAATCCAGGGGTCCTTTCTCAACTCGTTGATCACCCATTAACCCGCGAAATACCTGTGAATATTGTATAACCCCCAATACCACGTTGTTACACCATATTCACTAGGAATATAACAAAACATAATTCGTGTAGAGACTCCTTTGCATGAGAGCACTACCCAATACATAACCAGTGCATACATTAATCATACCACCATTCCAAGCTGCACATCCCAAAGTTTAGGACTTAAAATTTAACTATTTAAATCATCCAAAGAAAAGAGTTCAAGATATGAAGGCTCGAAAGTATTGAAGTTGAAAAATTAATTTTCGAGAAAAGGTATTAGTACCTCTGATAAAGAGTAACGGTACCTCAGCCCACTGGAAGCTAGGTATCGGTACCTATAAACTTTATATCGGTACCTAGGCCCACTGTCAACGGGGTACCAGTACTTGGAAGCATCGGTACTGGTACCTGAGCCAACTGAAAGCTAGGTGTTTGTGAGGTACCTGTACCTAGGGCTCAGATTTTCCAAATTTCCCAGATTTTAACTTTTAACCCTACAAACTCTTGCAACATCCATTCATGATGAAATTACATGTCCAGATATAAATACCCTTACAAACCTTTCTCAATATACAAGTTTTGTATTACAAAATGTACAAGGCCAAAAGATAATATTTATACATGGGTCTTCAAAATCCAAACTAAGAGTTACAACCCGATTCTTTCCTCAAAGCTGGACCATAGGAGGGCCTTCAGTGTAAGCTCATCCAATGCCTGAAAAAATGTTCTCACAATGGGGTGAGTTGAATCCTAGTAGAGTATCTTCTGTAAAGAAAAGCTCTCAATCCCAATGCATATGATATGAATGCACATCAACACAATAGCATATATCCTAAGTAATATATATATATATATATATATATATGATGCTAAGCATACCAATCATGAATGATTTCTCATGAATGCACGTCCAAACTCCAAACCCACTCTTGGGTTTCCATACACGACACATGACACAATGTTATGACATGAGTTGGGCCTTCCAAGCCCTTGCCATTGATGCTACGCATCCAATGACCATTCATCAACTCTTGTGTCTTTCTTGGGTATGTAATTTTTTGGACATCACACCAATGCTCTACCAAACCAGCAAGGCATTTAAGGACATCACACCTCCAGCGCCGAGTACACATACACACTTTTTTTGAATTGCATCGCCAGTCAAGTGAGTGAACTAAGTAACCAGGCTTTGCACTCAAGGAGAATCTATCACTTCTTGTTATACCCAACACAATTCTTCTATGTAATGTTTCATTTGACTCAATGGGACCTTGATCCAAACTTCTCGAGTCCACCCATTAACTCACCATGTGGTGATTGACCAACCCATGCACCCGCACCCGCACCCACACACTAACACTCATGTCAATGCCCATGAATGTAGTGAAACCCGTGCATATACAATGTAATGTACATTTGTCATTTTCGATCCATCATAAGCTAACTATGACATGTGAGCATATTATAATATCTCAAAAACTTTAAAATGTCAATTATATCTTGAAGTGTATAATAACATTTAGTAACAGTATTAAGCATGTTATAGCATTTTTCATTCAAATAACACACTTAAAAATCTATAGGCATTTGATCAAACACCTTTTTAGGCACAAATGTAAACACATAGCAAGCCAATACATATTACAAAAAATTCTCATATTCAAGCCCAAATCAAGTAGACCTAAGCATAACATGTTCATCAAATTATCCAAACATCTAACTAGTTATATGGTAGCTAGGTAAATATTCTATATAGTCATGCCCATACCATACACATAATTGAAATTGAGAATAATCCTAAATAGGAGGAAAGCCTCACTTCTTGAACTTAATCAAGGAAGAAATTCTTCAAGAATGCCCAAGAAAATTCCTCCAAGCCCTAGCTCCCAACACCCTTGATTTTTGAAAATGGTGGAAAATAAGTTTTGTTGGCGTTGATGCATAGGTCTCATTGATTGGAAGAACTTTTGGTTCTTGGTAGATGAAGATCTGACGGTCAGATATTCATAGATCAGAGAAATAAGAAGAAAAAGGTTGAAGAACTCACTTCTTCTCTCTCTCTCTATTGGAATGCAGGCCAAGAATGGGAGAAAAATCTGATTTTCCCCCTTTAAATTGCCTTTTAAATACTTGGCCCTCATTACATCACACCTCTAACTTCAATTGGTCTAATTTTATCTCAAATGAATTAAATATTGCCCCACGTTAAGTTTAGTATATTTTTATTGAACTAAATTTTAAACTATTTCTCGGGTCCTGCGAATAAAATTTGACCGAGTTAATTTTAGTCGCGCGACACTTGATCGCATCATAAAACATGAAAATTTTGATTGTCTAGGAATTTCATGAAAATTGACTAGAGAGGTAGATTTTGCAATACAAATCCAATAGTGGGGTTTGTTTTGTCATCTGAGTTCTAGAAAAAATTGGGTTTTCAACCCCACACTATAATGACTAATTACTATTTTACCCTTTTTAATTAAGTTTTAATTTTCCTGTATTTTACAATATAAGATTTATCATATTAAAGGTTTTACTTGTGGTGACTAATCTATCTATTTGTGGAATAAATTTAATTTTATTGGAGATGATTTTAACATAGGCTACTGTAACGCCCCAAAATCCACCTTGGACTACATTACTATCTAAAACCAATCACATCATGAGAGCAACTAAAAAAAATCCTTAAATAAAAAAAATTCATTCATCATACATAATATCTACACCTATCATCCAAAAGAATAGGTCAAATCATGGCCATTACATTCAAAAGAATAAGCCCAAACTATGACAATTACACTGAAAGGAATATGCCAAACTATTATCTCACAGCGGAATACAAACAAAAATATTAACATGAACATTCTCTCAAAATGAACCTCCTAGTCTAGAACATAAAAAGAACAATCTAGACATTGCCCTCCGGATCCACATGCCCATCAACTTGAGCTTCCCAAGGGACCTGCACGTCAACCCTAAGCTCTTCCTCTAAACCAAAATCTAAAAAGAATATTGTTTGTAAGGGGGTGAGCACTAAGCTCTGTAGAAAGGTCCTCCCAAACTGAAACAAGGTTAAGAAAACATCTAAAATAGGTCGGTTTCATTTTCCAAATATCATATATAACTTTTGACACAAAACAATGACATTTCAATAGATCTTTAGTTTACGTAACAACAATAAATTAAATGAAGCAGTAAAACTAATTCCCAACAATAAACATTTACCCACCATTTGTACCATTTCCCATAATGTATATCATGCCACAACTTGTATCTTTCACAATATTATGCATATGTATCTTTATGCCCAATTGTATCTCCGGTATGATGCATGACATCTTATGAATAAACACATCGATAATATCCTAGCTCACACACACACATTCAATCCTTACAAGGATACACAACTTTAGGAAGGGCGTATACCGACGCATCGGCAGAGACGATCCAACTCAAGAATAGTATACTAACCCTTAGCCTCGATAACACGTGAGCGAATAGTGATTTGGTCCTCGCAAGACACCAATCCCACTACGAGTGATAGGGAACCTTCAAACTCACACGGAGTAAGAAATGTGATTAGCACCTTCCCCTCGGTTTACTTCTTTTATTCAAAATCACGTTCCCCTCGGTTTACTTCTTTCCCCATGGAAATGACCTTGGAATACCATCAAGTAAAACACAACCCGTGAAAGTCTCCTTACGATTGAGGAGCACTTTTATTCGTATGCACATCGTATTTACACTATCTCATTTTTCCTTCTCCTTGCCCTTTCTTTTGACACTATCCCAAGGGAGAGTGATACTCCCCTTTATCTATACACTACACATTCTAAGGGACCGTTTTTAAAGGTTAGGAAACAACAAGGAATTTTGTCAATCATTTTTGGCGCCTTTGCTGGGGAAAGCAAGTGTCGATTCAAGAAGGTGATTTCTAGACAACGGAGGTAAGCCCCGTGATTTTTATCATGGGCTGAGGTACGTTGTTCCGTGTATATATTCTTGTTTGTGTATAATTTTTATTGTAGATATTTTGTTGCATATGGGGAAGGGACAACCAAGGTCAACTAGTTAGACAACCTTTAGGCACCAACATGAATATTGACCAAGACCCATTCGAGGATGCGGGTGATAATTTTGATAATGTTGGTGCTAATCCAAACGTTCAAGGGGGTGGGGGGTGCAACCACCTAGAATGACGAACCAACGAGTGCATTTTGCCCCTCATAGGAATGAAGGAAACAATATCCAAATTGATCCTCCAGCAAGGTCAATGCAGGATTTCCTTCAATCAACCCATAGCACCACACCTTCATGCATCCTCCTTCATATCCAAGCCCATCTCTTCATAGTTAAACTAGGGATGTTGCAACTACTTCCCACTTTTTGTGGAATCAAAAATAAGAATCCCTATTCGCATATAAGGGATTTTGAAGAGATAGTTGCAACCTTTCTTTAAAATTATAATATGGAAGAGATAACAAGGATGAAATTGTTCACTTTCTCCCTGAGTGATAAGGCAAAAATGTGGCTTCAGTACATGAGCTCCCGAACCATAACATCTTGGGACTAAATGATTTCCACATTTTTAAATAAATTTTTTCCGGTGCATAAAACCACCACCCTAAAAAAGAAAATTCTAAACTTCACAGAGAAACCCAATGAACAATTCTACCATTGTTAGGAACGATACAAGGAATTGCTACAAACACTTTCACACCATGACTTTGAACCACGGCAATTGGTGAGTTTCTTCTATGAAAAAAAATTACACCGAGCCATCGACAGTTCATTGATATGATGTGTAATAAGGAGTTTTTGAGCAAAGAGCCCGATGAGGCCTTAGACTATTTTGATACATTGGCCCAAAATGCACAGTCATGGCACACCACTAACCCAACCGATGTACCAAGGTCTTTGCCTCATGAGAGTGGCCAACCTCAAGGGGGGATTTATCATTTGAGGGATAGGGAGGACTTACTTTCAAGAATTTGCAAATTTTCTAGGAAGGTGGAAGTCTTGAAGTCAACCAGAGGCATGAAGTGTCTAACGTGTCTAAGATCAAGGAGACGTGTACGATTTGTGAGAGTGTAGAGCATTCCATATCACAGTGCCCTAACATTCCAGCCCTTAAGGAGGTATACCATGAACAGGTCCATGCCTTCAATCAAACAAGGCAATCATTTTCTCCTAACTCGAACACCTACAATCCGGGTTAGAATAATCACCCAAATTTCAGTTGAAAAAATGAGAACCCCATTCCTCATGGGTCAACATATTCATCTCTCATGTCTCCCAAGCAAAACCAATACCATGGCCAAGAGCAAGCATCTAGCTCCTAATACCCCCGGTCCAATCCGCAAGGATATTCATCCAATCCACCCCCCACAAAATTTTTCTCAAAGTCCACCTCTATAAGGTTTTAACCAACAAGGACCATCAAATCCATCCACCTACCAACCTCCCTATAAGAGGAACTTGGAGGATGTGCTCTATAACTTTATTCAAAGTCAAACCACCTTCAATAACAACATTTTGGCCCAACTCACCAAAATCACCAATGCCATAGGGTTATCTCAACAAGAAAAGGAGAAATTCTCCACTCAACCCCAAGAAAACCCTAAAGGCCAACATGTGGTTGAGTTGGCCGAGCCGACCAAAGGGAGTTGTGAGCAACTCAAGGTGGTCACCACCCTTCGTAGTGGCAAACAAATTGAAAAGACCGTGATGCCAAAGGTTTTACCCAAAGCTGCATTGCCACTAGAAGAAGAAATTGAGGGTGAGGCTAAGGAGGGTGAGTCCAAAGAAAGTGTAGCCGAAGAGGGTGAGATGAATGGAGAGAAAGAAAGCGAGGTTGTTGAGAAAGAAAATTTGACTAATGATTGTGTGTTTAATCCACCCATGCCTGCCCCTTTCCCGAGTCATTTGAAGCCACCAGTTAAGGTGGCTAATTATATTGATATCTTGGAAATGTTTAAGCAGGTGAAGATTAACATCCCACTCCTCAACGCCATCAAGCAAATACCATCATGTGTCAAAATCTTGAAGGATCTATGCATGGTGAAGAGGAGATTGAATGTCCAAAAGAAAGCATTCTTAACCGAACAAGTGAGCACAATATTGAGAACCAACACTCCTCCAAAATTCAAAGACCCCGGCTGTCCAACATTGCCATCACCATTGGGAATAGCTGGGTGGAACAAGCAATACTTGACTTGGGGTGAGTGTTAATCTCCTTCCGTACTCGATGTATCAACAACTTCAGCTTGAGAAGTTGAAGTCCACCTCAATTATGCTTCAATTGGCGGATTATAGCATTCGCACACCAAGGAGAGTAGTGGAAGATGTCTTGGTTTAAATTGATAAATTTTACTTTTTCGTCGATTTTATTGTGCTAGATACACGTCCTGTTGCTAACCTTAGTTCCTAGATCCCCGTTATTCTTGGACGACCCTTCCTTGCTACATCTAATGCTATGATAAATTACAAGAATGGTATAATGAAGTTGGCATCTGGGAACATGACAATGGAGCTTAATGTATTCAACTTGGCAAAGCAACCGGTGATGATGAGGATGTAAGTGAGGTCAACAGAATCGACACCTTGGTTGAGGAATATGTGGAGCTGGAGAATATGTTAAAATTCAAGGAGGAAGAAATTGTTGATCTTGAGGAGTTAGA
This sequence comes from Ilex asprella, assembly GCA_023539305.1. Lineage (NCBI taxonomy): Eukaryota > Viridiplantae > Streptophyta > Magnoliopsida > Aquifoliales > Aquifoliaceae > Ilex > Ilex asprella. Next base: position 19,785,093 of record CM042199.1, on the reverse strand, counting down.
TGAGCAAGAGGAAGTAGAAGATTTGAAAGGGGTGGAAAGATGGACCCTTACAATCAAGGAGTTACCCCACCAAGAAAAGAAATTATTCCCGCCGGATAAACAAAATCCAAACTTGGAGTTGAAGCCTTTACCGTCCCATTTGAAGTATGCCTATCTTGGTAAAGGATAAACTTTTCCAGTAGTCATAAGCTCAACCTTGAATGCGGACTAAGAAGAAAAACTCTTGAGGGTATTGAGAAAGCACAAAGGGGCAAATGGGTGGACAATTGGTGATATCAAGGGAATAATAAGCCCTATCATTTGTACCCATCGCATTTACCTTGAGTAGGATGTCAAACCTTTCCAACAACCTTAAATGAGATTGAATCCCAATATGAAGGAGGTGGTGAGGGATGGGGTGTTGATACTACTTGACGTGGGCATCATCTTTTCGATTGTCGATGGCAAGTGGGCAAGTCCCACGAAAGTAGTGCCAAAGAAATTTGAAGTAACAATGGTGGAAAATGATGAAAATGAGCTTATACCTACAAGAGTTATAACCAGGTGGAGAGTTTGCATCGACTACCGAAAGCTGAATGCTTGCACAAGGAAGGATCATTTCCAATGTCATTTCTTGATCAAGTTTGGGAAAGAGTAGCAGGGCGCCTATTCTATTGCTTTCTAGATGGGTACTCTGGTTACATTCAAATTGAGATAGCTTTAGAGGATCAAGAGAAGACCACTTTCACTTGCCCCTATGGTACCTTCGCCTACCGCGACATGTCGTTTGGACTATGCAATGCTCTAGGTACTTTTCAAAAGTGCATGATGGAATTTTCAGTGACATGGTGGAGAAAATAGTGGAGGTCTTTATGGAAGATTTTTCAGTGTTTGGGGATTCATTCGATGGATGCTTGAAAAACTTAGAGAAAGTTCTAACAAGATTTGAGGAGAAGAATCTAGTTTTGAATTAGGAAAAATGTTACTTTATGGTGACGGAGGGAATTATGCTTGGCCACATAGGTTTGGCGATGGGTATTGAAGTCAACAAATCCAAGGTGGAGGCCATCTCCAACCTCCCCACGCCAAGAGTCATCAAGGGCATCTGGTCGTTTTGGGCCATATAGGTTTTTATCGCAGGTTTATAAAAAACTTCAATGCATTGGCCCGACCCTTGACCAACCTGCTATCTAAGAAGATCCCATTTGAGTGGTTGGATGATTATGAGGCATCCTTTAAAAAAATCTAAAGTATGCTAATCACACCTTCGATCATGCGACCACCCAATTGGGATCTACCTTTTGAGCTCATGTGTGACGCGAGTGATTACGCGGTCGGTGCAGCGCTTGATCAAAGGGAGGGAAATAGACCGTATATGATATACTATGCTAGCAAAACACTGAATGTGGCTCAGATGAATTACACTACCACCGAGAAAGAATTACTAGCTGTAGTGTTTGCCATAGATAAATTTTGTTCGTACATCATTGGTTCGTCTATTGTTGTCTTTACTGACCATTCTGCCTTGAAGTACTACTTGTCTAAGGAGGATACGAAACCAAGACTCATTAGTGGATACTCCTCTTATAAGAATTTGACTTGATAATCAAGGACAAGAAAGGAGTTGAGAACGTGGTGGCGGATCATTTATCTCGGCTTATGGTGCAAGAGATGGATGAGCATATTCTTGTCCCTGAATTTTTCCCTAATGAACAATTACTTTCAATTCATTTTGTATGTCCTTGGTATGTTGATATATGTAACTATCTTGCAACAGGACAGATACCATCGCAATATAGCCCAGAAGATCGACGATGATTTATGGTGGATGTGAAGTATTTGTACTTCGACAACCCGTATTTGTTCAAGTACTGCCCTAACCAAGTCATGAGGAGATACGTACCTAAAAATGAACAACGGGATGTCCTTACATTCTGCCACTCTCAAGCATGTGGTGGCCTTTTTTCTGCTAAAAAAAAAAATTTCGGCCAAAATTCTTCAACCAGGTTTTCACTGACCCTCACTTATAAAAGATTGTGTTTCATTTTGTAAGGCATGCAACAGATGCCAACGATTGGGTAGTGTGACCCAGAAAAGCATGATGCCCCTCTCCCCTGTGCTTGTCATAGAATATTCGACTATTGGGGCATCGACTTCATAGGTCCATTCCTTATGTCTTTTGGTTATCTGTACATCCTCCTGGCAATGGACTATGTGTCCAAGTGGGTGGAGGCTATCCCGACCAAGACTAATGACCATCGGATCGTAGTCAAGTTTCTCAAAGAGAATATCTTTTCGAGGTTTGGGATGCCCCGAGCAATAATTAGTGATGGTGGATCCCATTTCTGTAATAGGTCATTTGTATCTCTAATGTTCAAATATGGCATCACTCACAAAGTATCCACCGCCTATCACCCACAAACAAATGGCCAAGCCGAGCTAGCCAATAGGGAGATCAAGACCATTCTAGAAAAAATGGTTAACCCTAATAAGAAGGATTGGTCTGATAGATTGGCTGATGCCTTATGGGCTTATCATACCGCCTATAAGACTATTTTGGCCATGTCTCCCTACAGGTTTGTCTATGGAAAGGCTTGTCATCTACCTGTCGAAATAGAACACAAGGCCTATTGGGCCATCAAGACTTTAAATTTCAATTTGAGAATGGCCGGTGAACAAAGGAAGTTAGAGTTGAATGAGTTGGAAGAGATTCGATGAGATGCGTATGAGAGTTCCAAAATTTCAAAGGAACGGACTAAATTCTTTTATGATAATTTCGTCACATGGAAATCATTTGAGCTTGGCCAAAAAGTGCTCTTATACAATTCTCGCCTCTCAATTTTCCAAGAAAAACTTTGATCCCGTTGGGATGACCCCTATCTTGTCAAGGTGGCCTACCCCAACGGAGCGGTGGATATCACAAACCCCAAAGATGGCCAGACATTCAAGGTCAATGGCCAAAGAATTAAGCCATTCTTTGGGGATTTTGAAGAATAGATGGTGGAGGAGAATATAATTGATCCCGTGTATCGGAGTTTGTGGAGGACTAGCAAGTGTTTATGCTTTTAGTGTACAGTTACTTTCATTTACTTATGTTATTTTTATTTCATGTCACTTACTTTCTTTGGTTGTATAGCATTGTTTTTCTTAAATCCAGATCTTGGTGCTTTTGTCAAAAGCTCAATTACGAGGTGTTCTCTAACCCTACCTATCTTTTTACTATCCTTCAGTGCATATCATATTTCTTTTGTTGCATTAACGACAATACATGAATCAAGTTGGGGGTTGAGGTGAACCATTTGCATGTTACACCAATATCTGTGAATTTTTGTGGATTATCCTAATTATTATTTACTATTAGTGCAAATTATGAAAAATTTGAAAATTTTTGTGAAAAATATCTAAAGTTGATTTGTATTCCCTTGTTAAGAGTGTTTGAATTAGATGATATGTTGATCCTTGTTGTGAACTTTGAGCACATGACCATAATACAGAAATGGATCTTATGCGCGAGTATCATATATGTATTGATTTTTAAACTCAATTGTATGTGACTTTTGAATGTTTAATTTTAGAAATTTACAAATTGGATTCATGTTTTAGGCTTGACATAAGTAGTGGAGATGAGTAAGGACCCATGAGAGCTTTAATACCAAACATTTTTGTGAGGAACTTACATTTACTCAAGGAATAAGTTTTCAAATTTCAAATTTGTTCAATAATCTCATTATGCTTGTTTTGGTTAAGTGCATTTGGGCAGTTGATTGACTTTGTCTTGATATATATAGTGGTCCTCTATGCTTATCTAGAGATAATCTTAGGTCATTTTTTATTTATATGAGCCTTAGCCTTTTTCTTGAGAAAATTCTATCACTAGTGCCATGTTTGACCCTTAATTGTAATTTCATTTTCATGCCACACATTTGACCAAGCCAGTGCAAAATGATAAAATCTACCTCACCTTGGTTGTTCTAAGTGTTGAGTATGAGTAATCATAAAAGAGAAGGAAGTATGGCGAAAACTCAACAAAAAGGGATAAATGAGGTGGAATTCATATGTTTAATGAAAAAGAATGATTAATCCAAGAAAAGGGAGAGAAAAAGGTGGTGAAAGAAGAAAGAATGATCAAAAAAAAAAAAAGGAAAATGTTAAGGAAAAGAAGAAAAAGAAACAAAGAGTGAAGTGATAGTGTTAGCCTAAGAATCCCATGAAAAGGGAGGTGTTTTTGAAATAAAGGTCATTCACTTGGAACAATCCTCTTTGTTATCTTATATTCTTCGTTTTGCTTACCTCAATATCACCCCAAGGCCTCATTAAAACCCATAAAAGTCCTAAATGATCTAGAGAAGCATGGGTGATGCATACTTTAAAAAAAAAAAGAGAAGTTGGGTTTGTTATCTAATGTACTAATATTCCTTTCATGAGATTATGCCAAGGTTGTTTCAGTTTTATGCATGTACTTCATTTTTTGGATTATATGTGAGCATATTTCATTTTGAGCACAAGATTCTATCTCACATATACACATGGAGAGTATGCCAGGATAATAATAATGTGATTCATTGTTGAGAAAAACCCTTGGTGAGTGTTGCATCAAAGCTTTATTTGGATAGCCAAGTGAATGTGAATTTCGTTGGGTAAATGCTTAAATTATATATTCATTTTACACACACACGATTTTAAAAATGAATGTGTAGGTATATACTTTAGAATAGTGTTTAAGGCTATAGTAATGCTCATGTGTGCTTGGTTGGGTCAGTTGATCGACGTATTAGGAAGCTCTATGCTTGAAATGTGGGGGAATATTACTCAACTTTAGATATTTGACAAGATTTTGGAATACCCATGTTATTTGAACTCATGCATGGCATTTTGGGTATTCATTTTGGTAGTTTAAATTAGAAATCCATGCCTTTTATTTTGAAAACATCAAAATCATAAATCAAGTTGCAATTCTGGAAATGACTTTGGGCATGATCATGTAATTGTGGTTCACAAATGTGGTTCAAGTTTTTGGTAGGTTTGATGTCTTAGAAATGGTGTTTTAAGGTGTTGAAGCTGAGGAGATTTGGTTTGGATGTGAATTTTTGAACAAACGAAAGGTTTTGCTACACAGGAAAAACCTTCCGGAAGGTTTCTATCGACCTTCTGAAAGGTTTTGCCCAAAAACTTAAAAAAGAGGGTTTTAAATTAGATCTTTTCGAAAAATTCTTCACATCTCCTCTAGATCAAATCACTCCTCTCCTCTCCTCTCCTCCATCTCTCCTCTAAGTTTCAAATTACTTCCCCCAAAACCTTTGAACCCTTACTTCCTCTTGGTAAGGATTGAGATTTAGAGGAGTTTTGCCGAAAATACCTAGTTTTCTACTCAAACCCTAGGGGTTCGTCCTTGCTTATTTTTCTCAGTCTCTTTGAAATCCCTCTACTTCTCTAAGATGGCAAGGATGAATGGTACAAACATGGAAGGATTTGAGCCATTGGTGAGTCTATGGTGGTTGATTTTGACACTCTTAGGTATTGGGGCACTATTGTCACTCATGGCCCGTACTAAGAGCACCTGCCCAAGGTTTTCTCCAACCCCCACTGGCTCAATCTCCCCGAAGAGAACTGGGGAGGGTCCTAGCTCCCAAGATAGGGAGGAGCGAAGGACGAAGGCAAGGCACGACTTGTGAACATTATGTGGACAAAGCCACGTTGGGACCTACGAATGAGGTGGTAAGTATTATTGAACAACGAGGTTTGAACATGTGGTTTAAGGAGGTCAAGGGGTACAACATAGGATTGTGTCGAGAATTCTTCCAGAAGTTGGTTATTTTTGGTTATAATGAGAGTAAATTGAGGACCCATGTAAAGCGTAAAGCATTTGAGGTAACCCCTGACTTAATAACCAAGGCATTGGGCTACATAAGACCTCTTCCGACCACCCCCGTCTACCCACACAATGTGGATGGGGGCAGGACTCTCAAGGACTACGTGGACCTCACCTATGAGGATCCGACCACGTTTATGACTTGATCCGAAATGTATACACCCAAGTGCGGGTAGTCAAGTTATAGTAATAATCCGGTTTGAGTCCGAAGTCGAATCCACAGGGAACTTGTTGTGTTGGTGTTTCAAAGTAAGCAGTGGTGGAGACCAATAGATTGTAACCTTTGAAATTTGTGATTAAAAGATTGGGAGGTCTTTCCTAGATTAAATATGAAATTTTTTCCTGGATTAAACATGTAATCAATTATCCGACTTATTATATTTATGCTTAATAACTCAATTAACTCCTGTGTCAACAGCAAGTTAACTGGAAGATAAAGATGGATTGTGAGAATTAAGACCATGGTTCCGATGTCTTTTTAGAAGTTTTGTTTGTGATGAGACTTAACCCATCTACAATCCAGCAAACGCTTCTACAAGACATCCAACCATGGTTTCAATATTCTATTCTTTAAATGAAGCAGAATAAGGAGGATGATTAAAATGTAGTCATGAAGATCTAGCCATGGTACTTGCCTTGAAACGAGGAGTCTTTCCATGCAAGAGTCATCCGTGTCATAGAAAGACTCTCAATTATACAAAGTACCTTAGCTTTGCTAGATACAGTCAATCATCCAATAAACAAGGGGATAAACGTTAAGCTTTAGAACAGTGCACAAATACAACTTTCGTATAATCAATACATGTCCTTCCCCTCTTACAAAAGAGTGAATGCGAAACTACTCACTCTTCATATCTTTGGTAAAACTAGAAAAGTGAGTGATGCTCATCCCTCTAAGTAGATGACATTTTCAAAATACAAGCACAATAATGAAGAGCTAATCTTCAACAAAGAATGAGTGAATTACGTTCCACCCTTCACGGTTTTGGCAAAGCTCTAGAAAAGTGGAAGAGCTTCACACCTCTAAGAAAGAAGGGAGCTCAAATATTGGAAGCGCAAGACATAAATAAAGACATGTATGTAACAGCATAAATGTAAAGACTAGAAGTATATAAAAAAAACTACAACTCTTAACACAAGCAAATGTAAAGACTAAAAGTAAATAAAAAAATTACAATTTAACATTAATGTAAAGAAATGAGTGGGAATCTAAACTTCCTAACTCTCTAGCAAAGAGGAAAAGTAAGACAAAGAAGAAAATGTTAAATGCTTGAAGTGTTCTTCCTTCAGTCAAGTGCTGAATGCCCCCTTCTCTCCAAAAACTGAGAGTATTTATAGGCAAGGATGAGGCAAAAGGGGGGGGAAATGAATAGTCCTCATTGTCGAAGTCAAAGTGAAAACCCACCCACTCTGCAGACAGTCTGTCAAGGACGTTCGAATGTTGTGTGTCGTTCGAACGTTTTTGTTGTTTTTACTCTAAGAGCGTTCAAACGCCAGTTGGGATCTGTACATAACACTCAGACGTCAGATGGCATGTGGTCCTCTGGGGAAATCTCCTGCCACACTCCATGCAGAACTTGTTATAGATTTGCTTCAACAACCCATATCTTCAGTCAGTCTGATCTCGTCAGTGTTTCAGTGGCCGTTCGAACGGTAGGTGTCGTTCGAACGGTATGTGGTTCTCCAGGGCTTTGTTTCTTGGCTGCAACACATCTTGTCTCAACATTCTAGTCTTTGCTTGGTTCAAATGGTCGTTCGAACAGTAGGTAGCGTTCGAACATTACTACTCTGCTTCAAGCTTCTCAATTTTGTTCCCCCAATGTGCTGGAATTACATTCAAATGTATTTTTTTGTCACCCTTGAACCTTATTTCACTTTAGGACCTGAAATGTCATCATTTAAACTCCATCAAAGTATAATTAGTCCAAAAAGGGCATAATAATATGCTATATTTGAGTACTAATCAGTTCATAGGAATGACATTGATTGGAGGCCTCAAGCATTCTTATAGGGTTATGAATAAAGTTTTGCACTATAACTTGATGCCCTGGGGTTCGGATAAGAGCCCAAATATAGAGAAGTTGGCTTTACCGCATGCCTTTATGACCAGGATTGTCATTGATGTAGCCTACTTTATTTGGCAAGAAATGCGGGAGTTTGCCAAGGCTGCAAAGCTAAAGGCAAACCTCCTCTTTGGTAGCCTTGTTACCAAGCTCTGTGCAATGGCCAAGGTAAATATGTTCACCTAGGATGTTCTCCTCCCCCGGAGACTGGAGCAATTGGGAAGTCCAGTAGTAATAAGAGCACTGCTAGGACTGGAGAGAGAGGTAGGACCCCGAGGCCACAACCGTTAGATACAGGGACATCTTCTTCGGCACCTCCACCTCCTACACCAGCACCTACATCAGTCCCTGCCCATACCATGCCACAGCGTATGGTTGCATTGGAGTCCACTGTGTAGGGAATGTCAAAGATGTTGATTCAACTATTTTAGCATACTTTCCTAGAAAGGCCTATTCCTGGAGGACCACCACCACAACCTTCAGCTGAACCTTTTGCTTCTATTCTCGTGCCTTCTATGACTATGGAGGTGGGAGATGCTGATGATGATGAGGAGGAGTTCGAGTCTGAGACTGAGGACGAGGATGCTTTCGACATGGATGATGATGATTATTAGGAGGATTTTTTGTTTTTGGTTGTACACAGCTAGGGTTTCCAGTATCGGCTAGTAGAAGTGTCATTAGGTTTTGGCCATTTTGTTTTGGGACTTGAACACATTGTGAACAACTTTTTGAAGTGATCAATGGAAATACCACAGTTGTTATATTTATATAAGTGCCCATGTTATTTCCTTAATTGCAATGTGTTGTATGTTTGGTTTGTATGGATGGATGTTGTGTTAGGTTGTAGTTTTTGGTTTGAAATAATGTTTGCTAGGGACTAGAAAAACTCAAGTTGGGGGTGTGATTAGCACAAAAACATGACATATTTTGTATGCTAATTTCTCTTTTATACTTGCGGTTGTCATGAAATGTGGGGGAATTGTGCTTAACTTTCGTTTTAATGGAGTTTTGTATGATTGCAGGTAAAACAATGTAAATGAGATGAGTTAAACCCCCATTAAAGTGTCTGATGTCAATGGAGAAGGGGGTAGCTTAAAGGAAGTTGTGGAGGGAGAAGAAACCAAGAAAATTCATTTTGGTTGAAAACCTTCCAGAAGGTTTGGTAAAAACCTTGCGGAAGGTTTTTCCTTTGGTTTCTCTTTTCATTGCCAAAACCTTCCGGAAGGTTTTGCCTTCTGTCTCCTTCATTTAACTGTTCCTGCACAAACCTTTTGGAAGGTTTCTGTCGACCTTTCGTAAGGTTTTGTCCCATGTCTCCTTCATTTAACTATTCCTACACAAACCTTCGAAAAGGTTTCTGTCAACCTTCTGGAAAGTTTTTGCTTGATTGTCCGGACAGCCTATAACTCAACTCTACAGCTTGGGGGTCCCACTTACACCTCTCTAACAAGTCTCCTGACATTCCTTACACATCCAGTAGCCTCCCTCATCCCTACTTGGATTTAATGAGTCTTGGTGATCAATACAGAGAGAGAAGAAGAATACTGCTAGGGGAGGAGGCTGGCTCTGCACCACCCTGTCCAACCCACTCTTTTGGACAGCCTATGGATGGGGATCACATCAGCTTGCTAGAGCACCACTCTAGGACACGTTTTTGGCAAGGAAGCTCTGAATGGTTCAGCACACCATACATTACAGCATTAGAGTATAACGAGAAGCTTGTGAGAAAATGATGAATAGTGTTCTAGAGTGAAAAAATGAGATTTTTGCATTTCTTTCAATACATTGTCTTGTAATCCCATGTATGAATCCAGAGAACTTCATTTAATGTCATTAATGCAAATTCCTACTAGTTTATTGCAAGTTTATTTCTCTTTTAAAGCTTTCACCATCAATGCATCAAAGTTCTTCCTTTTCTCATTTTTAAAATGGGTATTCATGGCTTTCACATATAGACTATGTTTGCTTGCATTTAGTTACTCAAGAACGTCATTCCTTTGCAATGCTCTCTCATTAAATTGTCAATTTCTCTTCAAGCATGAGTAACTAAATCTTTTAGTTGGTAAATCCAAGGGGAACCTTCACTTGGGTATACCATTTCAACTCCTTCTCCTCCCTTCTTTTGGAGTTCAATGGTTTGGTTTGATTGGGTTGAGGGTTGATAAGTTTGTGAGTCTTTGATATTCCGTAGGCGTAGTCACGGTTTATATTCAGATACTCACCAACCTTATTCTTAGCTTCCCACGAATCAATCGTTCATTCATGCTCTATTGGAGGAGGCATTCGAGTTGAGATGGTATCCCCATTGGAGTGACTTCTTGGATTTTCCAACATTTGTTCTCATTTCATTTTCACCAAAACACATTTCACCAAACAACTTTCAATCCACAAAGATTTTACACTTTCGTTTATTCAAAATCACCTTCCCCTCGGTTTACTTCCTTCCCCGTGGAAACGACCTTGGAATACCAACAAGTAAAACACAACCCGCGAAAGTCTCCTTGTGATTAGGGAGCATTTTTGTTCATACTCACATCATATTTACACTATCTCGTTTTTCCTTCTCCTTGCCCTTTCTTTTGACACTATCCCAAGGGAGAGTGACACTCCCATTTATCCATACACTACACATTCTAAGGGATCATTTTTAGAGGTTAGGAAACAAGGAATTTTGTCATTCAAAACGCATCTAACCCAATCTACGATATTCGGTCAATGTCCACCGATGGTCATCCAAACATTCATAAGAGATACAATGCAAACACATTTCCTCAAATCACAAGCAAATCCAAAAAATTTTAAATTTCACATGTAATATTCTAATAGAACAATTTAAGAAAATATGCAAGAGATCATCAAAAATATCATTTTATTGTTCAATACAAAGCACTATAGTTTTGAAATCAAGAACAAAAGAATATTGAGAGAGAAATCAATCTCTCTTGAAAACTAGGGTTTTCAAGACAAGAAAAAGATGTTTCATAGCTATTCCACCATAGCTTCCTTCAAAACATGATAATATTTGCAAGATAATCAAGAAATAATGATTTTATAGAATATATATAGGATTGAGGTTCAAAACATACATATATATATATATATATATATATATATATAT
>CM042199.1:19744508-19773664 GCA_023539305.1 Ilex asprella | reverse complement strand
ATATATATATATATATATATATATATATATATATGTCCTAGCCTCAATGGACAAGAGTGGAAGAAAACCCTTAACTTTCTTCCTTAGCTTTGAGTGAAGAACTAGAAGATTTAATCTTTTCCTAACTTGAATCAACACTTTAATCTCTTATTTTTCCCTGTCTTTCTTCCTTTCTAAGCCTCCCTAAGGTTAGAAATGTTGAAATGAGGCTGATAGAGGTGTCTTTAAGTATTTATAGGGTGAGAAAAGGCCTCTTGGGTGCGATTCTGAAACCCAAATTTGTAAGTCACGTTCAAACATCATTTGGCGTTCGAACGTTAATAGTGCAAATTATTGATTTACGTTCGAATGTCACTTTGGTGTTCAAACGTTGGTTGCTCCTAGTACTTTTATATTTCCATGAAAGATCTATAGACACCAAAGTACTTGGACTTTCTGTCATTCGAACGTTGATACATATTCGGACGTCCTCCTAGTTTTTTCTGAAACTTCTAGTGAAGTTTTGACCTATTTAGAGTTCGATTTGGAAAATATTTTTGAAATACTTTTTTGTAGCCCTGAGAGTCTACTATCTATTGTAAAATTTCAGATCAAATGGACGTCAAAATAAAACTTTATGATCCAAACACTAGGGATGTATTAAAACTCCTTCCTACTCAAATTCTCTCTACAGCGCTTTCATTTCGGAATACTTCTAAACTTCTGCGACATACCCTATTACCTCAACTAATATTTTTATTTCTACTCTTACAATCTACCTAGTTCATGCATACATCATTATATATATTAGCATTTCAAAAACATAATTACATTACTACATAACGATAAGAATGTGGAGTTTTACAATCCACCCCCTTAAAGAAAGTTTCGTCCTCGAAACTTACCTTAGGTAAAGAATAAGTGAGGGTACTTTTCTTGCATCTCCAACTCCAGTTCTCGGGTTGCTTCTTCCACCCCATGATGTTGCCACAAGACTTTCACCAGTTGGATTACTTTATTGCGAAGCACCTTCTCCTTGGTATCAATAGTCTTCACCGGTTGTTCTTCATATGTTGCTCTATCTTGAACCTCAATATCCTCCAAATCCACGACATGCATTATATCTAATAGACATTTTCTTAACATTGAAATATGGAACATGTCATGTACCCCTAGCAACTAAGTTGGTAACCGAAGTTGATATGCCACTTTGCCCACCTCGTTGATCACTTCAAATGGTCCAATGTACCATGGAGCTAATTTTTCCTTCTTACCAAATTTAAACACTCCCTTTTTGGGTGACACCTTGTAAACCCCCATATTTCTATCGTTATATAGTAACGTACTTATGCTATGGAACTGTTAATATATATATTGATGTATGTATAAATTATGTGGATGGTAAGATTAGATATAAAAATGTTAGTTGAGGTAATAAGGTATGTTGTAGAAGTTGGAAGCATTCCTAAGTGAAAGCACATTTAGGGAGAATTTGGATAAGAATGAGCATAGATACCGCCTTAATGTTTGGATCATAACTTTTTATTTTGATGTTCATTTGATCTAAAATTTTGACAGTAGATAGTATACTTCTAGGGCTACAAAATAGTATTTCACGAAAATTTTCTAAATCGATCTCTAAATAGGTCAAAACTGCATTGTAAGTTACAGCAGAACTGGAAAAACCGTTCAAACGTTAAAGTCCGTTCGAACTGCAAAACTCTTGTCTGATGGAAAACGCAAAGTACTAGGAGCAACCAACATTTGAAATTCAAGGGACGTTCGAATGTAAAGTTCCGTTCGAATGGTAATGACGAATCAGAACATCAGAATTAGGTCGGCTGAGATATTTTTCTTCCTCTATAAATACTCTAGGCCGCCTCCTTCAGCCTCCAAACACCATTTACAACCCTAGGGAGTCTTGAGAAACAAGAGAGAAAGGGGGAAAACACAAGATCAAAGGAGATTTTCATCTTGAAGTGAATCAAAAACTCAAGTTCTTCAAGAATTCTAAGGAAGAAGAAGGTAGGGGAATTCTTCCACTCTTGTTTATTGATACTTCGGCTTATATATATACATGTTTTGACTCTAAAGCTTATACATATATATATATATATATATATGTATTGAAATCCTTGTTTCTTGATTGTTCTAGCAAACCCTACCATGTTTTGATGGAAGTATAGATTGATATCCATTAAACCTTTGTTCTTGACATCCAAACTTTAGTTTTTCAAGAAGTATGGATTTTTCTTGTTGATATTCATGTGTTATTGATTTCAAGACTTGATATTCATTTGTTCTTGGCTTCAAGACTTGATATTCCTTTGTTCTTCATATCCAAAAATTTGATATTCATGTGTTATTGATTTCAAGACTTGATATTCATTTGTTCTTAGCTTCAATACTTGATATTCCTTGGTTCTTGATTCTAAATCTTGATATTCATTAGATATTGGTTTCAAAACATTAGTGATTTATTTAGAACAACAAAAGTATATATTTTGATGATCTCTTGCCTATTTTACTTGAGATGTGATATTGGAAAATACCTATCAAATTGGGGGTTTTTGAATTTACTTGTGAATTGAGAAAATGGTTGGTATTACATCTCTTGTATGGTTGTTGTGATGGACTTGAATTGACTTCGAGAGCTACCGTAGAGTGTTAGAGGTTAGTCTATCCTAGTGGGGGTGAGACAGTGCCTAACACTCGTAGTGGATTGTTGTTGTGACAACAATCACTATTGTTCATGTAAGTTCGTGTCTGGGGGATGGTATACCTTGCCTGGGAAGGATTTCGTCAATGCCGTGAGAGACGGTATACGCCCTTCCTAAAATATTTGTGACTTGTCCCTACGGGGAATGATTGTGATAGGTGAACAAGATAGAATCGTAGTGTAGATTCATGGGAGGCAACTAACATATATGATCATGGAAAGTGACCAACCTACAAGTACGGATATGGATACATATTGTGGGATATGGATACATATTATGGGCTATGGATACATATTGTGGAATATGGATACATATTATGTGTTATTGTTTATCATTGTTGAAAATGGTTTATTGTGGATAATGATAAATGGTTTCTACAAGAATTTGTTGGAAGTATGGGATTCCACCAGAACTTGTTAGAAATGGTTTGTCATTGGAAATGGCTTATTATTCATAACTTGGTTTACTCTTCATTTACTTTATTGTCAATGCGTTAACTTGAGATCTGTTTAACTGTCATAGTTTTCTTTCAAAAATTATGTATGGTATTTTGGAAAATGAGACCGAACTGTTTATTTTGTTTTCCAAACCTTGTTTGAGTTTGAGAGAATGTTGCTACAGAACTTAGTGCTCACCCCCTACAAACCATATTATTCTCAAATTTCGGTTTAGATGGAGAACTCGGAGGTGATGAGTAGGTCACTTGGGAAGATCATGTGGATGGAAGCGTGGATCCTGAGGGGATGGCTTAGAGGAATTTCTCTTTTCATGTCCTATGCTAGATAGGCATTTTTGAGACATTGTTAGAATGATGTTAGGTTTATTCCGCTGCAAGACACTTAATTTTTGAAATGTAATTGTCATAGTTTGGCATATTTCTTTTGAACTATAATGTAGATATTTTGTATGATGTTTAAAACGTTATGTATGTATGGTTTTTATTAGTTGCTCTCATGATATGAATGGTTTAAATAGTAATGCCGTCCAGGGTAAATTTTGGGGCGTTACACACCTTAAGGAACACATAGTCCTCCTCTTGGAATTCCAATGGTCTCCTTCTTCTATCTGCATAGCTTTTCTATCTACTTTGAGCCATGCGTAGTCTTTCTCAGATGAGTTTAATTTTCTCCATAGTCTCGTACAATTTTCGGCCCAAACCAGCTACTCTCTCCAGCTTCTAGCTAATAATTCGGTGACCTACATGGTCTCCCATACAATGCCTCATAAGGAGCCATTCTAATACTTGCCTGATAGCTGTTGCTATATGCAAATTTCACCAACGGTAAATGATCACTCCAACTTCCTTTGAAGTCCAACACACAAGCTCGTAACATGTCCTCCAAATTTTGTATCACCCTCTCGGATTTGCCATCCGTTTGGGGCTCAAAGGCAGTGCTAAAGTGTAACTCTGTCCCCATAGCTCGTTGTAAACTTTGCCAAAATTGCTCCACAAAATGAGAATCATGATCCGACACAATATAGAGTGGAACTCCATGGAGTCTAACTATCTCGGGAATATAAAGCTTGCTCAAGGTCTCTAAAGTGTCAGTAGTCTTCATACTCAAGAAATGAGCAGACTTTGTGAGTCTATCTACAATGACCCATACAGCGTTATGCCCTCGTGAAGTCCATGGAAAGCCAGGCACGAAATTCATGGTGGTGTGATCTCACTTCCATTCTAAAATAGGCAAGGACTGTAATAATCATCTGAGTTTTTATGCTCAATCTTCACCTGTTGACACATCGCGCACTTTGCAACGTACTTAACCACATCTTGTTTCATCCTTTTCCACCAATATTGATGTTTCATGTCCTTATACATCTTGGTACTATCCGGATGTATGAAAATTTTTTAACGATGGCACTCACCCAACACTTCTTCCCTTACTTGGTCATTGTTTGGTATACATAGTCTTCCTCGAAACTGTAACTCATCATTATGTATGGATCAATTCCCAACAATTTCATTTCAATCAAATCTACCCCGGATAGCTCCCAACTCAGTATCTAATTGTTGTAACTCCACAATCCTTTGTCGGAGAATTGGTTGAGCTACAAGATTAAATAAGCATGGTCGATCCACCTGTCTATCCACCAATAGATCAAATTCCTCCAAAGTATCAATCATCTTCCACCTATTAACAGTAAGAACATTGATTTCACCCTGAGACTTTCTGCTTAGTGCATCTATTACTACATTCGCCTTCCCCGGATGGTAGTTGAGTGTGAAATCATAATCCTCTAGATATTCAATCCACCTTCTTTGTCGAAGATTCAAGTCTTTTTGTGTGAATATATACATGAGACTCTTATGATCTGAAAACACTTGAAACTTTTCTCCATACAAGTAACACCTCCACAACTTAAGATAAAAAAAAACAGCGGCAAGCTCCAAGTCATGAGTGGGATAGTTCTGCTCATGAACCTTTAGTTGTCTCGAGCCATAAGCAACTAACTTACCTCCCTACATTAGTACACATCCCAAGCCTCGTAACGAAGCACCAGTGTAAACATCGTATCCTTCCCCACTGTTCAGAATAATGAAGACGGGAGTTGTTGTCAACCTCTTCTTCAAGGTGCGAAAGGCTAGTTCACACATTTTAGTCCACAAGAATCTTTCCACCTAGTCATTGACATCGCGAGCTTTAAGAACCATTCCACAAACCTCCGGTAGTAGCCTGCTAATCCCAAGAAACTTCGTACTTCGATCACATTCCTAGATGGTTCCCATTTCATCACGGCTTCAATCTTTGCGGGATCGACAGCTATACCTTGTTCTAACACAACATTGCCAAAGAATTTCACTTCCTTAATCCAGAACTCGCATTTACTCATCTTAGCATACAACTTATGCTTTCTCAATGTTTGTAGCACAACCGAGAGATAGCGTTTATGTTCCCCTTGTGTCCGTGAATAAATCAATATGTCATCAATAAACACGATAACAAACTGATCTAGATACGACCGGAATACCATGTGCATCAAATCCATAAAGGTTGTAGGAGTATTAGTCAGTCCGAATGACATTACCGTATATTAGAAATGACCATACCAGGTACGAAAAGCTATCTTAGGAATATCCTCCTCCTTGATCCACAGTTGATAGTACCTATGTGAAGATCAATCTTGGAGTAATACTTAAAACCCCTCAGTTGATCGAATAAATCATCAATTCGTGGCAACGAATATTTATTCTTCACTGTCACCAGATTTAACCTTTGATAATCTGTGCATAACCTAAGTATTTCGTCATTCTTCTTTACAAAGAGGATTGGGGCTCCCCAAGGTGAAGTGCTTAAATGGATAAACCTAATAACCAACAGATGGTCCAATTGCTTCCTTAGCTCCTTCAACTCCAAAGGTGTCATCCTATAGGGAGAAATGGATATGGGTTTGGTTCTCGGATATAGATCCATCGTAAACTCAATATCTCTCTATGGGGGTAACTTGGGTAGTTAATCTGGGAAGACATCTAGAAAATTCGACACTATCCAAACCACGTCCGGTTGGGATCTATCACGATCATCTCCCATCAAACTAGCTAAAAAACTCAAATGGCTCCCCATCTTAGCTTTTCAGAATCTACTACCCACAGTAGGAAATGGATGGGAAGAATTTCGATCATTCATGAAACTGAAAACTATCCCTCCCAAAAATTAAAATGAAATCCGTTTACGAAAACAACCCATTACCGCACGGAAAGTGGACACAAGTTCATCCAAAATATTATGTCATACCCCTTCATGTCTAATGTAACCAAATCTATGATTAATTCTTGCTCCCCAATTCGAAGCACATGACCTCCACACACCTTTCTAGTATCCAACCGTTCTCCCATAGGCATGTCAATACTCAAGGCATATTCTAGCTTCTCAAAGTCCAATCCCAAATTAAGAGCATATGTGGTGCGTATGAATGAATGAGTAACACTGAAATCAAATAAAATTCGGACCAACATCTTTCTCCGGTTGGGTCAAACCAAAAACTCTCCCTTGATTAGTACTGCCGAGGATTGTAGCTCTTAATGGTCTTTAATGTAGTGGCTTTGGTAGTGGTGGCTTATGTGCATTAACCTGTCCGGCCGTCGGGGCATTCTTTTGGGATGGGAAGATCGGACAATGGTTCTGAATATGCCCCAAAACTCCACATGCAAAGCAGGCTCATGGGTCTACTCCTACCCTCTCAGGTACACCTCCAACTCCTCAAGCTATTTGAAGTCTCTGTCCAACCGCATCAATTCACAACTTAATTTCCTCGATGTACAAGACAACCTAACTATCACTTTAAACTAAAACATAAGACTTGTGAAAATTTTAAATCAACAATTTCATTCAACCTAATCCTACCTCTCTAGTGGTAATCCATAACCTGCAGCTCCCATGTAAGACCTAATTCCTAGCTTCTGATAGCAAATCTTGTAACGCCCCAAAATTCACCTTTGACGGCATTACTATCTAAAACCAATCACATCACGAGAGCAACTAAAAAAATCCATAAATAAAAAAAATTCATTCATCATACATAATATTTACACCTATCATCCAAAAGAATAGGCCAAACCATGGCCATTACATCCAAAAGAATATACTCAAACTATGGCAATTACGCCAAAAGGAATATGTCAAACTACTATCTCGCAACAAAATACAAACAAAAATATTAACATGAACATTCTCTCAAAATGAACCTCCTAGTCTAGAACATAAAAAGAACAATTCTAGACGTCACCCTACAAATCCACATGCCCATTAACTTAAGCTTTCCAAGGCACCTGCTTGTCAACACGAGCTCCTCATCTAAACCAAAATCTGAAAAGAATATTGTTTGTAGGGGATGGGCACTAAGCTCTATAGGAAGATCCTCCTAAACTCAAACAAGGTTTAGAAAATATATAAAATAAGTCGGTCTCATTTCATAAATAGCATATATAACCTTTGACATAAAACAATGACATTTCAATAGATCTTCAGTTTACGCAACAACAATAAATTAAATAAAGCAGTAAAACTAATTCCCAACAATAAACCATTTTACAACAATAAACATTTACCCACCATTTGTACCATTTCCCACAATATATATCAAGTCACAACTTGTATCTTTCATAACATTATGTATATGTATCTTTATGCCCAATTATACCTCAAGTATAATGTATGACATCGCATGAATAAACACATCGAGAATATCTAGACCCACACACACACATCCAATCCTCGCAAGGATACACAACTTTAGGAAGGGCATATACCGACGCATCGGCAGGGACAATCCAACCCAGGAATAGTATACTAACTCTCAGCCTCGATAACATGTGAGCGAATAGTGATTTGGTCATTGCAAGGCACCAACCCCACTACGAGTGATAAGAAAATTTCAATTCCACACGGAGTAAGAAACGCATCTAACCTACTCTACGATATCCGATCAACGTTCACCCATGGTCATCCAAACATTCATAAGAGATATAATGCAAACTCATTTTCTCAAATCACAAGCAAATTCAAAAATTTCCAAATTTCACATGTATTATTCCAATAGAACAATTTAAGAAAATATGCAAGAGATCATCAAAAAAAATAATTTTATTGTTCAATACAGAGCACTAGAGTTTTAAAATCAAGAACAAAGGAATATTAAAAGCGAAATCCATCTCTCTTGAAAACTAGGATTTTCAAGACAAGAAAAAGTTGTTTCATGGCTATTCCGCCATAGCTTCCATCAAAGCATGATCATATTTGCAATAGGATCAAAAAATAATAATTTTATATCATATTTATAGGATTGAGGTTCAAAACATACATATATACATTCCCTAGCCTCAATGGACAAGAGTGGAAGAAAACCCTTACCTTTCTTCCTTAGCTTTAAGTGAAGAACTAAAAGATTTGATCGTTCTCCAACTTGAATCAGCACTTTAATCTCTTATTTTTCCCTTTCTTTCTTCCTATCTAAGCCTCCCCAAAGTTATAAATATTGAAATGAGGCTGATACAGGTGTCCTTAAGTATTTATAGGGTGAGAAATGGCCTCTTGTGCATAATTTTGAAGCCCAAGTTCATAAGTCACGTTCAAACATCACTTTGGCGTTTGAACGTTGGTTGATATCAGTACTTTTGCATTTTCATTAAAGCTTTGTAGGCACAAAAGTACTAGTACTCACTGTCGTTCGAACGTCGATACACGTTCGAACGTCCTTCTAGTTTTTGATAAAACTTCGAGTGAAGTTTTGACCAATTTAGCATTCGATTTGGAAAAGTTTTGTGAAATACTCTTTTGTGGTCCTGGGAGTCTACTATCTACATTCAAAATTTCAGATCAAGTGGACGTCAAAATAAAAGTTTATGATCCAAACACTAGGCATGTATCAAAACTCTTTCCTACTCAAATTCTCTTTAAAGTGTGCTTTCATTCTGGAATACTTTCAAACTTCTACAACATACCCTATTGCCTCAACTAACATTTTTATTTCTACTCTTACAATCTACATAGTTAATGCATACATCATTACATATATTAGCATTTTAAAAATATAATTACGTTACTATATAACAATAAGAATGTGAGGGTTTACAACTACTATTATGGAGGTCACACTAATACAATCAATATTTTATTAGAGCTGCATAGTGGCAACATAATGAGACATTTGAGTGGAAATCAAGTGAATGTGATAAACGATGTGTGTTTACGGTGAAGATTAATGAGGATATATAAGAACATTGAAGTAAGTATACTTTTTGAATTGACACCTCGATATTAATGAATCAGTTTAAGGATTTATTATGACATAACCAATTTAAGGTGGGTAGATTATGATGTTAATTGATGGTAGGAATGTGATTGGTAAAGAGAAAATGAGCTAGAACATGAATCTAGACAAAGTAGGTTTAGTGATAAGATCATAATATTGCATATTTTATATCTCATATTATTTATCTTAGCTATGTTTGTTATTTATTTCTTTTATTTTAGTTTATTTTTGTGTTTTATGGAGAATCTTTGTGTTTGCGGGTAAATGAATATAAAAAGGGATGATTTATGATCGTTTGGATGCTATGGGAAGCTTTGGAGAAGGTTGGACTTGAATCGGGAGCATGAGAGCAAAAATATAGTAAAATGAAGGTTTTATCGGTAGGTGGTACATGTATTACCAGTAGAAAATGTCTCAGTACTTTGTCTAAGAAGTTCTACTGGTAGGTGAAGGATGTTCTACCAGTAGGAAAAGTCACAGAAGTTTTAGAAATTTTGTCAGACAAAGTTCTATCAATAGATTCCACTGTTCTAACGGTAGGTCGTGCTGCAGAAGGAATTGCTACCAGTAGGAAGCAATGTTCTACCGGTAGAAAAAGACAGATTTTCATGGGAAAATCAGTTAAAGATCAAATTTTACCATATCTTTTGGGAATTCTCTACCAATTATTTTCCAAGATTTTCAAGGCTTAAGTGGAGGAAAAAGAGACAAGTTAGGAAAGATATTTTTTGCTAAATCTTATAGATATTGTAGGAGATATTTTCGGAGATTTTCCAGGAATAGGAAATAGACAAGGAAAGAGAATCTCTATAAATTAGCCATATCTCTCTTCCCTTTTTCTTATAAATACCAATCCATATGGGACTTTTGAACACCACTTCTTCCTCCTTAGACGTTATTGTAAACCCCCACAAGTTTATAGTAATATAATGATAAAATTGTTTAGTAATTTAAAATATGTAATGGCATAGGGATGAATCATATAGCTTATAACCGTAGAAAATGCTAATATTATAAATATTAGTTAAAAACTTAGTTTTAGCTTGTGAATATATGAAATAGTTTGTAATAGAACTTATACCAACTATGTTTGATGTACAAATGAATGTTGTATAAGTTTAGGTTGGTTTTAGAAAGGTTTGGAAAAGATTGAAAATGAAAAATAGCCAAAATAGTCAAAACTGAACAAACCGTACCAGTATTGTATACTGGTACTCCGAGGTCCAGAGAGTTTTCCGTACCGGTACTGCAAAAAAAAATCTGACATTTTAAAGTCGCGATTTGTGGTCCGTTTTCGCCCTATAAATACATTAGGAAGCCTCTTTTAGCCCCATTTCAATGTGTCTAACCCTAGAAAACCTTAGAGAAGAAGAAAGGAAGAGAAAAACACAAGATTAAGAGGGATTTACACTTCAAAGAAGACCAAACCTTCATCTTCTTCACAAAAACTAAAGAACCAAGGTAGTGATTTTCTTCCATCCTTGTTAATTGAGGTTAGGGTTTATATATATATGTATGTTTTGCTTCTAAATCTTAGATATATGCTATGAAATCTTTATTCCTTGACATTTTCATCAAGATTACCATGTTTTAACGGAATCCATGGTTGGGTAACCATGAAACTTCTTCTTTTTTCCATCAAACCCTAGTTTTCAAGAAAAATGTGTTTTTCTCTCGATTTTTCTTTTATTCTTGATTTCAAACTTTAGTGATTTATATTGAACAACAAAATGGTATTTGTGGACGATCTCATGCAAATTTTACTAAAGAATTCCATTGAAATAATACATTTCGAATTTGGGGGTTTTTGGAATTTGTTGTAAATTGAGATAATTGGTGGGTATTTACATCTCTTGTATGGTTTGTTGTGATGGACTTGAATTACCTTCGAAAAACTACCGTAGAGTGTTAGAGGTTATTCTACCCCAGAAGGGGTGAGATAGTTTCCTAACATTTGTAGTGAGTTGTTGTTTGTGAACGCAACCACTATTGTTCACGTACTCCGAAGAAATGGGTTAGTATACTAGTTCCTTGGAAGGATTCGTCAATGCTATTGGGATAATACACGCCCTTCTTAAAATGGTTTGTGATTTGGTTGTGATGGGTGAACGAGGTAGAGTCGTTGCATAGATTGTTGAGAAGCGACCAACATACCCGAGATATAGATACGTTTGGCGGATATAGATATATACAGGAGCTTATTGACTATGGTTTATCGTTGGAAAAAATGGTTATTTATGACTGATGGTAAATGGTTTCTACAAGAATTGGTTGGAAGTATGGGATTCCACCCAAACTTATTGGAAATGGCTGATTATTGGGAACTTGGTTTTACTCTTCCTTGAATTTATTGTTAATGTGTTAACTTGAGATTTGTTTAAATGTCACTGTTTTATTTCAATGTTATGTATGATATTTGTGAAAATGATACCAACCCATTTTATATGTTTCAAAACCTTGTTCGGGTTTGGGAGGATTTTCCTATATAGCTTCGTGCTCACCCCTTACAAAAATGTCTATCTTTCAGAATTCTATCTAGATGAGGAGATTGGTGTTGAGAAGCGGGTTTCTTTAGAAGCTCAAGGAGATGGACATGTAGATCCAGAAGTGGATGTTTAGATTATTTTTTTTGTGCTAGAATAGGAGATCTTTTTGAGATAATGTATATGTTAATATTTTCTTTTTCCGCTGCAAGTTAACTTTGATTCTTTTGTGATGTAATTGTCATATCATGTCATATTTTTTTGGATGTAATGGTCATAACTTGGTCTATTCTTTTGAGATAATGGTGTGAACATTACGAATGATGAATGAAATTGACTTATCAATGGATTTTATTAGTTGCTCTCATGATGTGAATGACTTTTAGTTTGTAATTCCGTTCAAGGTGGGTTTTGGGGCGTTATAGTTATGCAAGAGGGGGCTGCTCCTAATTTAGTTTTGTTCTTAATTTAGTTTTAGTTTGCAAGCAAGGTTCTT
Organism: Ilex asprella; assembly: GCA_023539305.1. Lineage (NCBI taxonomy): Eukaryota > Viridiplantae > Streptophyta > Magnoliopsida > Aquifoliales > Aquifoliaceae > Ilex > Ilex asprella. The sequence goes on along the minus strand of CM042199.1, from coordinate 19,761,233 downwards.
CTTTATTTATGGTATTTTATTTATTTTATTGTAATTACTTTCAATTCCGTATTTTAAATACAAAGTTCTTCATTAAAATTTATTTCAATTCAACTTTTATTTATTTACTTTTATTTGCATGTCTTCTTAATTGATTTCAATTTTACTTTCATCGTGTTCGAGTAGTTTTTTTTCTTGGGTAATCAGAGGAGGAATTCCCAACCTATGAACAAGGGTTTTTAATGTTAATGTGATTGTTTGAATAATTTATATATTTGGAAACCTATTTAGTTTGCATACTTCCCGTTTATCTGTATACAATTGACTTTGGTATAGATAGTTAATGGTATTTATTACAACCTTTAAGATATTGATTATTTCATCATAAATTGTCTTTTAATTGCTATTTTTAATTCTTTCCAAAGTTTTTAATTAAAAATCATTCGTCTGTATTAGTTTGAATACAAAAGCAGATGAATTATAAATTTAGAGTAGAAATTCGTGTTCATAGGTGAAATAAAATTCAAAGATTATCTGATTCTTTCTTTTATTGAATTTATCCTTGGTTTAGTTTAGTTAATTGCTAAAATTCTCAACCTTCAAAAATCTTTTTGTTTTTATTTTTTATATCACCTCTCGAATTTTTCATCGTTTTCCCTGAGGAGAAGACCTCGGCAATCGATCAAATTGCTAAATGATAGATTCTTATGCTTGGGAACCATATATATTTTGCCCACTTTTGAGGTCAAGCATTTAGTGCGTACCAGAGAGTTAGGGTTGCGAGAGTGAAGTTCAAGGATGAAATTTGAGGTTAATTAAGACTCTAAAATTAAATAAATAATTTTCTAGGGCTTATTTTAATCTGTATGTAATTATAAAAAATATATTTTTAAAATCATTTTTTGGAGTTGTTGAGGCATGTAAATAGTAGTAAGCTTCATGCACATTTGTAAAATGTATTAAGTCTACGACAAAGTTGCATCGTAGCCTTACACAACACGTTTATTTGTGTGTGCTTTATAACAAAAGTTCATTAAGCATATGGAATTGAATCGGAGTGTTTACATCACAACTTCGTGTAGAAGATCTTGATTGGTTGAAGACCAAACCTATTGGAGTGTGCATACTGAGGATCATTGGTGCACACAAGATTGCTCGAGACCTAGATGATCCGTTGCAATGGTGAATCCAAGTGAAGCTATCCAAGATGTGGGAGATCCACTGCATTAGGTCGTATATACAACAATGCATGCATTTAAGGCTTAGTGGATTGGATTATTGAATAAAAGCTGGATTAGTCCAAGGAAGCACCAAGACTGATATGTCAATTTGGACAACAATGCATCATGGACCGCTCAAGCAACCCAGCAATCAGTGGCCCCGTAGGGTTATACAATCAAACCTCCCTTCATTCCAAACACCTCCTACCGCATCACAAGTTGCCCAGAACCCTAAAGCCCCGTACCTAAGTGATCCCAAATACTTTCTAGTGAGTTTCTAGCTTTGATTCTCATTCTTGAACCTAGAATTGTGTGTTATCATGCCTCCATAATGAGAGAAAAGTGCTAGGGTTGAGGAACTGCAAGAGGAGAATAATGCCCTTAGCGGAGTGTCAATTGATCAATTGTCTCCTCTTCATGTTTTGTCTAATGAATTGTATGGTATATCTTATCCTATACACTGGGTCACATTGAATTTCTTTTAGATGCATTTAACCCCAGACGATAAGATATTGAACCTAATAGCCAACTATAACATCAAACCAAAAACCCATATTTTAGACTTTCCGATGTAGCGAGCACACATGTTACATGCTTTGGGGATAGGGTTAGATCTAGATTTTCCTATGATAATATTTGGATTCATTCGGCAAACCTTGTTAAAGGAGAGAGTATCACATGGTTTACCATTTGTATCACTGATCACACACATCTACAAGGGCAAGGGAGGTGTAGTTTTGCCCAGGGATAAGAAGTAAAACCTTAAGAGACCTTTGAACAAGTGTTCACTGAAGTAGAGCAAGGGCAAGGTTGAATATGTTGTTGTGGTAGAGGAGAAAGGAGAAAATTTAGAGGTTCACATGTTGAGAGTGGACCTCGTGCACCACCAGTTCACCTAGAGGCTAGTACTTCTAGGCCCCTCCCTACTTGAGTTAGGTTTAGATATTCATGTAGCCCGATTTGCGTCAATAGTTGACATGCTTATGAGGGTTGAGCCTACCATGGTCGAGCATCACCGCCTCACTTTGAACTGGTTAGATGTATTAGATGGCAGGATCGTGATCCTAGAGGAGACCCATCATTTTGTGATGGGATTAGTTTCAACTAGATTCGGATGACATCGGAGGTTGCTAAAGGACAACCAAATTGAAGGCAAACTAGTGCTAGATGACACTGATTCAAATTTAGAGCTTTCTCGATGCAATGGTGATGGAGGAGATGATGTGGCCACTAGAGTTGCTTAGGAGACTTTAGTATAGGATCATATACGAGTTTTGAATATCTTTATTCATTAGTGGGTTGTATGTAAAGTACTCTATTTTTTGTGCTCACTTTTCATTTTATTGACTTTTGCATTTGGTTTGCTATTTCTTCTTTGTTGAGACATATCTTAGTCTTCGCTATTTGACTTTAAGTTAAATGTCTTGTTTTTCCTTTGCTTCCTTTGCATGCCTATTTTAGCTAGTTGATTTGTATTTATTCCTTCTTTTTATACCATGATTCTATGTCGTTTGCTATGATTTGACTCGAGTGACATTTTATAAAAAAAATAGGAAATAATATGTTGGGATAACTTGATTATGTACCTTGCTTGTTATGATATGTCATTGGTTTGACACTATGTGACAAAATTGGGAAGAATATTTTGAGTGCATATACGAGAATTCGAAGAGATATTCTCTTGACTAGCTTATGTAAATTGCAATTGAGTAAGGAAATTAAAGGGAAGTTGGTTCTAATACCAAGGGGAGTACATTTACAAACTTGGCATGAAGTCACCTATTTTATATTGTTTATTTTACACTTATTATTTTAGTTGTGAACACCAACTAAGGGGGAGAAATTGTTTTGCGTTGTCATGCTATATTTATAGGTTCTCAAGCATATTGAACAAGTTTGTTATTACATATGTTATATATTTGCACTTACATAATGTTAACATGAATATGTCCTATGCTTATCTTGATGATTTTCATACCTGTGATTATGGTCTATCTTTCATACATATTATGTTTTTCACGAAGTATTGGTTTAGTGGTTCTTGTACTTAGAGATTAGAGATGTAGACATGAGTGTTGAAATTTGTTTATAATTCTTTTTGTTTAATGGTTTAAGAGTTGTAATCTTAATTTCATACTAGTTATTGTGGCACGAAATTGCCGAAGGGCGAGATTGTTAGATCATTTTGTGTAATTGATTAATTTCTTAGAGATCTTGTAAATCTCAACTTATTTCATGGTTATGATTTTGCAACAATGAAGATTCAAAAACATTACTTTAAAGGAGGAGATCATGCATCAAAGCTACATAAAATGCACTTCACATGCACCTTCTTGCTTAGGACAAGGTAATAACCTAGAATCTAAGATAATCTCTTAGTTTAATAGACTTAGGAGGATTAGTATGAAAATGGAATCGGTATTTGATCCGGGTATGGCTTGTAGGTAGGGCTGTCAAAATTCGACACGACACGATTAAGCAACACGAATCGACAAGAATTAAGTGGGTTTGGGTGAGACCTTAATGGGTTTAGGTGATAAATGGGTTGACACGCCAAACACGTTTAATAAACGGGTCGTGTTCGGATGAGACCTGTCAAACCGTTTATCACACGTTTACCCGTTCAAATAAAATTAATATAATAATAAATTAATAATTATTTTGAAAAAATTAACAAGAAAAAAGAAGTAAAGAAATCAATACCAAAAAAAAACAAATAAGTAAAGTAGTAGTTCAAAGATAAAGGAGGGGAGTTGAGGAGCATTTCAATGGCAAAGACAAATTAATTCCTTTTGTTTTTGTCCCACATTGGAAAATGAGAGGAGAGGGAGAAGGTTGAGTTGCCTATAAAAAAGCAAGGGCCTCTTACCTTTTTTTTTTAAGCCTTCAAATTTGATTTTTTATGAGATTTGACTAAAAATTTATCTTTTTTAAGGTAAGTACACTAGGAAGTAAAAAAAATTGAGTATTAAAATTTATTGATATAATTGTTTTAAAATTAAATGGGTTAAACAAGTCGTGTCGTGTTACCCGTTTATTAAACGGGCCGTGTTCGTGTTGAAAATTTTCACCCGTTTATTAAACTTGTCGTGTAAGGGTTTTCATATTTTTCACCTGTCACCCGTTTAACCCGACATGTAACCGTTTAACCCGACACGTTTGACACCCCTACGTGTAGGTGGTCTAAACCTTTTGTGTGTTTTGAAAACATAGAATTGAGCAATCATCAGATCCCTCTTAAGCAACAACCTTTAGGGTGTGCTTGGTTTAGACATTAGGGAGGACCAGATTGGACAAACCCGTCAATCCTATATCCATCCATTCAGAGAAAATAATGCAAATCTAAAATCATTCCTTTTATCCTTTGTTTGATTGACGTATTAAAAACTTGTGGGCCCACCCTTATCGCTTACAACACTTTGTTTAGATAGAGTATTGAATGATGGTATAACTATTAAAATTACCAAGAACCCTAACTTAGTCCAATCCATACCCATTTTTGGTATTTATATCTGAGTTTGCCAAGGATAAAAATGTATTTTGTACAAATACTACCCAACCTCATTATTTTAACCCACCAAATAGGTGGATTTATTTAAAAAGGTGTTCATGGTTATAAATACACTATTCATTCGATCCAGGATTATTTATAATTGATAATACTAAGACCAAAATGTCTAACCAAACATGAGAATAAATGAGATAAGGTGGACCCAAGCGCTATTTTTTTTCAATCCTTTTTCCTAATGCCTAAAGCAAGTATTCAAGAGGAAAATTTTTTTGCTTGGTTTTAGGCTTAAAAATTAATAGGGGTTGTCCTATGCTTGCTAGCCTTCGCTAGAGCAATTTCTTCTTGACTTAGGAAAAAATTGGGCAAAGGCTAAATGGAGGACAATAGGGGTCGCCCTCTGAGGTCACTTGAGCAGTCCTATGACCGCCCTCCCACTGCTTGATCGGTCATTCGCGAATTTGTTTTATTTGTTAACCAAGATTTCTCCTATTTTGGATCTATAAATAGGGGGAGTCTTTCCCAACCTAGGATATCTCTTTTGCGAGCTGAATTTTTGCGTCTTAAGCCTTAAATATCATACCAAGACCCTAGATCTTTAAACCCAAAGGCTACCATCGTATAAATCTCATCCAACCTCACATCTTAGAGAAAAAGAGCTTGATTGGTTGAAGAATTGAGTACTTGATTTTGGAGTAATGGATTAGACTTTGGTAAACCCTATAGTGGTTCTTTGTAGTTTCTCCCAAGTTGGGTTTCTATGTCAACAAATTGTTTGTGTGTTTTTTTTATCGTTTTTAGATATAGTCCTGTAATTTGAGAACAAATGCACACTATTTTTTTGATTGAATATGTATATCATCCATAGTTGTGCACCAAGAGTTTGAGTCATTGGGCTAAGATTTACATGAGTGTTTGAGTATTTAATTGATAAATTAACAACATCAATCTACATAAGTTCAAGGAATCGTTGAAGTCAAAAGAGAGTTCTCACTATTAATTGATTAATTATTGTAAGAAGAGGTAATTGTGATCAAAAGAACATTAAAAAAAATTGGATCAAAAATAATACCATGCTTTATTGAAAGTGTCTCCCTTAACTTTAGTTAGAGATTTAGCAATCCATAGACATGAAAAAAATAAAGAAGTATGTAGACTATAGGATCTAGAATTCTACCTTCTCAAAAGAAAGAACATATATTTATACTAGAGAGGCTGGGGTTGAACTTAGAACAAATCCTTATAAAAAAAAGAGTATATTTTGGTCAGAACTTGCGCATCATTTTCACATAGCTAGAGGTCATTTTCAAGCTCAATTTTCACATAGATAGAGGTTGTTTCGCGATTTTTTCATGAAATACACTTTTTGTAACGCTTGAAGTTTTCTTTACAACGCCATAAAAATCAAGTCAATTGAACGTCGGATTAAAAAATTATGATCAAAATACAAAATATGTGTCAAAACCTTAAATTCTACAATACTTTCTTAATCCAACTCTAAATGAGTTTTCTAACAATTGGGACTCCCATAATGATTAAATTGTTGCATTATCTTCATATCTTAATTTTGATCATTCAATCCTTGTAAACCCCCACATGCTTATAGTAATATAATGATAACTGTGTATCGTAATTTAATATATGTGATGGCGTAGGAAATACTAATATTGTAAATAAGAGTTAAAGCTAGTTTTAGCTCGTGAATATATGAAATACTTGCAATAGAACTTCTATCAACTATGTTTAATGCACAAATGTATGTTGTGTAAGTTTGGGTTGACCTTGGAAGGGGTTAGAATGGATTGGAAATGAAAAATGGAGGAAATGGACAAAATTGGGCAAAACCATACTGGTACTGTGTACCGGTACTGAACCGTACTGGTACTATGTTCTAGAATTAATTGGTCTAGTGAGTTTACCGTACCGGTACTGGTGCTCCGCAACTGTACCGTATCGGTACTGTGTACTGGTACTACCGAAAGAGGTCTGACAGTTAAAAGTCTCGATCTTAGCCCGATTTTTGCCCTATAAAAACATTAAGACGCCTCTTTTCGCCCCATTTCGGCCCCTCTAACCCTAGAAACACTTAGAGAGGAAGAGGTAAGGAGAAAGCTCAAGATCTAAAGTGAGAAACAAGAGATTTAAGAGTGATTCAAGATTCAAGCCCTAGTTATTCAAGAGCCAAGGTAAAGCCTTGGTTAATTGAGAATATCTTGGTTTCCTCACTTGTGTGGTTATTGTGATGGACTTGAATTGTCTTCGCGAGATGTCGTAGAGTGTTAGAGGTTAGTCTATTGATTGGTTGAAAACATTGCTGTTCTTAAGCTCCTAACATGAACCCTCAAATATGTATTTGGCTTATGTGTGTGGGTGAATGTCACTCTCACTCGGATTCATGCAAGAGAAAGGGCAACAGAATGGTGGTATGAAATGGAATGAACAAAATGTATAAAATGTGAAATGTGAACAAAAGTGCTCCCCAATTGCAAGGAGTCTTTTGAATGTTGGTGTTTTACTTGGAAGAGTATTCCAAGTTCATCTCCTCAGGGAAAGAAAGTTCAAATGTGTGAAGGTGATTTTGTCAAAAAGAGAAAGAAAGTGAAAAATCTTGTAGTTGGTTTTGGTGAGTTTTGTTTTTAATGAAAATGCAAGAAAACTAGTGTTGGCTAATCTAAAGGGGTCATTCCAATGGGAATACCGAATCAACTTGAAACCTTCCTCCGAGGGTTTATAGATGAACGATTGATTCGTGGAAAGCTAGGGATGAAATGGTGAGGATCCAAGCATAAACCATGACTAGGCATATGAAATATCAAAAACTCACCACCACATCCACTCTCAACCCAGTCAAACCGAACCACCGTACACCGAGAGAGGAGAGAAAAAGAGTTGAAATGGGATCCTCAAAGGGAGGTCTCCCTTGGATTATCCAACTTAAAATCTAGCTACTCCTGATAAAATGAAAGACAAGCATAATGTAAATGGACATAATGAAGAAATGAAACATGGAACTTAACTAAATGCAAGAAAACATAGACTAAGAAGAAAAGCTTGAAATGAAGATCTTAAATGCAAAAATGGTGAAAGTTAGAGTAAAGGCTTGAGCTTGAAATGAACTTGCAGTAAACAACATTAAAGATGCTAAACAAAGATTAGAATATCCTTACAAGAGATTACAAGACAATGGAATGAAAAAAATACAAAAATATAAATTTCTCACACTATGTCACTATTCATCATCTTCTTCATTTGAGCTACTCCTAAGCTTAGAATGCTGAATATAATGGAGTGTGAGCCTTCAATTTTCTTCTATGAGGGTCCCTAGCATGTGTGTGCAGGTATCCCATCGGGCTGAATTGAATGCACTAGACAGGCTAGGAAGAGCTAGCCTGCAACTCCCTGGCAGCCCACTTCCTTTCCCATCCTCCTTCAATGCCAAGCCTCAAAAGTTAACAAAATGTGTAAGGTAGGCATGGAAATGTTGGAGGGCAAGTGGGAGAAGTGTAGGTGGGACCCTTAAGCAAGTGGAGATGAGTTACATACGTTTTTGGCTATTCTGGGCGGAACTACCGGTAGATCGTGGAATAACTACTGGTAGTTATTACTCTAGTAGCCAACAACTACCGGTATGGTGTACCGGTACCCTTCTACTCTGGACAAATCTTCGTAAAATTGTCATAACTTTTGATCCAATCGTCTGATTGAGCTGAAATTTTGACACAATATATAAGACATTCAGATCTATAACTTTCATGTGTTGTACTTTTTGAGATTCGAAGTAGATCATGGTAAAAATGGAGGAAAACCGGTGCTTTACTTTCAAATGATATGACAGTTGGTGCATTTGTTCCCAAGCACCAATACTTGCTTGATTTCTTCCCTTTTAAGCCTCCAAATCTTCATGTATTGTGTCCATGCCTTCACCACACATCCATCATAGTTGCAAGGTCCTAAAATCAATGATTTAAACTACAAAAACATGCAACATCGAAATTTTAACATTATTCATAAAATGAGCTAACTCTAAGTACTTAGATGCAAAAGTTGAGTTAAAATGCATTTAATGAGACCTTCAAATATGAAATATTACGTACTCATCATCTATCCTAGTGGGGATGAGATGGTTTTCTAACACTTGTAGAGGGTTGTCATTTGGTAATGCAACCTTTATCATTCCCTAGAGTTCAAACTAGGGTCGGTATACCTTTACTAGGAAGGGACTTGTCACTGCCATTCGTATGGTAGATGCCATTTCCCGAAGTGATTGTGATTTGTTGGTTGTGATGGGTGGACTAGACATAATCATTGGATAGATTCTTGAGAAACAATCAACGTACATAGCACGGGGATAAACCAAAATATATATATGAGAATGTGGGTTAGATTCTGTCATGGCTGGTACATTGGTATGAGACAATGCAACGGTAGACGTTCTTTTCAACCATTTGGAAATGGTTTGTTGTTGAAAAAAAATGTTTTTATTATTCCATTTCATTATTGCTTTGTTTAAACTTGAGATCTATTTTAAATGTCTTGTTTTTCCTTTAAAAATTGATATGATATTTGTAAAATGAGACCGAACTGTTTTTACTATGTTTTATTAAACCTTGTTCGAGTTTGGGAGGAATATTACTACAGAGCTTAGTGTTCATCCCCTACAAATAACATTTTCAGATTATTGCCTAGAGGAGGAGCTTGGAGTTGATGAATGAGTGCAGTGGAAAGCTCCCATAAAAGGGAGCGTAGATCCCGATGTGGACATGTAGAGATATAGCTTCTTTTATATTAGACTTGAAAATTTATTTTGAGACTATGAGAAGTTTAGTTTTCTTTTGTATTTCTGCTGCGTTACATTAGTTGATTTTTGGAATGTAAAAGACAAGATGAGTCTATTCTTTTGGGAAAATGTTGTAAATCTTATGGATGATAAATGAAGTCATATTTATTTGATGAATTTTATTAATGCTCTCATGGGGTAAATGATGATTAGCTAGTAATGCTTCCAATGTGTATTTTGGGGCGTTATAATCCTTATCAACTGCGATCCTTATTCTTAGTGTTTGTTCCACTTCTCTTATCCATTATTTTTTTAAATCAACCAAATTACTTGCAAAACACATTTAAATAGCTAGAAAAAATATCAAACTAGAAACTTAAGGAATCTAACACATTTAATCACAAATAATATGTAATTAAAAAGTTATTAAATATAATAAAATATCACTTTTAATGGTTTTTGAGTGATTGAATGTGTGAATAAGGGTGTAAGTAAATATGGAGACTTTTAGGTGGGAAAAAAAATTCAAGACTCATTTTATTTGTTGGATCAACTATTTTGAAATGATTTGAGTCATTTTTTATGTTGGGCTATCATTGTCCATCAGATTAAGATTTTATTTATCTAGAAATGATCTGAACCTATTTTTATCTTTAGAATTTGAATTTTCTTGTCCTTTATTATATAGATAATCTTAATTTTTATACAACAATGAAATGATATCGTAATTCGTTAAAAAACAAATTGACCTCCAATGTGTTCAAAATATATCTAAATATGTTTATAGCGTGTCCGTAATATGTTTTATAGCATTTTATTATGAGCTATACAAAATTAATAGAGTAGACATAATAAATATATTTTAAATTTATAATAATATAAATACTAGCAATAATTTGTGTTTGAAGAAATTTTACAATACTACAAATTGAATTAATAGGCATGAGTTTTGTACTTGGATTAAAGTAAATAAAAATTAGATTAATTTTAATCGTTGTTATACTTTTATAAGTTGATACTATAATATTAGATGAAGATAATGTTTTTTAGAGGAAAATAAAATTAAGGATGAATTTTATACTTTTAGATAAAAATTAGATCAATTTTAACAGTTGTTATACTTTTATAAATGAAACATTTAATTTCTTAGCCGTAATACTAGATAGATATTTATCATAAGTATAACTTTTGAGTAATGTTATACTTATCAAATTATTTATCAACTTTTGTATTCTAAATCAGTGATTCGAACGGTGAAGTTTACTAATTTCCAAAAAAAATTCAATGTATGGAATTTTAGCTTATCTTTTGGGATACAACATTTGAGAAATAAATTGGGGAAATATAATTTTATCCATAATTTTTTAGAGAAAATTTTGAGGGCGGGCCAACAACCGAGCTGATCCACACATAGCTCCGCCCATGACTAGGACTTGGGCTGGACCGGATACGAGTAAACAAGTTTTACTTTCGATTTGGCTGGTCTCTAACGACGACTGTATTGAAGCCCATGCCTGTTTTGTTGCTCACCCCTGTAATATGAACGTGAAAAACCCTAACATAGGTGCCTCGTCTACATAAGTCTATAAGTATCTTTGGGGCCGTTGTACAACAGTCTCTCCCCGTCTCATCTCCAAAACCCTTATAAGCAGCTGCTATCTACGGAACCCCAGAAAACAGCCGAAAACCAGTTTTACTCTGTCTTCAAGACAGCTCAGTGTTTCAAATGGGTAAATCTAGCAAGAAATCAGCAACCAAAGTATGCTCTATATTTCACAAATGTGCCCTTGCATGCGTGTGTTGAGTGAATTTTAATGGTTTGATTGTGATATAGGTTGATGCAGCTGCAGATGTAGTACCGCCGACAAAAACCATGAAGAAAGGTTCACTATTTTCGATATTTCAGTGTTCAACCCCTTGATTTATCTGATTACTTTTATTTATTTAGTAGTTTTTTCTTTTTCTATTTTTTTACTTTTTATATAGATTTTGATATCAGGTTTCTGTGGCTTTTTTGATGTTTGTTTATAGGAAAGAGGGAGGCTGAAGAGTCGATAGGGACGCAAGCGAGTGCGAAGAAGCAGAAGAAAGATTTAGCGGTAGTGCAGGATATTGAGAAGCGGAAGAGCGAGGTGAAGTCTCTTAACAAGAGGCAAAAGAAAGAGGTAGAAATTGCAAAAATTAAAAAATCTATATGAGTTATTTAGTCTAGAGTTTTAATTCCAAAAATCCATTCAAATGGGTTTTTCGTAGTTTTTTTGTGAGTTATTTAGTCTAGAGTTTTAATTCCAAAAATCCATTTTAAATTTTGGTAATAGGGGCACTTGTACATTTTTAGTTTAAAACATGCTCCATTGCTATTGGTTACTTCTAACGGTGATTCAGTGTCATGATTGAATACTGAGCCCGGTGTGAGTTTCTTGAGTCAATTTTGTGTGAAATGATTAAAAGGTTCTTTTTGTTACCCAGATTAAGGTAGGACTCTAAAAACTATTGGTTTTTCTTTGTATGCTAATTATAAAGATGATCATTTTGGAAGAAAATCTTAATCGACCTACTGGAGAACTTTGAAAAAAAGCAACAACTTGGTTATGGTTTACTATGTGATGTAGTACTCAACTACTTGCTTCTGTGCATCACTTTCATATGCTTTAGTTTATTATTATTTTTAGAAGGATTTGTTGGGAATGTGGTATATAATATGTACTCAATTTTTTAAATGAAAAAAGTGGTTGTACTTCATGAACTGTCAGGTTAAGACACCAGCTAAGAAGACTTCAGCAAAGCCACCCCTAGAAAAATCTAGTAGTGAGGAATCATCTTCTGATGAAGTGAGAAAAGCTTTTCCCTTCATATATCACTGCCTCACATGTCAATGGTTAGAATGTTCTCCGGAACTTTCCGTTTTAATTTGTTGCAGGAGCCTGCTGTTAAAGCTGTGGTGATTCCTAAGAAACAGCCAGTGGCTGATTCTAAAAATGACACTGTTAAGAAGGGCAAGTTAGATTCAGATTCAGATTCAGATTCAGATGAAAGCGACTTTGAAGTGAGTGTGTGAGTTTTATTATAAAAAATTTGATCCTTGGTGGCTTCTGATATTACTCTTCTTCTGTAGGTAGCTTATTGTGTAAGTTTTTATGAGTAAACTGCATTGTGCTCTAATTTTGTGTATGAATGCATCTGGTAATAGGCGCCAAATATCAAGGTAACACCTCCTTCAAACAAGGCACCTGTAACTGGGGCTAAGAATGGCCCTGTAGCAGCCTCCAAGAAGAAAGATGAGTCAAGTGATTCCGAGTCGGAAGATGAAAGCAGTTCAGATGATGACGTGAGTTCGGGTTTCCTGGATTATGTTTGATTTTTCTTTGTACTTGTCAACATTGCTTATTCAAAAAAGACTTTATTTTACATGCAGAAAAAAACAACACTGCCTACCCTAGGGAAGAAATTGACAAAAACTTCAGCTATAAATGGCTCTGATACTGGTCTGAAGAAAAAAGAGGAAACGAGTGAGAGTTCCGATGAAGACAGTACGTCTGACGAGGAAGATGTGAGTACTTGAGAACTAAACTATTTCAACGAATTCATTTCTCATTCTGATCTTCCTCACTTTGGTATAATGTTGATAGTATCCTTACTGGTGAAAACTTACCATCTGAATACATTGGTTCATGGTTTTTCAGCAAAAACCTGCAAAGCCAATTCCCCAATCCAAAAAATTGCCAACTTCCGTTCCGAAAAATGTTCCCAAGGTCGCCCACCAAAAGGAAACTAGTGATAGTTCTGATGAGAGTGACACTGATGAAGATGAGGTGTGGTGTTATATTCTTAATTTTTTTTGGTTCTGGTTCCTTGTGCTCTGTCATAGTTTCCAACTTTTGGTTAAAAGAAATAGTTTGGATGTCATTTTTTCCCCATCTTTGAAATTTATTTGAAATTACACCGTGAATGAAGGTTCTAGGCATGGTTCAAAGTATCATCCAATGCCTGATTTGACTTGCCCCCTCTCAGTGTAGAATAGTTCCATGTTTCATACAAACCATGAGTTTTATGTGGCATCTTCGAGTCAAGCTTGGGTTGTAGAGTCTTCATTACCTAATCGATTAATTATCGTTCTATGACATTGCCATATGTCCTGTATCTTATCTGATGTTATATTATTCTTTGTATCATTTCATGCATATCGCTTGACATCGTTATGTGAAGCTGCAACTGATGCGTCTAAGTGTCTTCTGAGACGCCAATATGGGGTCCTTAGACCATGGTTTCAGTGCATTGTAGTGGTCGACAACCATGTTTTCTTCAATAAATGGTTTAGCCATTTTTTTTTGTGGTGGTATTTTGAGAATTTTGTTATGTTTCTCACTATTTTTTATGTCTAATGGAGCAATTTGGTCAGTGTTTGTGACTTTTAAGTAGATTTTGAGAATGGATGGAAATTGTCGGAGATCTTTTCATCCAATATTTGCTTGCTATGACCAAGACCCTCTTAGTAGAGAGACCGTTAGGATATCATTATTTTATGTTTCAACTATGGACACCTAGCACTAGTTAGGAAGCATGGATAGGGACATGGGATACAGTAAAATAAGAAAATATAGGACACAGGTAGAACAAGGATACAACTAACTAAAATAATATTATATATTTTTTAGATAATTATAATATAAACACCAACTTATTTTATTATAATATTAATTATGAAACCTAACAAATATTATTTTTTTAATTAAAATTGATATAGATCAAAATAAACATCTTCCATTTTCATAAAATATTATTACATCCATTAAAATTCATAGTCAATAAGTTACATAACAAAAAACTTAAAATCAAACTAAAGAAATCATACATCCTTCTTAGTAGTTGGCGATCGTGAGATTGAAAAAAAAAATCATGGTCGTTTCCTAGTCGTATTTGACTGAATTCACTATTTAGGATATGTCTAGTCGTGTTCGACACTGTCATGGCTCCCCAAAAAGTATCCGTGCCTTCTAGCATCCACCTCTTTTGTCCATTTAGACAACGTATCTATGGTGTTAAGTTCATCTTTTGATAGTCTTTTTTGCCCCATTATAATTGATTTAAGGGCCTCTAATCATCTTGTTCTCACATTAAACTATTTGTTTAGAAAAATGGAAACTTAAAATAGTTGTTGTTTTTCTTCTATGTTTGGTAAATAATATATTCTAGTCCCATTATCTCTTTGTCATTTATGTTACATGTCCTTAATCTCTCTAGTAATCAATTCTTTGTAAGTAGCATTGCAAACAACTAAACTATAGGGTGGAGTTTTCCCTCTCCCATTGTCCGAAGGACCTTATCATGGGAAAAAGAAGATTGTAGTGGGAGAGGATAATTATTTTCTAGATTCTGGCGGGCCCAATATTGTAGAATTGAACAAGGTTATAACTTAAAGAGTGTTTTGAGACATGACAAAGTTTTTGTTACTACATCGAATATTAGAGCATCGTTGGTTTTCTTGTAACAAAATTTTTCTCATTTTCTAGGTTGAATGACTTTAAATCTTGTTATGATGTTTGTGAACTTGCAAAAGATCATTGTGTCATTTGTTGCTAGTTTTAATAAAAGTTTGTCTTTTTGCTATTATCCATACTTATATTTGGCCCCCCGCAAAAATTGTGAGTCTATTTGGTTTTAAAGGGTTTGATACATTTTTGGATTATTTTTTTCATACTACTTTGATTTATTTGTTGAAGGAAAACAATGAAGTTTTCTCTTGTTTTTACACAAGTCACAAAATGGGGCTGAGTATTTTTGTGGTGCTATTTGCTCTTATTTTGATGAACATGACATTGCACGCACAAACCTCATGTAGTGAAGCCTCAGCTTAACGAGGTTGCTATGAGGAGAAACCTTCATCTTCAGAAGTTGCTAGGTGTTTATGTTCTCTATGAATTAAGATGGACAAGGGGAAATGCTTCAATTATCGCAACATATTTGATCAATCAAATAAATTCTAGGGTTTTGAATTTATGGGCATCAATTGAGGTTGATGGCGCATCTATTGCATGGTTGGACCTTTATAATCAACTCTAAAAGTCTAAGCAAAAGATTAGGATTTTTTGGTCTAAAGGGAAGTGTGATTGGTAGATTTTTTTAGGATTATTTTTGTCATTATTTGTTTGGTTATTTAAATGGGGAGTACTTGCTTTGCTAGAAGTATTAGTGAGAGTTTGATTATGAAACTTTTATAGAATTTAAAAGAATAATTTTCATTTTGGTAGGAGACTGGGCTTATAAATATCGATGTAATACCTACTATTTTATTAGAATTTAATATTAAAGAAATTATTTCTGTGGAGAATTTTATATGTTTTTCGATCTTGCGAGAGAATTGATGTAAGACGAGAAAAAGAGGTACCAAACATATTGAATTTGAAAGTTAAACCACATTCAAATCTGTATCATCTGGCATGGATTGCTAATACCAAGATAAAAGTTGACAAAAGATGTTCGGTTAAGTTCACTATTGGAACACTTGATGTAGTCTTTCAAGTTTTGTCACATACTTTTAGGTTGCACCTGGATATGAGATTGCAATGCACAACATGCTGAGAGTGCCAAGACTTGTTCATTTATCATTGGGAAAAAGAATACACACTTGTGCTATAGATGTGCGTGCCATGCAATTGGAAAAGTCTTCTTTATTGATTAAAAGAGCTTCTCTATCAAATGATATTCTTGGCTCTCTTCTTTATTTGCTGGAATCAATTTCTTTACAGTAGGGGAGAATTGATGGGGCATTTATTGCATGGTTGGATTACTATAATCGACTTTGGAAGCTTAAGCAAAAGATTAGGAATTTTCGGTCCGAAGGAAAGTGTGATTGGTATTTTATTAGGATTAGTTTTATTATTATTTGTTTGATTATTTAATTTAGGAGTACTTATTTGTGTAGGAGTATTAGTGAGAGTTTGATTAGGAAATTATTATGGAGTATTAGTTGGATAGTAATTTGAGAGTTTGATCATGAAATTTTTTTAGAATTTTAGTAGAAAAATAATTTTTGTTTTGGTAGTAGGGGACTTGACCTATAAATATTAATGTAATCCCCACTATTTTTATTAGAGTGTGATATTTATAAAATTATTTTTTGATAGATAACTTGCATATTTCTTGATCTAATCTTTTGCTAGTGTTTGTTATTTCTTCTTCTTCTATTTTATTTTCTCATTTCTTCTCCTTCATTGTCTTAATTCACGAGTTTACGTGATTCC
>CM042199.1:19704341-19744108 GCA_023539305.1 Ilex asprella | reverse complement strand
ATATATATATATATATATTTTATATTTATACTATTATGTAATGACTTGATAGATATAAATTTTAGTTATTCTTTAACAATAATAAACAACATTAACAATTTTTTATTTCAAAAAGTTATCCATTGTCTCACTATGGTACATTTACAAAGTGAACGTGACTAATTAAAGAAATAGGAATCAACATTTGACTAGATTGTTTGTTTAGAAGTATTTGCTGCGAAGATTATAGAGTAATTAACTCATTTATACTCTTTGGACATGTGATACTTGGATAATGGATAATGAACTCTTTCTTTAGAAGTATTTGTTGCTCATGGATAATATTTGGAAAACATCTATGTGTATTGTATTTAAAGTCATATGAATTTTTGTTGGTGTATTGTAGTATATATGAAATCAAAAGTAAGCGGTAAAGATTAAAATAAAAATTACACATATTCTTTGCATATAGAAGGGTTCGCGAAGTATCTATATGTTTTATTTATTATTGGATACATTTGGTGTGTATTTGATACGTATTCGAGGAGTATTATATCCAACGGATACTTTGTTTTTTTATTAGCGGTCCGACCTGAGCCAGAGTAGAACCGGTGATACATTGACCTAGTCTCTTTGTCGGGTTGATGCCCGGGCTAGGTTTAATAACTATGATTAGTACAAAGATCTGAAAAATTGCTATTTGTCTAATTTTGTCCTCTTCCCCTCTACCAATATATTGCCACTGCCTTATATATATTGCATGTATTATAATGCATTTACATGCATATCTCATGAAGTGGGGTGAAGAAGAAACTGGGCAGAATATTTAGTTTCTTTGAGTTGTGTTGATTGTCAAAACCCTATTCGGTTTAGATGCGTTATCAAAATCTCTTTTCCTTCTTAGCATTCATTATATTTTGTTTAGCTAAGCTTTCTTTATGGATATCTTTGTGTGCTTCTTATTTGTTTTCAATTGTTTTGCAGGCCCCTGCAACCAAAGCTGGTCCTTTGAAGAAACCCTCCTTAACAACTGATACCAAACAGGTATCATAATCGCCCTCTCCAAAGAGTGGCATGAAAACATGGCCACAGAACATCTCATGGATTTGATAATTTTCTGTTAATCTTCATTTATGAGCAGTTCGAGGGGTTGGATAGCATATTGGATGCTAAACCTTTGTTATGCCTGTTTCATGTATGAGCTAGTTATGTTTTTTCTTACCTTTTGCAACCACAGAAGGCAGACAGCGGCGATGACAGTACTGAGGATAGTGACAATGAAGAGCCTCAAAAGAAAAAGATAAAAGTCCTGGTATATTATAATGCATTATATTTTTATCACAATTCCATATTTTGAAGTGATCACCTAATGCGACTATGCTGCAGGCTTCTGGTACACACAATACCGCAAAACAAAGTGCAAATCCTGCACAAAATGAGAGCAGTAACGATGAGGAAAGTTCTGACGAAGAGCCTTCAAAAATGCAGTCGGTGAAAAAGGTGGTAGAAGTTTGAATTTGAGGGCTGATAAATCTGTTAACGAAGTCAGTTTTGGGTCATCTTATTTATGATTGAACTTAATTGTGGCAGCCTACACAAGTTTCAAAGAAAAGCAGTAGTTCTGCGGAAGAGACTTCTGAAGAAGACGAAGATGACACCTCAGAGGAAGAAGAGAAACAACCTTCCAAGACACCTAAGAAAAAGGTGAAGACCACATTCTCATACAATGCATTTGAGATTTATGCTACTACAGTATCACATGGAAGGATGAATATGTTTTGACTTGAGTTTTACAGCAGTTCTCCATATTAGTTATGACCTGGTGTGACTCTAGTTGATGGTTTTTGGTCCCTGTTTTATCTTTCTTAGCTACCCATAAAAAGTGTACTTCGTGAAGAGTATGAACTAATTCAATTTTTGGGTGACACAAAGAATTTAATAACGAACAATTTAATAAGGTATGAATGATATGTTGCAGATTGCAATCATGATATGGACACAGTTGTAAGTTGAGCTTCCAATCTTCCATAGACACAATATAGTCCTCTGTGTTCTGCATGTGCATGTGGTTCTCTCTTACTTGCCAAATAATGACACATGTAAATATATAATGGCCTTTAAGCCATACATTCACTTGTACATTATGCAACGATCAAAATATCGTTTTGAAACAGCCTAAACGTCCGAAACGTTTCCGTTTCCAAGGAGAGCGAAACGAAATAGTGATGAAATCGAAATTTTGATATTTTGAGGTATTGCATAATGTTTTTAAATGTATTATAATATTTCAATGCAATTGTATAATTGTTTTAGAATGTTTCAAGGTATTTCAAGATATTTTGATATATTTTCATCAATGTTTTAGAAAAATAATTCTTAAACTTTTTATTTTTTTCATTATGCTTTTAAAACACGCCGAAACGTTTCTGTTTCCGTTTCCTAGGTGACTGAAATAATACACCGAAACGATATTTTAATTCTTGACATTATGCAAATGAATATGTATTCTTTCATCTCACTATGTGGGCATTTACTTAAAGCTTAGAGAGGAAGTTGATATCAGGTGGCATGCACATTTAGGGTGTTCTTCAAATTTGGAATCGGAGTTTTGTACACTTCTATGAATTGTTATACTTGTTTAGTTTTAAACTAGGGGTAATCCATGCCTGAAGATATGATGCAATGAGAATGATTTTGAGAGGAATGTTAGTGGCCGTTGAATAAGTTTATTTGAGACCGTTGGATGAGCTTATTGAAGTCTGCCTGTTTTATGTTATAAATTTTAGTTTTTTCCTCCAAACTTAACTTTTTTGGAATTTCCATGGGAGTAGGATTTAGGCGTAGAAATGGTAGGGGCCAAGCAAATGGGTTCCTTGTCTTCAAAGAAAGCTGTAAGTGTCGATTCTTTTTATCTAATTTTTAGTGCTTATTTTGTTACGCTTTATTGGCCATAAAAAAATAGACTGTAATTACTTTTGTTGCAGCCTCAGACCCCTAGTACTCCTCAAGTTGAAGCATCAGGTTCCAAAACTCTGTTTGTTGGGAATCTCTCCTTCTCTGTGGAACGAGCTGATTTGTATGTATTGTCTACTTAGATCTGGAAAGTTTGTCCTAGTTGATCTTCATCTGACTGTTGTTGAACCCTACAGGGAGAATTTCTTTAAAGAAGCTGGAGAAGTTGTTGATATTCGTTTTGCAATGAATCCAGATGGTGCGTTTAAGGGATTTGGTCATGTTGAGTTTGCTACCGTAGAAGCAGCGCAAAAGGTATACTTCTCTTTTCTTTTAGAGTTTTTATGGTTAGTTGAGATTTTTACATGATTTCTTGTGCACAATGTCTGAGCTGTTTGGATGGTGTCTGCCCATATTATGAGATGTCCTTGTTGTCTGTCATCGGTTTTAATTTTTCCATTCTAAGTTCTTGGTGGGTTTTCTTATCTTGTGAAGCTTTTGTTTACCGATTGTAATCTGGTGACGCTACCTTATCCCCCAGTGATGCGGTGGTACTTGCAAATAATATATTGATAATTTGATACCATACAGTCTAATTGTCAAAGAAAAGAAGAATGTTAAAATGTTATACTACACGAATTACTTGTTTTTCAGGTCACCCGGATAATTGGTGGATACGGATCCCCAAATCCATCCTAAAAACCATATGAAGTGAACATAAAAACAATATCTTTGTATAAACATCCATTTTATTGCTCTTATTTGGAGCTTCTTACAAGAGCCAAACCTGATCACTGGTGGTATTCAATGCACAAAGCTCCTGCCTACATTTGGGCTGAGTTGTAGGCAACGTTGCCCCCAATTTACATGTAGTCAAGACAAAGTCGATAACATTATGCATTTGGATGGTTTTGAGGCAGTGGTGCCTCCATTCAAATCAACCTGTTTTCTTGTTATAAGGACCTGACTATAGTTTCTTGTACTGAACTGTTTAATTTGCCACTTTACCCAAAGTCTGAACTTATATTGCAGGCTCACGAATTCAATGGTCAAGATTTGTTGGGTCGTAGTGTGAGACTTGATTTTGCCAGGGAAAGGGGTTCCTACACTCCACATAGCGGGTATCAAATGCTGATTCTTCTTGCTGTAGAAGTTTTTTGTGTTCTACAAGTTCAATGTTGTGTATTGATTTTCATTATTGCTAATTGTGGCAGAGAGAGTAACTCCTACCAAAAGGGAGGGGGAGCTCAGGGGCAAACAGTCTTTGTCCGAGGTTTTGACAAAACTGATGGTGAGGACAAGGTACGTGTTGCCAGCAAAATTTCCATGTAGCTTTAGTTTTTCTTCTTTTGAATTACTCCTGGATATATGTGGTGAAGTTGGACCTTCCTTGAAATTCAGATTAGGAGTGCTCTAGAAGAGTATTTTGGGTCTTGTGGAGAGATATCAAGGGTGTCCATTCCTAAAGATTATGATGGTGGTGTTAAAGGGTTTGTACTCTCTTCCTTGCTTCTCTTATGACTTGAATCTTGCATTGAATGGGTAATATTTGGTGATTTCATTGTCTTTGTTATTGTGTATTGTATGGTTTTATGTCATAATGCACTTTTTCCCTTGTAAATATCAAATGATATTTTGAACACCGGATGTTCATGTGTGCAGCACAGCAATGGTTTAGCAGATATATTGTTTCAAGATTTATTTCTTCCATTGTGGTATTAATCAAATTGAACTGTACATTGAGGGACTTTCCCAATGCTATACCTTAAAAGCTGTTTTACTGCGATTTTAAAGTGTATTAGTTTGATTGTGTCGTGTGATGCATTAGATCAATAGTACAGGTTTTGGTTCAAAAGTTAATCATACAACTTTTTAGCTGTAGTTTTACTTTTCATGGGAATTCTCTGCATGAACGTGAATGCTTAAAAGTTTGCATGGAAAATATAATATCTAAATGTGTTTTCTTATGGCTGCTTTACCTAAATTGGACCCCACTAAATTCCTCCTGTCACCTGACGGATGAGTATAACCATGGCTGCTTTACCCTTTCTTGTATATAAAATCTAGTAGTATGTTTTGTGGTTCTTAAATGCCATATGATATATGCTGATGAGTGATGACTTGTTCTACATCTTTTGTGGTTGCAGGATAGCTTATATTGATTTTAAGGATAGCAATGGTTTCAATAAAGCTCTACAACTCAATGAATCTGAATTTGGAGATAACTACTTGGCGGTGGAAGAGGCAAAGCCGAGACGTGATAATCGTGACAGTGCTGGCAGTGGCAGAGGTGGTGGTGGGAGGAGTGGTGGTAGAGATGGTGATGGTTGGTTTGGTGGTAGACGTGGAGGTGCCCGTGGTGGTGGTCGTCGTGATGGTGGTGGCCGTTTTGGAGGTGGTGGCAGGGGTCGTGGGACACCCAGCAAACCAAGTTTAGCTACTGCTGGAACAGGTATGAGACAGCATTGATTAGCTCTTTCGTTACACGTTACACAATTTCTCCAATGATTTTTTTTAATCATATGCCTCCTTCAATGTCTTTTTTTTTAATTTGCCACTTTTTGATGAGGCTAGTTATTTTTCATGTTTTCATTTTTTCACACAATAGTTTGTCCTAAATTATTAATTTGAGCTTACCTTCTGAATATAGTTGGTGCATGCTAAGGGGGAACTCAATTTTCATCTTCTATTAGAATAGTCAAGTAGGCAGTTGTTACCACCATGACACCTGGTGCTGTAGGCTTTGGTGTTAAAACATGAGAGCATTGATTAGCTCTTTCGTTACACGTTACACAATTTCTCCGATGATTTTTTGTTTGTGTTCTGCATGCAGGGAAGAAGACAACATTTGGTGATGAGTAGGAATGGTAAGAGTGGGCTTTCGAAGTTGCCTTTTTTATGTTCACTTTACGTGTTTTACGTTTGAATTATGAGATTATGCGAGTTTTTTGCGTGTAATTTTTGTTCTGGTGGGTTCAACAGCTAGATGTTTATCGCTACAAAATTTTGTTTAGTTCCTGAAGATTTAAGATGAATTATTCAGTTCTTCTATTTACGTAATTCTGTTCCCTTTAGATAAACATTTAGGACCCTTTTGGTTGTGCCATGTTATGGAGGATATCTGTTGGTCCAAGTCTCGCGGAATTGAGGGGTGGTCTCTTTTGTGACGTATGGGTGGGGTTTAACCGTCTTGTTTTGGGATTGGCTCGGATCAAAATAATTGACAGATTTAAAGTAAAAGTAGATGATCCACCAAAGAGGATGATTAACAAAAGTGAATGCTTTTATTACACCGCAAAGGTTCTTCAGTTACAAAAATAACGAAGAAATAGTTTTAATTGCAAAACTTAATTTTATTCTAAACTCTTCTAAAAATTATTCGTAATGATGCCCAAGTCTTAATTTTGTTCTAAACTATTTTTTCCATTGCATAGTTGCCAACTATTTAATTCCATTAGTCATATTAAATTAGTAAATGACCGCTTCTTCCCTCCTTATCTAAAGATTTGCCACGTGGCCATTTTTGTTGTAGATTTAGTTGGTATCTGTCTATTGTAAATTCATTACGATCACATGATATGGTGCGAACAAAGTCCTCATTTATTTAGGTTAAATTAATAACTTGAATAAAATGAACACGTGACAAATGAACGATCGCAATTGTTATTTTCTGATAATACCTGGGATAAATCTTGGGTACAAGCTTAATTAAGACCAGAAGGTCAGTTTAGACATGTTGAGCTCCGAGCTTAGATCTCGAGCTCCCTTCGAAATAAACAGCGGGGTAACAGAAGATAATCTTGAAACAAGGGCTAAGCTACAATTAAGGCACAAGACTTTCAACCAACTAAGATTCTCTTCTAAAATCAAGGAGGACTCCACGCATAACAGACATGGATCTCGACAAAAGATCCCAAAAAAGAAGAGACAACTCTTTAAATAGTTTGTGACGCCTCCACAGACGGCGTAGAACCTTATTTTTCTTCATATTACACTGTAAAGCCTCCCCATGATCAATAAAGGAAAAAGGGAGCAAGAGACTTCATTAAAGAGTGGATTAGCTGAGCTCCCACGCCAGTGAACCACTGTATTTCTCTCGAATTCATTCCCTTCCCCAGAAACTCCCTTGATATAACTTGATTACCTACTCGAACCTTGAAGCTCAGATTCTTATTGTCTTGCCTCATTCATATCTTCTACTCGGTCACGTGAAATTACACCATCAGTTTGGCGCCGTCTGTGGGAACAACTGTTTCTGTTACAAATACGCTAATTTTTCAGTGACTGATGGTCTCGACCCGCAACATGAGTAGAAGTCAGACAAATCCACCACGAATGCAAGATCAACCAGAAACTACCAACAATAGGCGACCAACAGATGTGCCCGATCTCCGCCCCACTGTAGAGGTTAATCCCCCCATGGGGGATCCCCCTGCGAACAACGAGTTAGAGGCTCTTCTCCTAGTCAACCAACGTTTGATGAAGTAGAACGAAGAGTTTATGAAACTTTTACAATGCCCGCAAGAGGCACAAGGGGCCTGTGAAGGCCAGAATGATCCACGCCATAGAAATTCGGCTCACTTCGACCCCCACAGGGAAGCTGATGAAAGGGGGGAAAATAGTCATTCCATGAGGGAAGCCTCCCCTTTATTACCGAGGAATGGAAACAATGAAGAAGTTCAAAGTCAGAACGAGGAGGTAGAAAGGGATGACTTCTTTTCTTATCAACACAGAAGAAGAGAATAGTACTGGGAGCAGCGCTTTAAGGGTATTCAGCAAGAGCTCAGCCGCATGAAGGAGACGGTTAAAGGAACAGCTCCAGTGACGATGGACGCCTTGGTGCAGCAAACTGACTCCTCGTTCACCACTAGAGTGTTGCACTCCCCCCTCCCTCCAAAGTTTAGACTGCCACAAATTGAAGCTTTCGATGGAACAAAAGATCCTGTAGATCATCTCAATACGTGCAAAAACCAAATGGAATTGCACGGATACCAGGATCTTGTGCGTTGTAGAGCTTTTGTCATTACATTGAAGGGCTTCGCCTTAGCATGGTTTAATAGGCTCCCTCCAACGACGATCTCCTCCTTCAAGGAACTGTTCATTTCCTTTGTATCCCACTTTATAGGAGCTCGGACTTACAGAAAATCCAGTTACCATCAGTTAAATGTGAAACAAAGACCCCAGGAAAACCTGAGGTCTCATGTCCAAAGGTTCAATTTGGAGTCATTGAAAGTGGACATCCTAGACGAAAAATTTGCCATCACCGCCGTTATAGCTAGGCTGGGAGTGCAATCCAAAGACCTGATGTTCTCCATATCGAAGAACTCTCAGGCAAGCATGGCCGAGGTGCTGGCTAAGGCAGAAAAATATATTAATGGCGAAGAAGCCCTTCTCTCAAAGGCAGGGAGCTCTCCCTTACATAAGGAGAAAGGAAAGTAAGAGAAGAAAGAAGACTGAAGCCTCAGAAAAGAAAAAAAGACAAGATAAGTCTCCAAGAAGAGAGCGTGATCGCTCTCCTAAGAGGAGGGGAGATATAAGGGATCACTTCAGCCATCCCCAGCCAGAGCTGCAGCCAACGTACGCACCTCGGCAGTTGCCTCCTCTCACTGCGGCGATATCGCAAATTTTGTATAAAGTATAAAACGAGAAATTCCTGAGATGGCTACCCCGGATGAAAGAAGACCCAGCCAGGAGGGATCCCACCAAATACTGCGAATACTACAGGGATCATGGCTACCACATAGACGATTGCATTCAACTGAAGAAGGAGATCAAGTTCCTGATCCAACGAGGACAATTATACACCGCTAAGTTGCCCATGACAACCAAAATCAAGCTCTTCCACCCCCACCACCTCGACAGCATGCCCCAGCTCAACATCAACAATCACTAGGGGAGATTAGGGTGATATTCGGAGGGTTTGCAGGAGGTAGAGAGACCAGCTCAGCCAGAAACTCCCACCTGCGTAAGATTAGAGCTAGCTAGGCTCTGGAAGTGCACACTGTTTCCAAGGTGCCATGCCTGAATACCATTATCTCCTTCTCAGATTCAGATTTGGAAGGCTGTCAGCACCCTCATGATGATCCATTGGTAATAAGGGCAGTCGTAGCTAACAGGACTGTTCACCGCGTCCTGATCAATAACGGGAGCTCCGCGGATATTATTTTTGCCTCCGTATTTGATAAAATGGGCATAGGAAGGAAAAAGTTAGAGCCAGTAAATGCTCACTTATTGGGCTTTTTAGGGGAAATGGTACTACCTTTGGGGTCAATCCAGCTTGTGCTCACTATAGGGGATTCCCCACTCCAAACCACCACCACTGTGAAATTCCTAGTAGTATACGCTCTTTCTGTATACAACATGCTGCTGGGAAGGCCTTCACTCAACGCCATGAAAGCCATCCATTCTGTCTATCATCTGGTTATGAAATTTCTTATGAAAAATGGAGTGGGAATGGTCCGAGGAGACCAACGTATGACTAGAGAATGCTACACCGCCCGATGAAGCAGAAAGAAGTTGAGAACATCCAATTGGATGAGCTCGAAATGAGAGACGAGCTGGACACCAGATCGACACCGTCCGAGGAACTAGAACCTATTCAACTTGACAAGGAGCCAAGGTATCTTGTATACGTCGGATCCAATCTAAACAGGGAGATTAAGGATCTACTCATCAAGTTCCTAAAAGAAAGTGCAAAGGTGTTTGCTTGGAAGCAAGAGGACATGGAAGGGATCAATCCCTCGGTCATCACGCATAAACTAAACGTGAACCCAACTTGCAAACCCATCAAACATAAGCGATGAAGTTTCGCTCCGGAGCGTCAGAAGGCAATCAATGAGGAGGTCAGCAAACTCCTCCATGCTAAAGCTATCAGAGAAGTAGACTATCCTACTTGGTTAGCAAATGTGGTACTTGTCAAAAAACCAATGGCAAGTGGCGACTCTGCATTGATTTCACTAACCTCAATCGAGCATGCCCTAAATACAGCTTTCCATTACCTCGCATTGATTTAATAGTGGATGCTACGGTCGGCCATGAGCTCCTTAGCTTCATGGACGCCTTCTCAGGCTACAACCAAATCAAAATAAACCCTAATGACCAGGAGAAGACATATTTCGTGATTGAACAGGGAACCTACTGCTACCAAGTCATGCCTTTTGGGCTAAAGAATGTTGGCGCCACATACCAATGGTTGGTGAATAAGATGTTCCAAAAGAAAATTAGGACATCCATGGAAGTTTACATTGACGATATGCTGGTAAAATCACTAAAGGGAGAACTCCATATCCAACATTTAGCATAATCGTTCCAAATCTTTAAGGAATATAAGATGAAACTCAACCCAGCTAAATGTGCTTTTGGAGTATCTGCGAGAAAATTCCTTGGCTTTATAGTCAATAGAAGAGGGATTAAAGCCAACACCAAGAAGGTTAAAGCAGTACTCGATATGTAACCACCATCCAACATAAGAGAAATTCAACGGCTGATAGGGAGAATAGCTACCTTGAGTCGCTTCATGTCCAGGTCAAGCGACAAATGTCAACCCTTCTTTCAAGTCTTAAATAAGGCTTTTCAATGGGATACACACCGTGAAGAAGCGTTTTAAAGCACTAAAGGACTATCTGAGCTCGCCTCTTGTTCTGGTGAGACCCTTGGAGGGAGAGGTTCTCAACCAATGCAACTCTAGTAAGGGAGCAAGACAGAACTCAGCATCCAGTCTACTTCTGTAGTACAACTATGAGGGGGGCAGAGGAGAGATACCCTAAGATGGAGAAGCTTGTGTTAGCTTTTATTACGATTGCTAGAAGACTTAGGCCCTACTTTTAGGCTCATATTATTGAGATTCCAACTGATCAACTGATGAGGCAAGTGTTATTCAAACCAGAGTCTTCCGAAAGGCCAGTTAAGTGGGCTATAGAGCTCAGTGAGTTTGATATCAGGTATAAACCAAGAACGGCCATTAAAGGGCAGATTTTGACAGATTTTATCGCAAAATTCACAACAGTAGCACCCATAGAAATGAAATCAACATAGCTAATACCTGACCTCCCCACATGGAAGCTCTCGATGGATGGAGCTGTTAATGATCAAGGGAGCGGTGCTGGCCTAATTTTAACTTTTTTCAGATGGGATTGACATCGAATACGCCCTTAAGTTTGAGTTTAAGGCCTCAAACAACGAGGTAGAGTATGAAGCTGCCATCACGGGCCAAAATCTCGCCCATTCGATGGAAGTAGAGCAACTGGAGGTCTGCAGTGACTCCTAGCTCATAGTAAAGCAGATAGAAGAGGCCTATGAAGCCAAGGGTGAAAAAATGGCCCTCTATCTTAGGAAGGTACGAGAACTAATCCAAAAGTTTGTATGAGTTAAGATTAGACACGTTCCCAGGATTGAGAATTCAAGATCAGACGCCCTGCTAGGCTTGTAACTACTTATCAGGAGAACTTGGATAGGCTAATACCAGTTAAGCACCTAATGGAACCATCAGTAAGTGCTGGGGAAGAAGAAATTCTCCCAGTTCTAGATCAGCCGAGTTGTATAGACCCCATCCTTGGATACCTACGAGACGGGATCCTACCAGAAGATACCAAGGAAGCTGCAAAACTGAGAGCCAAGTCAGCAAGATTTTCTATTTTACAGGGCAGTCTGTGTAAACGAGGTTTTTCAGCACCCCTCCTTAAGTGCGTGGGAGGTGAGGACAACAACTACGTGCTTAGAGAAGTCAATGAAGGAGTCTGTGAAAACCGCATCAGAGCTCGAGCTTTGGTGGGTAAGGAACTGAGGCAAGGATACTACTGGCCCACCATGCTAAAGGACGCCACGAATTTAGTGAAAAGATGCAAGGTCTACCAGGTTCAAGCCAACACTCCCCACTCCCCACCAGAGCCCTTAACGTCAGTGATAAGTCCTTGGCCCTTTTAGCAATGGGGTCTAGACATACTTGTACCCCTTCCAATTGGGTCTGGAAAGTTTAAATTTTCCATTATTGGAGTGAATTACTTCACAAAATGAGCAGAAGTTGAGCCCTTGGCAACGATCACCGAACAAAAGATCCGGAACTTCACTTAGAAGTCAATATTTTACCGGTTTGGAATCCCCAAAGCGATCATCTCCGATAATGGGAAGTAGTTTGATAACTCTAAATTTTGAGGATTTTGTGCTGAGCTCAAGATAAAGAATTACTTTTCAGCACCAGCTCACCCAGAGTCTAACAGACAAGCAGAGGTCACAATTAGAACCATCAAGACAGCTCTAAAAACTAAACTTGAAGCTCTGAAAGGAAAATGGGTAAAGTATATCCCAGAAGTATTATGGGCTTACAGGACAACAGCCAGATCTGCAACCCAGAAAACACCATTTGCCTTGGCATTCAGAACTGAAGTCGTGGCGCTCGTAGAGATAGGAATCCTATCTCCCAGGACCGAGCTTATAGAAACCGAGCTCAATGATGAGTCCCTCCTCCTTAACCTGGATTTCCTAGACGAAAAAAGGTGCAGAGCTCTGCAGAACATCCAGAGCTACCAGAGGAAAACGGCAAGGTACTACAACCAAAGGGTGAGACACAGAAGCTTTAAAGTCGGCGATTTGGTACTCAAGAAGCTTCTGCTTGCAAGAAAAGACACTTCCCATGAAAAATTAGGCCCCAATTGGGAAGGACCATTCATCATCTCCAGGGTAGTAAGACCTGGAAACTACGAATTGCAGATTGAAGAAGGGAAAGTCTTGCCGCATTCTTGGAACGCCGAGCATCTTAAGAAATTCTTTCAGTAAGTCCTCTTTGTAATAATATTATTTTCCAATAAAGAAACTAAGTTTTTAAGACGTGCTCGCCTGATCTATCAAAAATTAGCTCTAAAGCTCACGATGAACTTTTCAGTCCGTAAGCAAAAATAAGCTTTAAAGCTCGCGAAGAACTTTTCAGTTCATAAACAAAAATGAGCTCTAAAGCTCACGAAGAACTCTTCAGTTCATAAATAAAAAATGAGCTATGCAGCTCACGATGAACTATACGGTTCGTAAACAAAAATAAGCTCTAAGGCTTGCGATGAACTCTTCAGTTCATAAATAAAAAATGAGCTTTAAAGCTCACGATGGACTCTTCAGTTCATAAGCAAAAATGAGCTCTAAAGCTCGCGATGAACTCTTCACTTCATAAACAAAAATGAGCTCTAAAGCTCGCGATGAACTCTTCAATTCATAAATAAAAAATGAGCTCTGCAGTTCACAATGGACTCTTTGATTCTTAAACAAATATGAGCTCTAAAGCTCGCGATGAACTCTTCAGTTCATAAATAAAAAATGAGCTCCTTAGCTCATGATGAACTCTTCAGTTCATAAATAAAAAAATAAGCTCTAAAGCTCATAATGAACTCTTCAGTTCATAAATGAACATGAGCTCTAAAGCTCACAATAAATTTTTCGGTTCATAAATCAAAGATAAGCTCTGCAGCTTACGATGAACTCTTCAGTTCATAAACGAATCTAAGCTCTAAAGCTCACAATAAACTCTTCAGTTCATAAACGAAGAAGAGCTCTATAGCTCAGATGAGCTCGTCAGCTCATGCATAAAAAATATGATGAGCTCTTTCGCCTGTGAAATTCAGAAAAGTCACTCAGCTAGCACAGACGATGAACCATGAAGTATTCAAAAACAGAAAAGAAATATGTTTGCATTACATCACAGAAATAAAACGTCCATAAAAAAGAAGTAACAGAAAGGTCATAAAAATTCCTAAAGGAAAAGGATGCTAGCTTTCCCCAACCGTTTCTTGAGAGCAGCCACTTCCTCTTTCAGACTGGCATTCTCCATCTTCAACTCATCCCTCTCCATCTCGATTTTTGAAAGTAAGTTTAGAAGTTTGGCCCCAGAAGAAGAAAACAGAACTGCACCAAGAGAGGAGTCGGAGGACAAGGAAGACTCATCCACCTTGTGCCTTTTGGAGGATGGATCAGCATCCTCATCCTCCTCTTTTGCCTCTGATTCAGAAGTTGAAGAATCCAGAGAACTGGGATAGAAGGGGAAATCAAGTGAAGCCATCACCGCACTAAACAGGAAAAGATTGTCAGCCGTCATCAACTTTGAAAATGACTTAGGGGCAAATTGCTACATTTTCCCAATCCTCATAACCTCTGGTAACTCTGGTTCAGGCGCAGCTGCACAAAAAAAATCAACGTATAAACATAAAAAAAAAAGGAAAAAAAAAAGAAAAGAAGGCTCTTCCAAGAACAAGGAACCCCAACCTATGTGAGAAAGCTCTTCCAAGAACGAGGAACCCGGTTCTCTCGTCGATAGTCCTCGGTAGATTTACAGGAGTCCCCGAAGCAAAGAAAAAGTGATGGGCCACCTGTTGGAGGGAGAGGGAATATCAGGCACCATTCAACGCTCAAAGAAGCGTTTCCACCGAAAACTACTGAAGCAGGGGACATCGTTATCCTCAAGAGCGTGAAAATATAGAAAATCAGCGGTCGTAGGGAATGTGTCATTGCCCTGAAGACGCCAGAATGGGAAGAAGCTAATCAACACAGCTCATCCTCTGGGGGATAAGCGAGAGGGAGGCAAACTATAGTAAGCCAAGATACACCCAATGGATGGGTGGATATGAAGACGGAGGCCCATCTCCAGGGCGCCTACAAAAATACAAACCTCCCATTGAGAAAGATAATTAGCAGGTTCATCAGGGGTGGGAACCTTGAGAGGCAAGTCCAGCCCAGGAAAGAATTGTCTTTTGATCCCCTTCAGTTCAGAGGAAGTTAGTGAAGAGGGAACCAAAAAACGAGACTGGAATTTCCGGTTTATCCAAGAGGAAGAGCATTCTTGAAAAAGAGAGGAAAGGAAGGGGAGCAGCCATGGGAACTCTTGGGCAAGAAACAAAGACAAAGGTAATCTTAAGGAAGAGGAAAAGGAAAGCTCGAAGACAAAATACCTTCAAGAATAGAAGCAAAGAGGAAAGAACCCCAATAAGATTTGGAAACGGTCGCAAGATTCAAGGAATCAAGAACTGCAGCAAAAGCAATGTGGGCGGTCTTTTGAGTTTCCTAAATTAATGATGGTAGTTGCAACTTTGGAAAACAGCTAAAAGGTGTGATGATTCTCATCCTACTAAATAGGCAAAGGTTGAGATAACAATCTGAGTGCTAAACGCTGGTATCTCTCTCGTCCTCACCACCACATCTAGCAGTAGAGCAGGAAACATCCAACTTCTTTAGACAGGGTAATATAAAAAATACATATAGCAAGGAAGGAGAACATAAACCAACATAAAGTTGGGGAAAGTTGTTCACGTCTCCAATTAAAGTTACATAGTTAAGACAAAAGACAGTCAAAGTCAAAGCATAATGAATTTCAAAGGTAGAACCACAAAAAGAGGAAAAGGGTCCTAGGATTCTGAAGAAGGTGCAAAGGAGGAACTATGAAGCTCGGTAGAAGAGCCTTCGACCGCTGGAGGCAAAAACTGAGAGCTCTTAGGGATACCTGTTAAGGGAACCTCCACCCCAATTATTAGCAAGCTTTGAGTAGAGGTCTCATTCCTGAGGTCGCCCGAGAGAGAGTCAATAGCCTGAACAATGGCGGGAGTAGCTGGGAGCTCGGTAGATGTAGAAGCAGGAGACCCCCCAAGGGGGAGAGTAGCAGAAGCATCCTAAGCCAAGACTCCAAGAGGAGGGATAAGCGTCTCGGCACCTTTTGAAATCACACCAGGAACAGGAGGATCTAAGGTCCCATCCTCAACCTTAGCATCAGACTCCTCCAACTCCTCCTCAGCTGGGATAGCAAAATTAAAGTCAAGGTCTGGATAGGTTTTCTCAGCCTTACGTTGAAAAGCAAGCCACCTAGTTGCCCACTTGGTGAGGACGCCATCTTTGAGCTTGATGGTGGCGTCCCGCGCCTCAAGCTCATTGTAGAGGGTACTATTCGCTTCGAATAGAGTGACATATTCCCCTTTCAGACTATTAAGGGAGCTCTGCGCGTCAAAGACATCCTGGATGGCCTTGGCCCAGGCCTCGGTCTTAAGCTTGAGCTCCTCCTTAGCCATCTTGAGCTCAACCTTGGCTTTCCTTTCTCCCTCCTCGTCTTTATCCCTTGCTGCCTCAAAGCTTTTAGAGGTAAAAGCTTGCTTCTTCATCTCTTCCTGAAGGGCACACACTTGAGCTTGAAGGTCATCGTTGTCAAAAGATAGTTCGACAACTTTGAGCTCGTACGCCTTCAGAGCCTTGGAAGTGCTCTCCGAAGACTAGACCCTGCCCATCAAGCTCTTCACATGGATAGCCAGCTGGGTAAAATAAGCAAAATACAGAAGGGTCAGTATAAACCATAAGGGTGAGAGGGTACGAGAGATTATGAGAACTTACAACAGCTGTTCCTTGGAGAGCTGAGCAGAAGGACTCCTTGAGAGACATAAAGGAGACCTTCTGAATGTCAGAGTTTGGGAGGACTGAAGAAATGGTACCGGCAGCAAGTTCACTGTTTTCAAGGAAGGAGCCCTCACACCTCTCCACCCTGGAACTTACCTCTTTCTTAGTCTGAGGCCTTGTTAAAGACGACTCAAGAGTCTTCCCGGAAGGACTATAGAAGATAACGTCAGGCTGAAGATGGACGGCCTCACCCAAATCTTTCCCAACCTTAGACGAGGAAGGAAAAGTCTGGCCTTGATCAGGAGGTCGCTGAGAAGAAGACTGACCCCTAGGGGCAAGTGAAGACACCCTCACCTGCGCCGCCGTAGAAGATGAGGTCGGGGTCTTAGTAGCCGAATCTGGAACAGGAAGGGGCTCTCCCCATTTCTGAACCTTAGCCCGAGTAAAGGGGCTCCCTCCAGAGACAACCTCGGCATTTCGCTTACTACTTTTTCCATTTTTTTCATCTGATCAATCTTCACCTGGAGCTCTACCGGAGTGAGTTTTGTTGAAAAAGAGCCTAAAAATTAAAAAGGGGATAAACTGAGTAAGGAGAGCGATGAAAATCCTAAGATACCACAATAAAAAAGAGAACAAATATATATATCTATGTAGGAAGAAGGGAAAAAGTTAAAAGGAGGTAGTACCTTCTATATCCTCAGGGCCAGCGACAGAGATTGGGATAGGGGATTCAATCCTCACTTCAGGGGGCTAAATCCTTGCTGAACAAGAACCCAAGGTTTGATGAGTTCAGAATATTTTCCGGAACTGTACTTCCCCAACCTCAACAGCACCTGCTCGTCCTCAGCACTGAGTTCAGGTCGAACACCTGAAAAACAACACAAGATGGGCAAAATTAGTGAGATAACCTATTCACATGATCTTAATTAGCTCCAGCAGAGACTTACCCAGGTTTTCAGGGACAGACCAAGCCCTAGGAATGGGGAGAGTATCAGTCTTATCAGCAGGATTACATTCCCATTGTGAGCCACCCACATAGAAGAAGTGTGTTTTTCAGACCTTATGAGAGCTCGGGAGGTCAGATATGACTACTTGGGCCTTCGTGCGCTTAGAAATATACAAGAAATCCTCAAAAGTCGTGCTTTATGTTGAAGAGTTCCAAGAGTAAAGGGATGGTGGGAACTCTGAGTTTGTGTTTTTTGAAGAAAACGAGAAGGCCAACGAGAACACCCCAGAAGTTGGGAGAAAGCTGAGTTGGACAAACATTGAAATATTGTAGAACACCCTTGATGAAAGAATGCATGGAAAAACGTAAACCATTCTCAAAGGTAGCTTGAAAAAAGAAAACCTTCTTATGAACATGGGAAGTATATGGGATAAACTCGTTTGGACTCCAATACTGAACCCTAGGGGGGAAACCAAAACAGACACTAAGGACTTTTAGAGCAGAAGGAGTGAGATCACTAGAGCCCACATGTTCCACAGTTTTGAAGGCAACCCTTGCACCCTCGGTTCTGCCTGATATCCCCACGTCGCTAACCTTAGTCTTTCCCTTGCTGGGCTTTGGGGGCAAGGGAGACAGAATTAAAGGAGGTTCCCCAGTATTCGCCTCAGTATCAATAGAGTCGACACCAAGGAAATTATCAATTTCATCCCCACCTCTCCTAAATCAACATCCTCCTCGATAGACCTATCCCCTAAGAGGGAAACAGAGGAAGGGGTGGCCCCAGAGGAAGCAGACATGATGGGACAAGAGAAGGGCAAATTGAAAGAGCGATAGAGGGAGAGAATATTGACTAAGCCCTCCCTAATAACCCTAGGGTCCGCACAGTAGCTCCTGACGCTGAGGATTCGCCCAATAGAACACCGATCCACGAAGAAGGGAAGAGAGGATAAACAATAGTCTCGATTCTAGAAGTAATAGAAGCAAAAAGCCCAGAAATGAAATAACCACCTCGAACTCGAGGGATCTAGAATGAGAAAGGAGGAGAAAAGGTTAAAAGAGGTACCTAGCCTGAAATAGACGACGAACTGCAACTCAGAGTGATAATAAAGGAAGGGGCGATGAAGGCCTTCGAATTGAACCAAGGAAACTCGAATTTGGATAAGAAATCAGAAAACTTTGAGCCAGGAAGCCCAGGGAGTGAGAATAAAAGAACAAATAGGGAAGTTGAGCAGGGGAAGAAGGCAATTTCTGTAGTCGTGTCAGCATTTATAACTTGAAAGACATGGGTTAAAAAATGCACGAGAATCGAGGAAACTATGATTGTTGAAAATCGTCAAGGGGTTATCCTCACGTGCAAGTCAGAGTTTGCCATATGCTAGCTCATTTTTAGACAGCTCAACCCCTGCCCAAGCTCGCTTGGACCAAGGGCTAGGGGGAAATTGATAATACCTGGGATAAATCTTGGGCACGAACTCAATTAAGACCAGGAGGTCAACTCGGACATGTTGAGCTCCGAGCTCAGATCTCGAGCTCCCTTCCTAGTCCATAAGTAAACTACTAAGAGACAAACAACCGGGTAACAGAAGATAATCTTGAAACAAGGGCTAAGCTACAGTCAAAGCATAAGACTCTCAACCAACCAAGATTTTCTCCTAAAACCAAGGAGGACTCCACGCATGACAGGCATGGATCCCGACAAAAGATCCCGAAAAAGAAGAGACAACTCTTTAAATAGTTGGCAACGCCTCCACAGAGGGGGTAGAACCTTATTTTTCTCTATATTGTACTGTAAAGCCTTCCCATGACCAATAAAGGAAAAAGGGAGCAAGAGACTCCATTAAAGAGTGGATTAGCCGAGCTCCTACGTCGGTGAACCACTGTATTTCTCTCGCATTCATCCCCCTCCCTAGAAACTCCCTTGATATAACTTGATTACCTACTCGAACCTTGAAGCTTAGATTCTTATTGTCTTGCCTCATTCATATCTTCTACTCGATCACGTAAAATTACACCATCACTTTCCAAGTATAAACATTTGCCCGTTTATTTTTTACTCACTTCAGTTCACGGCTCTTCACTTTGACACTCTTTACTTCTTTCATCGTTCTTCTTTTTCATAAGAACCTTTATCTTCTATTAATGGTGCCTTAGAAACAACCAGCTTTCTCTTCCTCTACTTTGAATTTTTTTTCCCTTTGATTTCATTATGACATCAAATAGTCTGTTCAAAAGTTTGTAAAATAATAGGGTTTTGATTCTTGGTTCAAATTCCAGTTGAAACTTTTTTCCTAAACCTTACTTCAAATCATATATCTCTGAAGGTTTTTTTTATTACTCTCCCGTTCATGAAGAGAAAACCCTAACATTATATCAGTCCTAACCAATGTTATTAAAATCGGACCGAACCGGACCGGCCGGTTCGACCAGTTGGACCTTGAACCGGCACCTACAACGGGCTGGTTCTATAGTTAAACCATATAAGGAAGTAAACCGCTTGGGAACCGCTGAACCGGCCGATTTTGAATCAAACCTGTGAACTGAACGGTTTGAAAAAACCGGCGGGTTGGTGCTATATTAAAAAAAAATCTTTTTTTTTGAGTCATTTGCCCTAAATCAATCGCATATCCTATCCCTTTTTCACACTTTAGGCGACCAGCCACCACTGAGGCGATCAGCCACCCGCCACCCGCCACCAGCCACCACTCAGGCAACCACACAGACATGGCTGACCAATCAGGCGAGAAAGAGAAGGCCAGGGAGAGAGAGAAAGGTGTGAAATGGTGTAGGAGCTTTAAGCTTGAGCTTACACAACACATAGTTGGGGCTGAGTGTGATACTTTTAACGATTACCGGTAACAATGGCTATCGACACCGTTGTTTCAAGTCAGAATTTCTATTCTATCACCGGTTCAAGTATCAATTTCACTGTCAAAATCTATGGATACATCATACACGAGAGCATTGTTATATGTACATGTGTAATAGTGAGTTGTATGTTTTTTCGTAGTTTGAGCAATGGTTTGTTGTTGCATTTTGTGTGTATTTTGTTCTCATAATCGGATATTACTTGTATACACAGATTTTTTGAGTGATAGAATTGTTAGAGATGTTCACTCATGGATTAATAGGAATTTATTGTCGCAATTTGGCTTTTTGATCACAATTTGGCTTTACTGTTGTAATTTTATAATTATTATATATATATATATATATATATTTTTTTTTTTCATTATATGATCGGTCCAACCAGTTGACCCACCGGTTGGACCAGTGAACCATTGACCCAGTCCCCTAGCCGGTTCGATGACTGGTCTGGTTCTGATAGCATTGGTCCTAACTCCAACGGAGATCTTGGGATCAAGGAACTAATCCCTTGTGGTCATGGATCAATCTTGATAAAAGGTGGATCGGTTGGAACCACATTTCTATTCTCATTGGAGACACGATTGCGAATTTACAAAATGGTCAACCTCATCACAAGAAAGATGGGAAAATTTGACATTTAATTACTGGTGTTTAACTGAAACGCCACTAAAATTGGTGTTTGTTTGTACACGCCAAAAAATTATTAATAAAAAATAATAATTATTTTTGCTTAATTTCTGGCGTTTAAGTCAAATGCCACAAATTATTGATAAAAAATAATAATATAAATTTTTTTTGCTTAATTTCTGATGTTTAAATCAAACGCCACACACTCTTAATTAAAATAATAAAAATCTTTTTTATTTCCAACATAAACCTAAAGTTTTCCCCCAAATGATTCTGTCGACTTATCTCTCTCCAACGAACTCATCCTCCTCTCTGAATGTTCGAGACTACCTCAAGCAACAGGCAATTTCGATTACCTCAGGTAGCTCCAAAGTCTCTGATGACTTCAATTGTGTCTCAAACAAGTATTTCATTGAATTGTTTCAGATGAGAGCAGTACAAGTAGGTCATGTGTTAGATCTAGCCAGTGAGAGAGCAATTCACGAGTTTTTCTCAATTTTCGGTGAAATCGAACACGTTGAGATCCATCTTATTCTCGAGCCGTACCTCCGATTTGGTTCTCAATTCTCTACTTCTCCTCTCTCTCAGTAAATCCTTTCTCTCATGCACACACGCACACAGGCATACGTGTATGTATAGGTGTATATTGAGAATAATGGCAATGAATCTTGATGAGAAGCGGAACTGTTACTGTGCATAAGATCGTTTTGAATGATACGTTCGTTATAGCTCTGGTCGCAATATGATGAAATAATCTCTTATTGTGTGGTAGATTGAATTATACATGAATTTTCCAGATTTAGTCATATATGGTTTGTTTGTGTATTTATCATTGGCTTCGTTGGAGACAGAGTTCTGCTGGATCATGAGTTTTACAGTCTCTTTCATATCATTGTAACAAAGCAGCAACATTAAGACTTCGTATCTGTGTGTATGCGTGTGTGTATATGTTGTGTGTGGATCTAACGTCGTCTCTTTAGGTATCTATATTTGATTATTTTAATTCTAGAGCTTTTCCGTAGTGTAGAGTTTGGAGGTATGAGAATGGATCTAGCCAGTGAGAGAGAAATTCACGAGTTTTTCTCATTTTTTGATGAAATCGAATACATTGAGATTCGCCGGTTCGTTGTTCTTCCATCTTCCTCCTCTACGTATATGTGTGTGTGGTGTATTTTAAAGTTTTGAGTATATTAAGGCTTGAAATATTGAAATGAAATTTATATTGTCAGATTAATTCATGCAAGAAGTAAGACTGGTGGACAATGCCTCGAGCATGGCTCAGGAAAATTCTTCACACAATGCTGAGGTAACCAAATACATCGACTGATTAGTTTGCTACATGGGGAAAACTTAAATTAATGTTCTATTGTATCACAAATTTTCTTAAATCAAATTAATAAGCAAAATGTGTATATCTGTGCTGGATAAAAATCATTGTCTACTTCCAGATGAGTTACTTTTCTGCAACCAAGTCTACCATGCATTCTTAATTTTTATTTGCAGGGGTTTTTTGTTTGCAGGGGCTTTCTCATTGATATTCCAGCAATTAGAAGTAGTTTTGAAAGATAAATTTTGTACTGAAAAGACATCAATAGTTGCCTCGTACTCTAATCGTTCACGATAACAGTGTATGATTTGCTGAACTCATGGTTGTAAGATTAAAATTTGTACCATATTTTTGGGATATTTACAATGAAAATGTCAGAATTCAACTTGTAGCAATTGAGTGGCAAAAACGTTAAATATCTTTTCTTGTTGAAATTTTCTAACCAACATGACTGCTGAATTTAAGCCTATGTTAGATGCTTAAAGAAGATGTAAGGTAAGGTCAGAAACATTCATTTTACATTCTATCTTGATGTTGATACTATACTTTCAATAGCTTGTGAGATGGTTTCACTTGATTTGGCTAATGAAGATGTGGTTTTCATAGCTGAGTTGATTGATAGGTTGATTATAAAACTTTTACCAAACTAGAAACCTTCATCTGGATGGTCTAGTAGAGTAGAGAGTTCATTTGAGGATTTTGCTGTGATTAAATATGACCAAATCTTAGTGAGCTGTGTTAGAGATTCTACAATAGTTGGAGTTTTTGACGTAGCAGTTGAGCAGTATTTTCT
Source organism: Ilex asprella (assembly GCA_023539305.1). Classification (NCBI taxonomy): domain Eukaryota; kingdom Viridiplantae; phylum Streptophyta; class Magnoliopsida; order Aquifoliales; family Aquifoliaceae; genus Ilex; species Ilex asprella. Next base: position 19,721,269 of record CM042199.1, on the reverse strand, counting down.
CTCTCAGCTGGCTAAAGTAGAGAATCATGGAATTGGAGATTCAGTCCAAATATCAGCCAAACCTATTGAAAAATTTGCCTCAGATGCCAATCATTACAGGGTTTTGAGATCTGTTGACTACATTCAGGGTTTGAAGGAGTGTGATTCTAATGGATATGAAGGAAGTGTAGGTGAATCTAGCAATATGAGTGAAGACACTAAAAACTCATGGATCTCTTTTACCTCCTCAAGCAATGCCTTATCAAATGATTTCTGTTTGAGCATCTCTTCTCTATCTCTTATCAACAACAATGATATAGCTCATTGCCATGAGCTGAAGCTAGAGCTTGATGCAATTGAAGTGCAGTATCACCAATATTGTCATGAACTCTTAAGGATGAGAGAGGAAGCTGAACTCATGCTTATCGTTGTCTTCTATTTCTTATGGTTATGTCTTTTGTAGAACCTCTGTATCGCCGCAACATATAGACTTATCCAAGAACTTCCGGAGATAAAAATGGAGGTAAGTGCATTAGGCCTTAGATTTACCATCTATCCTCTAATAATATTATTCAGACTTGCCTTGTAGGCTATACAATTGAAGTCTTCCTTCCTCAAGTAGTATGGGAGCTTAATAGGGAACTAGCATGAGTAGGGTTAGCTTGTATTCGATAATTCCTGAGTCCAATAAAGGCCAAGAAGAGCATGTGAAAATTGACATTATAGCTGATTATTGAGAACTATATGGTTTGTTCCTTGAACGTTAAGAAAAGATGTTATCCTTTATTAGTCTGGGCCTAGTTGAGTTGAGTACTTATGTCCTTGAGCTAGATTGATCACGTTATCAAGGGTATGAAATTTGTGCATATGTAATTAAGTGGAATTCTCTCAAAATCTTTAGTGATTGAGGCCCAAAAAGTTGCAAAAAGAAGATATGGTTCCCTAAACCTTCAATCACCTCACTCCTATCTTAAAAAAATTGAGCATTTCTCTCCAACCAAATAATCCAAATAGTTGCAAGCATTGCATAATCCCATAACATGACTCCTTTATTATGTGTCCCAAAGACCTTAAAATCCTGAACAAACATGGAAGCAAAGGACCAAGGTTACCCAACTCAATCGTGCCAATGAAAATAATCCATTTCACAAATTCATGCAATAAGGAAATGCAAGAGTAGATGATTAACACTTTCACTATTACCATGACACATAATGCATCATTGTGGGGAGAGACAAATTTGAACTCTTCTCCTTTGAAGCATGTCATTAGTAATTTAGTATTAATTGACCAATAATCCATGCACAAGCCTAACCTTATTAGGCATTTTAGCCTTCCAACTCATCAATGAGGGGAGAAAAACTAAACAAGAAGTATCATCACTCGAAGAATGATTTACCATGCAATTTGACTTGAGCATCTTTTCTTTTATTAGATTTGTCAAAGAATGGAAGAAATATCTTGAGGAAAAAGCCCGAATAATGAAGGATGTACTTGGTTGGAAAGTTGGTGAAAATGTCTACCACTTTGGAAGATAGATGCCTCCTGCAACTGGGGAGCTCTGTCCTGATGTCTGGTAAGGTGTTTCCTATTCTAGCTGTCAAGAGCTGGGATGTTGCTTCTCCAAGCAAGCTTGTATCGGACCTATCCTTTTTACATGGATTGAAGTGTTACAACAATTCTTGTTGAATTTTACCCTTTTTTTCTTACGCCAAACCAATATTCAGTGTGGATAGCAACCTATATACCGTTAGTTTGGCAGGCCGAATGGTTTTTGCTGCAAGTTTTATTTTGAGATTTTACTTGAAAAGGTGTATGTGCCTTAATTTTGTTTGTTTTTTTTTTTGTGATGCTTTTGTGCCTTGGTTGCTTCTTGTAATATCTCTGTTTTATAAATAAATAAAATTTATTTTTTTAAAAAAAGAATTTGCATGTTTTGGTATCTTTGGTCTATTGGATTCCTTTTTGTTGTTTTTTGTAATATCTTGTTTTGTAAATAAATAAAATTTTCTTTTGCAAAAAAAAGAAGAAGTGAAAATGCAATGAGATAGATTTTATTATAAAAAAATATTAATTAACATTACCGGCGTTTATTTAAACGCTGTAAAATAGCTCTGGTAGCCGGAATTTCACAATGAAGTCGTCGATTAAATAAGTGCCGCTTTAGCGTTTAGGAAACGTCACCTTAGTTTTTGTGGCGTTTAATTATATGCTGGTAATTTTTTCGATGGAGGTTTCGACGACGTTAACAACAAACGTTAATAATAATATTATGCAGCGTTTATTTGTATTTTAGCGGCGTTATTAAACGCTGGTAAAAGTCTTTTTTCTTGCAGTGCCTCAAGGAAGTTCATTGAATATGAATCGATGGATGACTGGAATTGTTGTTTATTTTTGGTCCTAGTCACACACTGCTTTATTTCTTCTAATGAACATGATGTCCTTGCTAATTCTCGACATAGTGCATCTTGTCATTGCGGGTATAGAGGTAAATGCTTGCCTAAAAGGTGATGTTGGTCATTCTTTTCTCAATGTCCTTTGTGTTCGGGATATTCTATTCCAATAAATTGTTTCTTTCCTTCCAAACCTATTTCCCCCTCTTTCGAAGAACATGTTGTTTTTCACTTGTAGTGGCTCAATCATTTTGTTCTTTTGCGTTCCAGGTTTCAAAGGGACTCGGTAATATGTCGGATTAACCACTTATTTGGCTAATATAAGAAATCAGCCTTGGCATTTTTGTTTTTGTTTTAGGGGCTTTGTACAAAGGCCTCTACAATGGCGGATAAAAGGATCATTGCCAGTTGTAGTGGTCCCTTCTGGTTTTTTCAAGCTTGACTTTATACTTAGTTTCCTGAAGTCTGGTTTGTCAATTTCATTCCTGATCCTAATTACCAACTTCTCAATTATGCCCATTTGCTTTTGTTAACCAACCCTTTGTTGATTGAATAATCTTTTAATTTTTACCTTTTGCTTATGTTTAACCTTAATTAACATAGGGATCCTTCTTTCTTTAATCCTTTTTTTGGTTGTATTAGCGGACATTATGGACAAAATAAGGCAACAATCAATTAGCCAACTATCAATTCAGAAGCAAGAATCAGTCAACACAAGGAAGTAATCAACTGGGATCTTAATTCCATATTCTCAGGATTCCATATAATCATTCTCTTTTGTATTTATGCTTTCCTAATAAGTTGTATTGTTTTCCTATATATGTGGTTGTACCATGCCTTTACTTTTCAATGAGAAACAATTGATTTCACTCCATTTACACATCTTAACATGGTATCAGAGCAAGGTTTACATTCTCTTCCTTTACCTTTCCCACAAGATTAAACTGAAAGAACTTGATAGCTTCAACCTCAAAATTATTTTTACCGATATGGTTGAGGCTCAAGAAAAAACCTCACTTGAGTACTACCGAGGCATCTCAAGCACATGCTTTTTATGAACATCCATCTGCACTTTTTTCTGGCAATACCAATTCTATTTAACATGATTGGATTATTGATAATGGGGCTTCCTCTCACATGATGCCCTACCTATCCCTTTTTAACTCATATACATAAAATTTTACCAATCCAGTCCGCCTTTGGCTCTATTCATACTGTCTCCCATACAGGAACTATAACTGTCACCCCTTCCATCACTCTTTTTAATGTATCGCATGTCCCTAGTTTTCATTTCAATTTATTATTTGTACAAAAATTATCCCGTAACCTTAAGTACATTGTTTTTTTTTCCCAACTTTCTGCCTCTTTCAGGACCTGAAGTCGAAGACTGTGATTGGAGCGGGTGAGGCACGCAATGGCTTGTACTACTTGCGAACACCACCCTCCACTGCCTTTATAACTCCAACCGATGACTCCACCTTATGGCACCAGCGATTGGGTCATCCAGCACTCGGTAGTTTACCTCGTTCCCTTGTTAAACACCCTACTACTAATAACTATCCTTGTGATGCATGTTTGCATGGCAAACATACTAGACTACCATTTGAAATTATTCTCAATAAAATTGTTGTTCCGTTTGCTCGAATATTTGTTGATATTTGGGGTGGCTATCATACTCCTTCCACTTGTGGGGCATGTTATTTTCTTACCATAGTTGATGATTGCACACGCACTACTTGGGTATATTTATTGTGTTACAAATCAGATGTTTTTTCTAAAATTGAATTTTTCCTCAACATGGTCAGAACACAATTTAATGCCCAAGTTAAATCTTTTCGTTTGGATAACGGCTCTGAATTTCTATCTCGTGCAATTCAAAAACTATTTCATAATAATGGAATTTTACAAGAATTAACTTGTGTTGATATTCCTCAACAAAATGGCGTTGCTGAACGTATGCATCGACATATATTAAATGTGGCTCGCTGCTTACGTTTCCAAGCCCATCTTCCCATCAATTTTTGGGGTGAGTGTGTATTAATAGCGGTTTATCTTATTAATCGCACTCCCTGACAAATTTTAAGAAATGTCTCACCTTATGAACGACTTTATCATAGAACCCCCAATTACAAAATTTTACGTGTTTTTGGATGTCTCTGTTATGCTCAGACATCCTGTGTCGACTGTGACAAATTTCAACCCTGCGGTGTCCCTTGTGTGTTTTTGGGATATCCTCCCCGCCATAGCAGATACTGCCTTTTTAATCTCAACACGAACATTTTTTTATCTCTAGAGACGTCACCTTTTTTGAGAATATTTTTCCCTTTCATACCCCCAACCCCCATTATATTTCACTCCCCACCAACTTGTCCCCTAGTTAGACTGACTTATACCCAGCTGAACCTCTCACGTATCCTGATCCACCCCAACCAACCAACCCTCCTATTTCCAATACAACCAAATCCAGTACCTCCTTCCTTTGCCCCATCCCCAGACTTTCCACCTCAACCCCTCCACCCATCGGGCCACCCTACCAACTCAATCCCATCCGACAACAACACCAACTCCTTAGACCCATCATCCTCCATTGTCCACTCTCGACCATCCCGAGTAAATCGACCCCCAGGCTATCTTCAGGACTACCTTGTCCTACACTTCCCTCCGCTACAGCTGCCTCTACCCATGCTTCGCCGCAGTCTTCAAGTACGATCTATCCGTTAAGTCATTTTATTTCCTACTCATAACTTTCTCCCTCTCACTTTGCATTCCTCTCAGGTTTATCTCATTCGCATGACCCTTCTTCCTATACTCAAGCCATCCAGCACCCACACTGGTGTGCTGCAATCTCTCAAGAACTTAATGCACTTGAACACAATCACACCTGGGTCCTTACCCCTGGCAAAAAATTGATAAGATGTATATGTGTTTTTAAAACTAAATTAAAAGTAGATGGATCCGTAGAACACTACAAAGCACACTTGGTAGCCAAGGGCTACACTCAAGTCGAGGGCTTGGACTATCATGACATTTTTGCTCTGGTTGCCAAATTGGTCACCGTCTATTGTGTACTAGCTATTGCAGCTGCTCGCCACTGGCACTTACACCAGTTAGATGTTAACAATGTCTTTTTACATGGTGACCTCAATGAAGATGTTTACATGTCACTTCCTCAGGGATATGGTCGACAAGGGGAGACGCGTGCCTGTCGATTACAAAAGTCACTCTATGGGCTCAAACAGGTATCCCGTAATTGGTACTCTAAACTATCTACCGTCCTCCTATCTGCCAGCTTTACACAGTCCCAAGCTGACCAATCCACATTTACTCGGCTAACTGATTCTAATATTATTGTTGTTCTAGTATATGTTGATGACTTACTTGTTACAGGCAACGATTTCGCTTCTATCAGCCAATTACAAGGGTTCTTATTGAGTAAATTTCAGTTAAAATATTTTGGGAAGCTTAAGTATTTTTTAGGCATTGAAGTCGCTCACTCTGCCACAAGAATTTTTATTAATCAGCCCAAATGCATTCTTGACATCCACGACGATGCTGGGCAATCCGGATGTCGCCCACCTCTTCACCAATGGAGCAACATCTCAAACTCACTGCTGATTCTGGTGAACCCCTATCCGATCCGAGTTCATACCGCCAGCTCATTGGCCGCCTAATCTACCTTACCATTTCCCATCCGGATATCACCTTTGCGGTCAATATGCTCAGCCAGTTTATGCATACCCCTCGGGTCCCTCACTTTGAAGCTACTACTCGTATTCTTTGGTACCTCAAAGGGTCTATTTGCCATGGCTTACTCTTTTCGACCAGTTCTACTCTCACTCTCACTGCCTACACTGACTCGGACTGGGCCAGTTGTCCCATGACTCGTCGCTCGACTACGGGTTATTTCATTACTGTTGGTGGCAGCCCCATCTCTTAGCGCACTAAAAAGTAGAGTGTTGTCTCTCGATCCTCTATCGAAGCTGAGTATCGGGCCATGACTTCAACCACTTGCAAGCTATTATGGCTATAAACTTTACTTCGTGATTTAGCAGTTCCCCTCTCATCACCCATCACCTTATATTGTGACAATCAAGCTGCTTTTCACATTGCTCGGAATATGGTTTTCCATGAGCGATACAAACACATCGAAATAGACCGAGTAAAACAAGGTCTCCTTTAGCTTCATCACATTGCCTCTGTTGATCAGATAGAGGATATTTTCACCAAGGCATTGGGGGTCGAACAGTTAAGCTATCTACGGTCCAAGCTGGGCATTTTGTCCCTCCATGCTCCATCTTGAGGGGGAGTATTAGCGGACATTATGGACAGAATAAGGCAACAATCAATTAGGCAATTATCAATTTGGAAGTAAGAATCAGTCAACACTAGGAAGCAATCAACTGGGATCTTAATTCCATATTCTTCGGATTCCATATAATCATTCTATTTTGTATTTATGCTTTCCTAATAAGTTGTATTATTTTCCAATATATGTGGTTGTACCATGCCTTTACTTTTCAATGAGAAACAATTGATTTCAACTCCATTTACACATCTTAACAGTTTGTATTCTACCTCCCGCATTAATCTTTTCTTTTATGAAACTGACTACTTTTCTCAGGAACAATCAGTGTTCGAATGTGTCTTTTGGGGGGGGGGGGGTAGTGTTCTCCTTCCTCGTTACCTTCATATAGGTGAATCAGCTTTTCCCTCTAAATTCTCGAACTGAAGTTTTGAGAGGTACAACTCCAGTGAAGTTGCCAGGCTATTTTACATGACTCAATGTATCGTTATTCCTTATATATATCCTTGCATCAATGAACTAGCTGGAGAAAGGACCAAAATGAAAGTAGATGTTATAGTTCACCAAATTTCTCAAATCTATGTGCAAGCTTTAGAGGCCTTCCATTTTGAGCATTTTCATAACCACCCTAGTACCTCTTCCTTTTTTGATGAGTGGTGGCAAAGTACTTCAACTTTGATTTTTGTTTTATTAGTCAAATGAGTACCTTGCCAGATTATGTTTTGCCAATTGACAACTAGTTGGTGGTGATGCTGCTTCAGGTGAATTCCTTATCTTCCTTTATTTTGTTTTCATCAACTTTATACCTTTTACACCTTGGTACTAACCTCGCTCAATAATATGTCAAAAAAGGAAACAAATCGAGTCGCTCATGATTGACTCTCCAACTTCTACTTCATAGGGAAAGAAGGAAGCAAGAGGCGAAATCCAACTTGGGAAAGAAAGAAATGACCATTTGGAAAAGACCAACAAAAATTCAAGATTTTAAGCCAAAAAGGAAAAAGAAAGAAGATGTGACGCCCTAAAATCCCTGGGGTCCTTTTTTTACCTGTTAATCACCCATCATCCCGCAGAAGTACCCGTGAGTGCCGTGTAACCTGACACCACGTCATTACATCCCCTTCCATGGGGTTACAACCAAATAGAGTTTTGACAGAGTCTTCTTTGCACTTGAGCACTACTCAACCCATAATCTGTACAAATGTCAACCACATGACCATTTCAAGATCCATAATTAGGACTTATTATTATCCATTTACATCATCTTTAGCGGGTCATTCAAAAAGTGAATGCCTCTTAGTGTTACATTTTAAAATTTCAAGTTTTGAGAGGAGGTACCGGTACCTGTGGTACGTGGTACGGTAGCTGGGCTTCTGTTTTTCAAGTATCAGCACTTATGTAACTTGGTATCGGTACCTGGGCTCACTGTTTGCTAGGTACCGGTATCTATGTGTCTTGGTATCGGTACCTGAGCCCACTATCCATTGGGATACCGGTATTTGAAGCATTAGTATCGGCACCTAAACCCACTGGAATCCAAGTTCTGGTACCGGTAAGCATAGGTAATGGTACTTGGGTTATTTGACAGTGTGGTACGTGTACTTATAAGCTTAGATACTGATACATGAGCCTAGATTTTTTTTTCAATTTCCTCCAATTCTCAGCTTTTAACCATCTAATCTCATTTCGTATTCATCCAAACTCATACAACATTCATTTACATTAAAATATGGTCCGAAAGAGTTCTTTACATGTCATTTTTACCAAAACTACAAGTTCAAAAGCAAATTACATAATCTATTACAAAATTACAATTTAAAAGCCACATTCTGACTTCGTCATAAAAAAGGACCCAGGTGAGGGCCATCCACCGGCGTTTGTTCGACACTTGAATTAAGTTCTCATAAAGGGTGAGCTACGCTCAATAGGGTATCTCATAAGAAGGCTACTTCCTAACCCAGATACATATAAAATGTCACATGCAATTCAACAATCCAAGCATCCATTTAAATAAATTCATTTCATAAAAGAATGCTAGCACTTCATGCCATGCCTTGAGATGAAACATACACATGTAATGCAACCCCGAGCCCTCCACCGACTTTCATAACACATGTCATGTCATGTATATGCATCTGGACATTCCAAGCCCTCACCATTGATGTTAGATATCCAATGACCATTTTATAAAAATCTTGTGTCTTTCTTGGAGTGAGTATTTATGGATTTCCTCCAACAAGTACCCAACTGATATGACATTTATGGACTTCCACTAACGAATCTGCTTACGTCGACACACTTTATGGACTCTATACAAATGGGAGTGCGTATCCAAAATTACCAGATATTGCATCCTAGAAAGAATCTAGCCCTTCTTGCTAACCCCGACACATTTCTTTTCAATTCAACCCTGTGCAACTCAGTCGAACCTAGGTTTGACCTTCTTGAGCCCATGCATCAACCCACTCAGGATGGTGTTTGATAAAAAAGATGCACACACACCCACACTCATGCGAATACCCTTGAAAGTGATGCTACCTGTGCATATGCAAATGTAATGTACAATTTTAATTTACAATGTCATGTTCATTATATTATGAGCATATTATGAACATATTCAATTTCCACAACCATTTCCAATTCTTCAAATGTCAATATATCATAAAGCATATACTAATATTTCATGAGCCACTAAGAAAGTCATATAATTTTTAGTACAAATAACACACTTAATCAACCATAGATATTTTATCAAACACCTACAATGCACAAATATTATGTAAAAACATCACTATCTTCTTTAGATTTATAACCAAGTAATTTTATTCAACTAAATCATACAAGGATTGGTTTAAACATATTCTAATACCCATTTCCATATTCTAACAACACTAGGTATGTGTTACACATGAGATTTCAACTCTAACATCCTACCCATTTTATATTTCAACCCTAGATTGAAAATAAACCTAGTTAGGAAATGAACCGTAACTCTTGTAGCATATATTTGTGTAGAAGAAGCTCATAAAGACCCAAATCAAGCTTCCAAGCTTTGATCAAATTTTTTTGTCTTCGATATTATGGAAAAACTACGATCTTTGGTATGTATGCATATCTCGCGTCGCGTAGAACAACTTTATCTCTTAGCCCAAAGAGATTTGTAAACCCCCATATTTCTATCGTTATATAGTAACGTACTTATGCTATGGAACTGTTAATATATATATTAATGTATGTATGAATTATGTGGATGGTAAGATTAGATATAAAAATATTAGTTGAGGTAATTAGGTATGTTGTAGAAGTTGGAAGCATTCCGAAGTGAAAGCACACTTAGGGAGAATTTGAATAAGAAGGAGCTTAGATACTGCCCTAATGTTTGGATCATAAGTTTTTATTTTGATGACCATTTGATCTGAAATTTTGATAGTAGATAGTATACTTCTAGGGCTACAAAAATAGTGTTTCACGAAAAATTTCTAAATTGACCTCTAAATAGGTCAAAACTACATTGGAAGTTACAGCAGAAACTAGGAAAACTGTTCGAACGTTAAAGTCCGTTCGAACGACTGTTCTCTTGTCTGATGGAAAATGCAAAAGTACTGGAGCAACCAACATTTGAAATTCAAGGGACGTTCGAACGTAAAGTTCAGTTCGAACGGTACCGACGAATTAGAACATCAGATTTAGGTTGGCTGAGATATTTTCTTCCTCTATAAATACTTAAGGCCGCCTCCTTCAGCCTCCAAACACCATTTACAACCCTAGGAAGTCTTGAGAAACAAGAGAGAAAGGGGAGAAACACAAAATCAAAGGAGATTCTCATCTTGGAGTAAATCAAAAACTCAAGTTCTTCAAGAATTTCAAGGAAGAAGAAGGTAGGGAAATTCTTCCACTCTTGTCCATTGATGCTTAGGCTTATATGTATACATGTTTTGACTCTCAAGCTTATATATATGTATTGAAATCCTTGTTTCTTGATTGTTCTTGAAAATCTTACCATGTTAGATGAAGGTTATAACTTGATGCTCATTAAACCTTTGTTCTTAACATCCAAACACTAGTTTTTCAAGAAGTATGGATTTTTCTTCTTGTTGTTCTTGATTCATAAACTTGATATTGATTTGTGTTTGATTTCAAGACTTGATATTCATTGTTCTTGATCTCTATACTTGATAAATCATTTGTTCTTGATTTCTCTACTCTATATCTATTGTTCTTGATCTTTTCTTGTTGATATTTATTTATTCTTGATATCTACACTTAATATTTGTTAGGGATTGGTTTCAAACCATGATATTCCTTTATTCTTGATATCCAAAGCTTGATATTCACGTGTGATTGATTTCAAGACTTGATATTCATTTGTTCTTGGCTTCAATACTTGATATTCCTTGGTTCTTGATTCTAAATCTTGATTTTCATTAGGTATTGATTTCAAAACATTAGTGCTTTATTTGGAACAATAAAAGTATATATTTTGATGATCTCATGTACTTTTCTTTGATTGCTCTATTGGAATGTCAGTTGTGAAAATTGGAGGAATGTTGTATTACTTGCGATTGGAGGAAATGGTTGGTACTGTACTTGTTATAGGATAGTTTGGATGAACATGGGTGAGAAATTCCTTGTGAGGATACTCATACCAAAGAAACTAAATTGTGAAACTCGCTTATTAATTGAGAAAAGGGTTGGTATTATATCTCTTGTGTGGTTGCACGATAGGAACATGGGTTACTATTGACCGGGTATCATGGAGTGGTTAGACGTCTTCTTTACTAAGAACCTTTCCTAACACTCATAGTGGGGTTAGTGCTTCGGTAAGACTAAACCACTATTGTTCACGGGGTAACATTGGTGTGTACTTGCGTGGGACATGATATTTTCGATGGTGACCATGTGAGGTCTTGCTTCATACCTGAGATACGAATACAGACATGTATCGTTCAGTCTACCATAGACGGTTTCTACAAGAGTCTTGGGTAGTATGGGATGCCACAAGAACTTGTTAGAAATGGTTTATGGTAGAAATGGATTATAAATTATATATGTGTTATTGTTCATTGGACCAGATATGGTTTCCACAAGAGTCTTGGGAAGTATGGGATTCCGCAAGAACTTGTGGAAACGGTGTATGGTATAATGGATTATGCTTTGGAAATTGGTTGTCAATTATACTTGGTTGCACTTCTTATTTACCTTATGATTGTTTCTTAAACTTGAGATCTGTATCAATATCCCTATTTTCTTTCAAAAGTTATATATGGTATTTTAGAAAATAAGACCGAACTGTTTTATATGTTTTTCAAACCTTGTTCGAGTTTGAGAGAATGTTGCTACAGAGCTTAGTGCTCACACCCTACAAACAATATTATTCACAGATTTCAATTTAGAGGAAGAACTCGGAGTCGATGAACAGGACACTTGGGAAGATCATATGGATGGAAGCGTGGATCCCGAGGGTATGGCTTAGAGTAATTTCTTTTTTATGTCCTATGCTAGATAGGCATTTTTGAGACATTGTTAGAATGATGTTAGGTTTATTCTACTACGAGTCACTTAATTTTTTGGGATGTAATTGTCATAGTTTGGCATATTCTTTTGGACGATAATGTAGATATTATGTATGATGATTGAAACGTTATGTATGTATGATTTTTATTATTCGCTCTCATGATATGAATGGTTTAAATAGTAACGCCGTCCAAGGTGGATTTTGGGGCGTTACAAGATCCAACGATCGGATCGCCGTAGATCAGAGGGAGAAGGTGGAAGAACCTTGGTTTGCTATCTCATTTTTCTCTGTCTCTGTCTCTCTCTTTTCCGGTGGAATGTTGGTTGCTACAACTTTAGAATTGATCACCCAAGTGCAGGTTGTGCGCAGTAATAAATTTCTTAAAAATCCAAGGTTGAACCACAGGGAATTATGGAAAACTTAGAACACATATAAAAATAAAAGAAAATTATTTTGAAAAGAATTGTTGTAGAGATTTTGAAATTAGAAAACAATAAATTTGGTTTTTAAAACAATAATTGAAATACTAAAGTATCGGGGATACCCTTTCAAATCCACAAAATAATTATTAACGATTCAGTTTTCAAACTCAATTGAGAATCAACTGAGGAGTGATCCCAATCGAAATATTTAATAGTGATAATATGAAAACATCAAAAGTTATAATTAATGAATTATCTGGATAATATAAAAAATTACTTGTAGATCACAAGCATTCACCGTGCTCGGAGTCTATGATAAATCAAGCTTTCTAACAGGTAAACCTTATTTTATTGCAAATAATAAATCAACTATCTTATGAGAAATTCTAATTAATTAATTCAAGCATGAAATAACCAGTTATTTGACACGCAGGGAATCTCAAGTATTCGATGTATGCAGCACAACAAATCAAGAAATTATATAGAGAAAAAACTTTGCTAAAGGATAAGAATTAAATTAAAAGAATAAATCATGCATTAAAAAGAACATTGAATCAATAATAAATACCGTGCTTCATTGAAAGTATCTCCCCTAGCTTTAGTTGGAATTTTAGCAAGCCATAGAAGTTAGAACAAAAACTAGAAAAGAAAAGATGTGAAAAGAATAATAATCTTAATCCTAATTCTTAATTGTTCCCTCTAAATAGATATCAAGAATCAATGATCAAGGATTTAATGGTTAACAAGGATTTAACAACGAAATCCTTTTGGCCAAGAACAAGGATTTAATGGTTAACCAACCATTAATATTGTTTAAAGCATGTTAATATTCATAAGGATATCAAGAATCAATGATCTATAGCATACATATAAGATTTAGAGTGTAAAGAATACATATAAGTAAACCTAGCCTCAATGTAAGAGAAAGAGAAGAAATCCCCTACCTTGTATTCTTGAAATCTAGGTTTTGATCTTGAATTAACTCTTCAATCTCTTGTTTTTTTCCTTTGATCTTGTGTTTCTCTCTTTCTCTCTTTATCTCTAAGTGTTTCTAGGATTATAAATGCTGAAATGAGATCAATGGAGGCGTGTTTAAGTATTTATAGTAGGAGAAATAACCCCCTGTGCGCGATTCTGGAAAGGCAGAATCCGTAAGTACCGTTCGAACGGAACTAAAGTTCGAACGTCCTTGAATTTTGAACATGGGTTGCTCCTAGTACTTTGGTTTTTCCATCAGAAAAAAAGTACTGGAACGAACTTCCGTTCGAACGGACTTTACCGTTCGAACGTCATTTAACGTTCGAACGGACTTTCTGTTTTTGCTGAATCTTACAGTGCAGTTTTGGCCTATTTAGAGGTAGATTTGGAAATTTTTTATGAAATACTATTTTGTAGCACTGGAAGTCTAATATCTACTGTCCGAATTTCAGATCAAAATGATGTCAAAATAAAAAGTTATGATCCAAACACTAGGGAAGCATCCAAATTTTTTTTTTATTCAAATTCTCTCTAAAGTGTGTTATGACTCCGGACTACCCCCAACTTCTACAACATACTCTATTACCTCAACTTACAATTTTATTTCTACTCTTACTATCTACTTAGTTCATCCATACATCTTTAACGATATTAGTATTTTTACAACAATTATTTTCTATATATCTATATACATATATAAAAGAAAATGCGGGGTGTTACAGGTTCATATGACACACATGACATATTGAACATTGTTGTAGAGTTGAAATGAGGCATTATATTGCATATGCATGAAAACATTGCATAAAATGGGTGGTTATGCATGAAAGTAGTCAACACCACTTGGGTGGATGACGAGTGGGCTCGAGTGAGCTAAGTCGATGACTTGGTTGAGTCGCACGGTTTGCATGGTGTTGAGGGTTGGGGTTAGCAAGAAGGGCTAGAAGATCCCTCGTGTGTAAGACTCGGTGATTTAGATACGCACTTCTGTTGGTATTAGTCCATAAAGTGTGTCGGTGTATGCGGGACTGTTGGTGGAAGTTCATAAATTCCGTGTCGGTTGGGTGCCGTTGGTGTAAGTCCATAAACACTCACCCCATATAAGACCCTGGATTGAAAATATCATTTAATGTTCAATATAGATGACGAGATTATACACATGGGAAATTACATGTGTTGGAGAGCCGAGAAGGGCTCGGGATCATGGATGACGGGCGTTTGCACAATAGCAAATTGCATGTGTCGAAGGGCTGGGAAAGGCATGAGTTGATTATTGAGAGTGAGTCTCATCTCATTCCATAGCATTACATTGTAATTTCTAACATTGATAGGATATTTATGTTTGGAATATGAGAATGGTGGATTGATTGCATATGAACATTTCATGTGCATTTGGATTGAGGAGTAGCCTACTTAGGAAGTTCTCTATTGAGTGTAGCTCACCCTTTACGGAAAAAATATTTCAGGTACGGGTTCGTGCCAGTGGATGGCTCTCACTATGAACCTCATGAATGAAAAAGTCAGAATGTGGCTTATTTTTGAGTAAATTGTAAACATTAGAATGAATATTTATTTTGGTATGTAATTAAATGAATTCGCATGCAATTGTTGTAATAGATCTTATGAAAACCAAGTTGGATGTTCGAATGTATGGTTGTAAGAGTTTGGGTTGGTGTTAGAAAGGTTTGGGATGAATGAGAAATGAAAAAAAAGGGAAATAGGCAAAACTAGGTAGGAGCTACCGATAGAAACTACCAGTAGTTAACAGGTAAACAGTTGCCGTCTGGACATGAACTATCGGTAGCTCATGGTCTAGAAGGTGAAAGCTACCGGTAGTCACTGGCCTAGTAGGTTCTAGCTACCGGTTACTAACTGATAACTTCCAGTAGAGATTTTGCCCGAGCTACCGGTAGTCGATATACACCTACCGGTAGCCAGTCTAAAAATCTGAAATTTTACAACTGCTTTGCTAAGCTTTTAGGCTTTGAACTTCCTTTCTTTTAATGACCTAATAGGACCCTAATGGGGTATGAACCATGTTAATTGGGACTTAAATTGGATTAAATGAATATTGAATTCTGAGGTACATTGTAATTCATGATCTCGATTAAGGGATGCTTTTGACGTGGTGTCGGGTCATGCGACATCCACTGGTATTTTCACGGGTTGACGGATGGTCAATGGTTTAAAAAGGGACCCCCGGAATATGGCGCGCCACAAATTTAATACATTTAATCACAAATAATATGCAATTAAACAATCGTTAAATATAATAAAATAACTTTTTTGATGGTTAATCACACCTCCAAACTGAATATTACTAGTTTCTAGTCATACATAAATTCTAAAATCTAAAAACTAAAAACAAAATATCCTAATAAAATAAAATATAAATCCACTTTCGTAGGACTCACGATTGCATTTAGCATATTCAACAAGCCTTTAAACCCCTAGGTTTTCCCTAGTGGACGAGCATAGTCTCGTGAGGGTTTTCACAGATAATACCCACAAACATCACCCTATGATCAAATATCTGAATAATAATTTTATAACAAAAATTGCTACCACAACATAAAAATTCTAAATTGTATTTCTTTTTATAAGCACATGTAAAACAAAATATAGAATTCTATGCTATATAAATGTATGCACTTCTTATGTTCCCATATAAACTCGTGTTTAGTGTGAATTAATTATACAAAGTCAATAATTTATCCGGTAATTACCTCTACAACTATCAATTATTCGTCTCAATGCCAAATCTCACTAGAAAATTCACACAATAAAGATTTTCTCAGATTATAATGACTATTCCCTCAAATATCACATGTGAGAAAAAGATATTTAAATCAAAACAAAATAATGCTCACATGTCTATTAAAATAATTGTAATCCAAAAGAAAAAGATTTTACATAGTCTCATGAAAGGAAATTAACACACAATAAACAAATAATCACCATTTATTTCCTTATTCACACAAGTTATATAGCCACCAATACACTCTTGAGATTAAATATGTCTTTATTTAATGTTGTAATGGGACATTGGGATTAGGGTTTTGAAACGAATGATATTTAGGAATTCAGAAAACTATCCCGAGAGAACATGTAAATTGCACAACCAAACCTCTTTCTCTAATCTTTCACTCTCCATCCTTTAGAAACACAATTTACAACACTTGCTCATATTTTTTCAAAACTCATGCTTACTATTTTTTTTCACAGCTAGACATATTATCTTTCTCTATTTTTTTTCTTCATTTTTTTACCTTTTTTTTACAGCAAGACAACTGAATATATATATATATATATATATATATCTGTCTCTTATACACATC
>CM042199.1:19639896-19703941 GCA_023539305.1 Ilex asprella | reverse complement strand
TTTTTTTTTTCATCTTTTCTCAACCAATATCCCCCAAACTACATAAACAATAAAAACTCAATCTCGGGATAACCAATGGTAAATAATATTATTTTTTCATTGACTTGGTTATTATATGATTGGTATAAAAAATAAAATTTTGCTTTAAAGACTCAATCACGGCTTCTAGGGATAATACTATTCAAAGAATAAGACTTAGGCTCAAATAATATCAAATGTGACCTAAAATCATATCTCAAAAGCTTTTGATGACACACTTCTCATTCAAATAATTCAAAGTCAAGCAATCATTAACAATATTGGTGTTGACCAAAACAAAAATAATGAGACTATTGAAGGAGATTAGTTGAATAAAAATATTCTTTATTGAATAAATGTAAATAGCCTTCCAAGAATGATTGGATCAAAACTAACCAGGTTTTTATGCATTTTCACTATATGTTTCAAGTTCTCAAGGTAAAATACCGAAAAAAAATTCAACTTAGTAAAGTCTAAAGTGTACAAATTATGAGTTTTTATAAGAACATGATATGAGATACAAAAACATAGAATAAAATTCTATGTGATGCTGAAACAGTTGCAAATTTAAAGTTAAGCAAATTATTCCTATATTGTGGTGTCAAATTATGCATAAAAATGTTATTTAGATATTTAATAACAAAATTTTTTATTTTTTAATATTATTTTTATCAACGTAACTGAACTAGAAATTGTTACAACAAAATATACCCACACCCCCAACCTAAATCCAATATTGTTCTCAATGTAACAATAAGTACCTTAATGCTTAGTAAAAATAATGAATAAAGATCAAAGGGATAGGAATACCTAGTGCCGCAACAACTCTAAAACCTAAAAATAAAAGACTTAACAAAAAAAAACTATAAATTGAAACAAATAGAAAAGAAATTAAAATTAAACAAAAAAATATAAAAAAAAAACAAAAATAAAATAAAAATCTAACTACTATGTACAAATAAAAATAAAAATACACACTCAATCCAGCTTAAAGTTAGATTTGAATATGCGACCATTCAAATCTTCCTTCAAGTCAAGCTTGAGAGCTTTATCACTAGATGGAATTGGTGGATTGGTTCTTGGTTGTAGCTCCTCAAATTTTTGTCTCCCATCTTTTATTTCAAGAATGTGTGAAAAAATCAACAAATTAATCAATTCAGAAATTTCAGAATTATTCTCATTCATCTCTAACAAAGAAGATTGTTCCAACAAACATGCTTCAAGTGAATCAAACAAAGAAGAATCATATACTCTGCTTGGAATAATAGACTCAATTATATCAATCTGATGCACATCCTCTTCAACATCCCTTGGTTGTTTACACACATTAAAAATATTAAGTTCTAATGTTATATTCCCAAAAGATAACTTCATCACACCATTCCTGAAATTAATTAGGGCATTTGAAGTAGCTAGAAATGGTCTGCCTAAAATGATAGGAATTTGAGCCTTAAAACTGAACACAGGTTAAGTACCCAAAATTATAAAATCCACAAGAAAATAAAATATGTCAACCTGTACCAAAACATCTTCCACCATACCTCTTGGTTTTTTTACTGATCGATCAGCCAACTGAAGTGTAACCGAAGTGGACTTTAACTCCCCGAACCCTAATTGTTCATATATGTTGAATAAGGGAGCAAGTTCACACTAGCTCCCAAATCCAATAAAGCCTGTTCAATTTTGTAGTTACCTATAACACAAGAAATGGTGGGGTAACCTGGGTCTTTATATTTTGGTGGAGTTCTAGCTGTATGATGTAAGATACCTAATTAGTCAAAAATGCGGTAGAGTTCTATATTGTATGATGGAAGATACCTGATTAGTCAAAAATGCATTCTTTTGCACATTTAATTTCCTTTTAACAGTACACAAATCTTTCAAAAATTTTGCATAAGAATGTATTTGTTTAATGACATCCAACAAGGGAATATTGATTTTCACATGCTTAAAAATTTCTAACACATCATTATTCATGTTTGGCTTGATAGAAGCAAGTAATCTATGTGGTAATGGTGTAGGTATAACATACTTCTTAGGCTTATTGATTTCAAATTGGTCAAGTTTATCACCACTCTCCATAGGTTTTGAAATTTCATCAGATTTTTGAACTTTAGTAGATATAGTTTTGTTAATTACTTTTCCACTATGAAGTGTGGTGATAGACTTTACCTGGTCATAAATAATGTCTGATGTGCCCATTTCATTCACATTGAATTGTCCCTATGGATTTGGTTGGGCTTGGGCTGAAAAACTTACCCTTTTCCTGATGGCATAGAGCAGTGATCAATTTAGTGATTGCATTTCTAATATCATCAATAGCTTGTGAAGTTTGTCTATTGTAATTTTCCTGTTGATTGTTAAAGTTTGTCTGACTTTGCATGAATTGTGACAACACTTTCTCAATATCCCTCTTAGGGGGGTGAAACATAGGGTACACAATTAGAAGAATTTTGTTGAGGTGGTTGTAATGCATGATTCTCACCCCTCAAAATAAAGTTTGGATGATTTTTCCACCTAGGGTTGTATGTATTTGAATATGGATTATTATAAGGTTTTAAGAAAGAATTTACAATATTTGCTTGATCATGCAAGACTTCTTTTAAAACAGTTAGTGTTGGACACTCCTTCATGGGGTGTCCAGGAATCTCACAAAGACTATAAATCTCCTCAATAGGTACTGTGTCAATTTCATTAACCCTTTTGAATTTCATGGCCTCAACCCTTCTAGCTAAGGTGACAATTCTAGCATTTAGGTCATCTTCTTACCTCAACTGTTACTTACCCCCACTTGATGATGGTTGTGTGGTCTTATTTCTAGGAGGATCTTGAGAAGAAAGATCCCAAGATTGTGCATTCTCGGCTAACTGATCTAAATAGTCAAAGGCCTCATCTGGTACCTTATTCATAAAGTCACCATTACACATCATTTCTACAAACTGACACATTTGCGGGCTCAAACCTTCATTAAAAAAAAATTATCACATGCCAACACTCATAACCGTGATGTGGGCAAGATGCAAAGAGGTCTTTAAACCTATCCATACTTTGATAAAAAATTTCAGACTTTTTTTGAGAAAAATTCATGATTTTCCTTTTGAAAGAGTTTGTGCGACATGTGGCAAATTTTTTTTTCAAAAATTGTTTGCATCTCAGGTCATGTATCAATAGTCCTAGGTCTAAGTGAATATAACCAAGTCTTAGCTTTTTCGTTTAATGAAAAAGGCAAGAGATTTAATTTGATTATAGTCACTGACACATTCTGATCATGGAATGTGACACATACCTCCTCAAATTCTCTAATATCTAAATACGGGTTTTTTGAATCTATGTCAAGAAATTTTGGGAGTAATGCAATCATACCAGACTTAAAAATAAAATTTGTGGCATTTAATGGAAAGATGGTGCATGAGGGTGCAGTGTGATGTGCAAGTTGTAGATAGTCACGCAAAGTCTGACCATGAATAGCATTCAAATTATCAACATCATTCTCATCATGATTCCAGTAAATTATTTTTTCTATTACCATTAGGATCAACAACCATTGGATGAGAATTATAATTTGAATCAGATGAATGAAATAAATTTTCAAACAGAGTATCTAAATCTTCTCTTATCAAACGACCACTTAAAACACGATGCCAAGAACTCACTAAACAAATAAAAGAAATAAATAAATAAAATAGAAAACTAAATTAAATAAAAAAAATAAATTGTAATAAAATGAATAAAATAAATAAAACTTAGAACGAAGTTACCAGATCTCTGACGAATCACAAATACCAAAAACCTCAAAAGATGTGATGACTCCTTGTCTTTCAACTCTCCGACAACGGCACCAAAAACTTGCTACAACTTTAGAATTAATCACCAAAGTGCAGGTTGTGTGAAGTAATAAATTTCTCGAAAATCCGAGGTCGAATCATAGAAAATTGTGAAAAATTTAGAACACAAAGAAAAATAAAAGAAAATTATTTTTAAAAGAATTATTGTAGATATTTTGAAATTAGAAAACAATAAATTTGATTTTTAAAACAATAATTGAAATATTAAAGCATCGGGGATACCCTTTCAAATCCACACAATAATTATTAATGATCCAATTTTTAAACTCAATTGAGAATCAACTGAGGAGTGATCCCAATCGAAATATTTAATAGTGATAATATGAAAACATCAAAAGTTATAATTAATGAATTATCTGGATAATATAAAAAATTACTTGTAGATCACAAGCTTTCACCGTGCTCGGTGTCTATGATAAATCAAGCTTTCTAACAGGTAAACCTTATTTTATTGCAAATAATAAATCAACTATCTTATGAGAAATTCTAATTAATTAATTCAAGCATGAAATAACCAGTTATTTGACTCGCAGGGAATCTCAAGCATTCGATGTATGCGGCACAACAAATCAAGAAATTATATAGAGAAAAAACTTTGCTAAAGGATAAGAATTAAATTAAAAGAATAAATCATGCATTAAAAAGAACATTGAATCAATAATAAACACCGTGCTTCATTGAAAGTATCTCCCCTAGCTTTAGTTGGAATTTTAGCAAGCCATAGAAGTTAGAACAAAAACTAGAAAAGAAAAGGTGTGAAAAGAATAATAATCTTAATCCTAATTCTTAATTGTTCCCTCTAAATAGATGAGAGCCACTATTTATATTCAAATAAATTCTAGGTATAAGTAGAAGATATAAAGTTGGCTTTAGAGGAATTCCTTTTCAAACAGAAGTATTATAAAGTTAAATCCCGTGTATAAAATTTTTGGGGTGCGGGTATAAAATACGTCCAGACTTCGAGCTTGAATTTTGCATATTATGAAATATATTTTTGTAGCCCTTGAAATCTTCTTTCCAAAACCACAAAAATCATATCAACCAGATATTGGAGTCAAAAGTTATGGACCAAATACTGAAAATGTGTCAAATCTTTATCTTTTAGGATACTTTCTCAATCCAACTTTAAATTAGTTTTCTTCTAACTTGGACTCTTATAAGGATTAAATTGCTGCTTTATCTTCAAATCTTTCTATCTTCCTCATGATTCTTCAATCCTTATCAATTGTGATTCTTCCTCTAGTGGTTGCTTCACTTACATTATTCATTATTACTTTAAATCAACCAATTTACTTGCAAAATAAACCAAACAACTAGAAAAAGTATCAACTTAGAAAATCAAGGAATTTAACAAATTTAATCACAAATAATATGCAATTAATCAATCATTAAATATAATAAAATAACACTTTTGATGGTTAATCATTGGTGTACAATGGGGAGAAAATCTAATTTTTTGTCCTTTTTATATCCTCAAATGCTTGGCTCTCATTAAGCCACACGTTCCATCTTTTTTGATTCGATGTTGTCCCGAATCAATTAAATCTCATTATGTGTTGAGTTCAGTATATTTTATTTGATATAAAATTAAATTATTTATCATGTTTCCCAATTAAATCCTGATTGTATTTATTTTGGTTGCGCAATACCCGATTTCCTCGTAAGACACAAAAAATTGACTATCTCAGAATTCGATGAAAATTCACTGGATAGCTAGATTTCCCGACATGAATCCAACGGTGAGACTTTTTTTGTCATCAAAGTTCTTGAAAAAATTGAGTTTTCAACTTGTATCGTAATGACTAATTACTATTTTATCCTTTTTAATAAAATTTTAAAATTTTGAGTTTTACAGAAGACAATGCTTATTCCCTAATCACTAGTGGGAAAATGCTTATTATATCTTCTTTCTTCTATGGAAAAACATATAAGATGTCAACAAAGGTATCTGACTTATGTCTAGTATTTTATAAAAGAAGCTCTCATACACTTTATTCTCATGTATTACTTATCTTTTTAGAGAAGCTCAAGAAAATTTATACTTGCATCTGAGGAACGTGGCTATAATCATTCTCCCCATGTTTCTCATAATGGTGAGAAGATTAATATCCTAATCCAGAATTAACAAAGGGATGTTTGCAACCATCGATGCTCACTTCCAAAGATCAAGCTACTCCTTTTCTCCCCAAAGGAGGGTCAGACATCATCTCCTAATTAGGAACCTCAAATCCAAACTGCTCATGCGTGTAACCCACTTGATATTGCAAAAGTCAAACTCAATGGCCAAATTGGGAATTTCAAAAGTCTTTTCCTTCTACTTCCTTTGTGAATTATGTAACAATTCTGAACCTCTTTTGTTTCTAATATTTGATCTAATTAGTAGCATTAACGACCTTCTTATCTTTTCCTTAGAGGCTTCCTCAATAAGGAACCCACATTTCCATCTTTGACTTTGAGATTGAAGTTGCCTACTAGATTGAAGATGAATTACTAAAGATAATTGAATCCATCTCATCATCTAGTGTCTCTCTGCGCCCTATCAATGAGCCTTTAAAGCAAGAGTTCTTGTGATTCTTTAGTTAGCTTGAATTTTCTTTTGACAAACTTGCCCAACATAAATCTTTAGAACTTGTATATTGCATTGCCAAACTTTGAGTTGTTCACAAATCAACCACAACAATAGTTGATTGAAATGAATAAATAGATTCAAAGTAGGGTCTCTAAGGCCCACTACTTCCAAGATGAATTCAGGGCAAAACTATTACATCAATCTTGTGAAAATATGTCACTCCTCCTATCTCAGTGAACAAAGAAATGATCTCAAGCTCAGGCAACAAAGATGCAACCTTGGCTAAAGAAGAAGTGGAGCTCAGAGAAACCACTACAGAATATTGGGGAGGAATAGACAAGAATAAGACAGGAGAGGGAGATGATTTTGTCCAAGACCAAAGAATTGTTGGCCAAAAGTAAAGCTAAAGGTGGAAAAAATTATGGCCACAACAGAGAGTTTGAAACATGCCCAATAGAGACTAAAGATTCCATCAAATGGGTGGGATGTATTCAAACTTAATTTTTTCAGGTCTTGTTATTTTTTGTAGGGCAACTTTCCATGGCCTTGTCTTTTTTGTTTTGAGTAAGCCATACTTTTGGCTTTCTTGTATTTAATAGTTGATCACTTTTGGCCTTTATCAATGAAACTTACTTATTACTTATTCTTTTTCACATGCCTCTTTTTGGTTAAATTTTACTTTGCCGAGCACACTTTTTTGCATCGATGTGGCCATCGTGACATGTTCAACTACTGCTCTAATTTCTACAAGATTCTTAGGAAAATATTTCTTCAAACATCTTTCATTGGTTGGTTTCTTTTTTTTTTGTAATTCCACTTCTAAAGATTTTAAGTGCTAAGCCCCAACTTTGAAGTACTTTCCCAATTTTGAATGGCCCTTCACAGTTTGGGAACCATTTTCCATCCTCTTTTTGCTTACTTTGAAGAGGTAAAATGGTTTTCCAAATCAAGTCTTCCTCAACAAAAATGTTGAACTTAACTTTCTTGTTGTAAGTTTTATCAATTTTCTGTTTTTGGGTTTGAATACAATCCACGACTTCTAGCTTGGATCCTTCAAAATCTTCTACTTCAAGAAATGTGGCTTCAATATATTTGTCATTTGGAAAATCATAATGTCGGGCTAACTGACCAGCTTTAAATGTAACTTCCATTTGCAGAACAACATCATGCCCATGCACCAATTCGAATGGTGTAGTTCCAATACTTGTTTTTTTTTCTTTTTATGTTCTATAAGTCCATAACACTTCTGTGAACAATTCATGTCATTCTCTTGGTTATCTTCTATAATATTTTTTGGAATCAACTTCAAAGTTTAGGTTTGTTGATTCTGCTTGCTCATTTGCTTGTGCCTAGTAAGATGATTAATTTAGCGTATGTATCCCATGTTTAGATGCAAATTCTATTACTTCTGAGCCAATAAACACTATGCCTTGATCAACTATCATTGTCTTTGGCAACCCAAACCTAAAAATGAAGCCAATCACTTGCTATTGATCAAAGACTTTCATTAGAATCGCTTTAGCTCACTTTGTAAAATAGTCGGTGACCAATACAATGAAAGAATGTTGTTTGGATGATGCAAGATAAATCTAATCAATCAAACCCATCGTCCAACGTCTAAAGAGCGAGACTTGACTATTGAACGTAGCTCATTAGCATGTCCCATTTGAATTTGTCTATGATTTTGACATGTCTGGCACCCTTTTGCATAAGTCATACATTCTTTTCTTATAGTTGACCAATAATATGCAACTCTGTGGATTAACCATCTCATTTTTTCCCTGATTGATGAAACCCATCGATTCTAACTTTTGCCATGGTTTTCATTGTCTCAAGCTTGTTTATGTAGAGCAGGATCAACCTTTCTCGTGTTGATGACATAATTCATCACTAGATACCACACCAGCCTTTTAGTCTTTTGGGATGGATTTTGGGGATACTTTGTTATTGGGACCTCCAATCATTAGTTTCTAAATATGTTACCAACAAATTTGCTAGGATTGATGGCCATTCTGCAACTGTTGGCGAGTATCTTTTATGTATCGTTACTATTCTTTCACTCATGCTTTCTGGAATTCTCAATCCACATGCCTATGTCATTGTATTGAATTCCCCATTGTCAAGCCTTATAACATGTTCAAATTGAACATTGTCAAATCTTTAGTTAAGTGATTGAATTATCCTTACATATTTTTGTAAAATAGGATGATTACAATTGTACACACCTTAGACTTGTCGAAATTGTGAGTCACAAGTGACAATTAAATTTCTGATCTTCATGTCTCTGTCTATTTTCAAACTTATTAGCAATACTTGGTATTACTAACTAGTACGTAAACTGGAATATTTTATCTTTTGGTGATACTAATACCATCCCTGCTCCAATTCCTTCTTCACTTTTGGAATTGTCAAACATCAATTTTCATGGTTCCATCTCAACATTTCTAATTTCAAACGTGTCTTCTTTAATAAAAGCACTTGGGTGGTTTGCTAGGAAATCTACCAATGCTTGACCTTTCATTGTCCTTTGTGGCACATACTGGAAATAATATTCTATTAAGACAATGATCCATTTTCCCATTCTGCCTCTTAGCATAAGTCTTATGAGCATATATTTGATAACATCAATTTGAGCATTAATATAAACATCAAAAGGCAATAAATAATGCCTCAATTTTACTTTTGAAAAATATAAGACTAAACACATTTTCTATTGATGAACAATTACATTCCACATTGTTCAACCTTCTACTTAAGTAGTTCATTGCAGACTTATGCTTAATCTCCAGCTAAGAAATATAACTTCAATGCATTGCCTTCTTTAGGTGGCATTAACACTGAAGGCTTCATCAAGTATGTACTGATTTCTTCAAAAGTCTTCTGGTGCATTGACTCCCACCTAAATTGTTTGTTTGATCTTAGCCTTGGTATAGGTGAAAAAGCTACTATTTTTCATGACTATCAGTATAAAGCTTGATTTTAGCAACATTTCCATCTCTTTTTTGACCAAGTGCGTAACTATGAAACCTAAGAAAATTAAAACTTAATTAAAAATGGAAAAATAGTAATTATCCATTACAGTACAAGTTAAAAATCCTGATTTTTCTAGAACTTGGATGACGAAAAAAACCTCAACCAATCATTTTTATTGAATTCCGAGATAGTGATTTTTTCGTATGTTACAAATTGATCGGGTGTCGCACGACTAAAATCATCGCGATTAGATTTTATTCAGGGACTTAGGAAATAATTTAAAATTAGTTCAATAAAAATATACTAAACTTGACATGGGGCAAGACTTAATTGATTCAAAATAAAATTGGACCAACTAAAAGGGGACGTGTGGTGCAACGAGGGCCATGCAAATGGGGAAGTATAAAGGGGAAAAAATTGGGTCTTTCACCCTTTTTCCCAAATATCAGCTGAGAGAGAGAGAGAGAGAGAGAAGAGAGAAACTTCATCTTCTTTCTCAGATCTACGAAGATCCAACCATCGGATCGCTACGAGAATTGTGTAAACCCCCACCTATTTATATTAATATAGTAATATATTTTTTTAGTAATTCTTATATATGTAATGAAGTAAGAATAAACAATATAGATTGTAACAGTAGGAATAGATACTAGGGAAGCAAATTGATTGTGAAGTTTAGGTGTTGAAGGCGTTTAAACTTGAAAAGGGTTATTACATAAGTTTTTAATTTTTTTTAAGTCAACATAAGGTCTCCATTGGATCCGAAAGGTCGAAAAACATTGGGATAGGTAATATGGGGTGTATTAGAAGTTAGGAAGTATTCCGGAGTGAAAGCACACTTTAGAGAGAATTTGGGTAAAAAGGGATCTTGGACATTGCCTAGTATTTTGGCCATAAATTTTTATCTTGATGTTTATTTGATATGAAATTTGGACACTAGATATTAGACATCTAGGGCTACAAAAGTGTATTTCATAAATATTTTTCAATTCGACCTCTAAATGGGTCAAAACTACATCGGTATCGGTCAAAGCATACCGGTACAGTTTAGCTACTGGGCCATAAGTTGCAGCAAAAATTTATTAGTCAAATCATATCGATATGCGTACTGGTACGCTGAACTCCAGTAGCTAAACTGTACCGGTATGCTTTGTCTGAAGCTTGACGAACAATTAAAATTTTTGGGTTTTTTGTGTTTTAAAACACCATTCTAAGCCTCATTTGTCCCATTCTTCCATTCCACTCTCACCCCACACCTCTTAGGACCCTAGAAGAAGATTGAGAGAGGAAGGAAGTCTATAGAGCTTGGGTTATTGCTTGAGATTCTTGATTCAAGTAGGGGTTTCTTATCATTCTCTTACATTGAGGCTAGGGCATATGTCTATATGTATTCTTTTGACTCTAAATCTCCTATGTATGCTATAAAATCATCCTATCTTGGTATTCTAGCAAAGATTACCTTGTTTTAAAACCCTAGTTTTTGAGAAATATGAATTTTTCCCCTTAATATTCACTTCTTCTTGAACTTAAAACTTTAGTGCTTTGTATTGAACAATAAATGATGTGGTTGAGGATCTCTTACATGTTTTTCTTGAAATTGTGTTATCGAAATAATATTTGTGAAAAATTTGGGGATTTTGGAACTTTGTTGTGATTTGTAAAAATTGGTTTGGATTGTATCTCTTGTATGATTGTTTGGATAACCATGGGTGGTCGAGTTGGGTTTCTGCCGAAGTCACTCTGATATAAGGCCTTCTCAGGAGGTTCCTTATAAAGATGCCTGAGGAACAAAACCTTGAGGTTAAGAGGTTCCTTGAAAGGATATTCATGCCAAAGAAAACAATATTATATCATGTGTTGGACAGGATATTATAAATGGGTTGATTCATGTGATTTTCATACATCATGCTTGAGATACAGAGATACATGTATATTATGTTGTGAAAGATACATGGTGTAGTTTGATATATCATGAGGGTATTGGTACAAATGGTGGGGGATGGGTTCATTGTTTAAAATAGTTTACTGTGGCTAATGGTAAATTATTTCTACAATAATTTGTTAGAAGTTTGAGATTCCCTCATAACTTGTTGGAAATGGTTTGTCATTGGAAACGACTTATTATTTGTAACTTGGATTACCCTTACTTTAATTTATTGTTGCTACATAAACTTGAGATCTGTTTAAATGTCACTGTTTTATTTCAAAGTTATATATGATATTTTGAGAAATGAGACCGACCGTTTTTATATGTTTTTCTAAACGTTGTTCGAGTTTGGGAAGAATGTTGCTACAGAGCTTAGTCATCACCCCTACAAATTACACATTTTTCAGATTATTTGCTAGAGGAAGAATCGGACATTAATGAGAATGTACCCTGGGAAGCTCCAGTAGACGGACACGTGGGTCTCGAGGTGGATGCCTAGGGATATACTTTCCAATGAAATAGATTAGGAAATTTCTTTTGGAGACTAGGTGAAGTCTAACATTTTATTATTCCGCCGCAAGTTTAATTTTGATTCTTCTAGGATGTAACTGTCATAGTTTGACACATTCTTTTGATATTGTGGCCATGGCTAGGATTATTCTTTTGGGATAATGTTGTAGATATGATATATGATGAACGATATTTATTTTTTGATGGAATTTATTTAGTCGCTCTCATGAGGTAAATGATTTTAGATAGTAATGCCTTCCAAGGTAGTTTTTTGGGCGTTACAAATTGAAGGCTAAGGCTTGGAAGACTTGATTTGAGGTGATCGAAATTTCTACAACGAGGACACAGGCTTCAAAAGGTAGGGTTCCCTTCTATCTAGATTTATTTCCAATCTAAGGTTACAATATAAAATGGGTAGGGCTCTAGAGATAAAATCTCATGTGTTATCTCACACCTAGTGTATCTAGGATATGTAAATGGGTATGAGAACATGTTAGAAACCATTTCTCGCTTGATTTGGGTTTGGTTTCGAAAATGTGAACCTATCGGTAGGGACTTCCCATGGAGGAGTGTCCTACCATCCTAACATTTAAAGAAGTATTGATGGAATAGTCTAGTGTCATTTTCAATTTTAACAAACATTATTCCAACCCGTATTCTGAGACCTACAATATAGGACAACAAAACCACCCGAATTTCAATTAGAAAAACTCACAGCCTACAAATCAACAACATGGTCACCACAACCGCAGGCCTAGCAAGCATATCCATCTTATTAGCCACCACACAAAAGAAGCCTAGAAGATACCTTGAAACAATTGATTCAAAGTTAAATGAGTTTTAACACTCAATCTACCCATTGTTTAATGACTTCAAGACCCAAACATTACAGACCATTGATGATATCAAAAGCCACATAACTAAGTTGACCCAGTCTTTGAGCACAACAGAGGAGGAAAATTTTTCATCTCAACCTACACCTCCACAGTGTCAAACCCATGTTAATTTTTCATCATCTAATTCTTCTCATGGCTAATTTTAAGCAATTACCACATTAAGCAGTGGTAAAGTAATTGATAAGGCCATCAAAACCAAAACGCTTGAACCGGTGGCTGAATTAAATCCTATAAATGAATTGGTTGAGTCTGAACCTATTGTTTAAAAGGAAATAGAGCTGCTTGACGAGAAAGAAAAATCAAGTCTTGTTCCTTTTTCTTTTCCTCAACGAGTCAAGATACCTCAACCATTGAACAATCATGCTGAATTTTTTGAGTTGTTTAAACAAGTGAAGATTAACATCTCCTTATTGCATGCAATCAAGCAAGTGCCATCATATGCTAAGTTTTTGAAAGATCTTTGTATAGTGAAAATGAGGATCGATGTACAAAAAAGAGTATTTTTGACTGAACATGCTCGTCCTCAGTACAAAGATTTGTGTTGTCCAACTGTTGCATGCATAATAGGAAATTTCAAGATTGGGCAAGCTTTGCTTGAGGCAAGTGTCAATTTACTCACATTTACTATTTATGAGCAGCTAGGTTTAGGAGACCTTAAACTTACCAGTATCACATTACAACTAGCCGATCGGTTTATAAAATTATTTAGGGAGTAGATGAGGGTGTACTTATCCAAGTTAAGAAATTCTATTTTCCTATTGATTTTATTTTTTTGGACACCTAACCTATGATGCACATTGACACTCAAATTCCTGTCATTTTAGGACAGCCATTCCTAACCACATTAAATGCTTTAATCAATTGTCGGAATGGTATCATGCAACTTTAATTTGAAAATATGACCAATGAATTGAACATTTTTATTTTGATAAAGCAACCAAGTGAGAAGGGACAAATTTGTGAGGTGAACATAGTTCATGAGATTGTAAAAGAAAAATTCAACACGTCTTATTGTTCTGACCCTCTACAAGTCTATTTGATTATTTTTATTCATGATAGTTGAAATATTTATGTTAAGTTTTATGCTAATTTGTTAAATTCTTCATAGGAGTTACCAGGAGATGCAAGAGACTTAAGCAAGAAGAGGTTCGTTGGAGGAAACAAGCCACGACTAAAATTGGGTGCTAACCCCAATTTCAAACTTAAGCCCGATTGATCCATCTCAAAGAACTTCTTCTTTTGTGTTTTTATTATTTTGAACTTACTTCTTTTTGTATAGTACTTTTTTTGTTTTTCAGTTGGTGGTTTTTCTATGTGAAATGCAATACCAAGTGTTTCTTACCCTTATTGTATTCATTTTTCTCATTGCATGTCTATTTTTGATTTAAGGCCAATGTTAAGTTTAGGATGAGGGTGGGAATAATTCACGTGAATTCACATGTTTTTGAAATCAAGTCTTTTCATAAATCGTCCTTGTGACCGGCAGACGTTAAAGAACCGAATAATGAGTCTTAAAATTTTCAAAAATGGATGAAAACTATTTTGATTTAGCTTAGGTGTTTTACGCACATTCACAATGGATGTGCACTCATTGATCATGACAAAAGCTTGGTTAATAAGAAATTTTGAATTACAAGAAAGTCAATCAAAGCCTTTGTGTGGAAACATTCCATATGCTAAACATCGCCGAGCAAAACGTCTTGGTGGTAATGAGAGGTGCGGTCGACTTTTTCATATGTGAGAGTTTAATCAGTGTTCTCAACCCATCTTAGGTTATGCACTAGATCATCTCAATTGGATTAAGTATGGGCAAAGTAAGGATTTTCCTAAGACACCATCTTATTCTAGTCCAATGCTTACAATATATGTTATGTGTGAGATTGGTTGATTCACTGATTCCTAGGGTTTGAAAGAATCATACTAAAAAAATTCTCTTTTTGTCATAAGCAAGGATGTAACTTTTAGGTGTATAAATTTTTATGTGAATTTTGCTCTTTTAATTCATGTGTTATTTTAATTTGATGTGTTATTTTTCATTTTAAAAAATAGGAGTGTTAATTTTTGATTTCTTGCCTTTATAAAAATAAGTATGTTAATTTTTGTTTTAGAAATTTAATGTTTGATAGGTGTGTCAATCTTGGACTTGTTATTGTAAATATGTTAATTTTTGGAGAGTAATGATCTACTTTTTTTTTCCAAGATGGAAATTGCAGTTAGAAAGGAGAAAATCAGCATGCTAGCAGGATGGCCAAAGCCAGAATGAATGGGAAAATTTGAAGCAAATCAAAAGGAAACACTTAGTCGCCTGGGAAGGAGAGTTGGAGGATCGTCATCTTTAGAATAGGTTTGGTCTAGTTCTTTTAAACTCCTCTACTCTCTCTCTCTCTTTAGATAGTGCTTGACTTGCAATTCACCATAATCTCCAAACACGAACCCGATTGTGTGTATATAGCTTATACGAGTAGGTGAGTGTCACTCTCCCTCAGGTTTGATGCTAGAAATGGGGCAAATCATGTGTGTGAATGAAAATGCATGTTTGTGGAAAAGTGCTCCCCAAGCGTAGAGAGATTTGCAATGTCGTGTTTTACTTGGAATTGAATATTCCAAGGTCATCTACTTAGGAAATGACGGTCAAATTATGGTGAAGGTGGTTTTGTAAAGAAATGAAAAGTGTAAAATCTTGTGAGTTTTATATTTTGGTGAGTGAAGTTTTCGATAAAATGCAAGAAAATAAGATTGGCTAATCTGAAGAGGTCATTCCAATGGGAATGCCAAATCTACTCAATTCCTTTTACCAATGGTGTCTCAGTGCTTGATTGATTCTAAGGAAGTGAGGGAATGGTGTGGAGATGTAGGCCCCAGAATATCCTCTGAAATTTCTACGGTGTATCAAGAGCTCATAACCACGTCCGCACTCATCCTAGTCAAACCAAACACTTTACATTACGAGGAAGAATTGATGAGAGTTGATTTGACATACCCAAAAGAAAATTTCCCTTGGATTAGCTAATTAGAAGCTTAGTTACTCATATTAGATGCAAGAACATACATAATGTAATGAGACATGGTGAAGAAATAAAGATTAAAACTTATATTAATGCAAAGAGAAGTTAAACTACAAAGACAAGTTCATTTCATACCCAAATGTAGATGTGGAAAATACAAGAGCATGTAGCTAATCTTGAATACACTTTGAATAAAGGAGATTAAAGTGCAAGAAGTGAAGATTGCAAGTGATTTAAAGCTTAAAATAACTGAAATGGAGAAAAAAAATGCAAAAACCTAACTTTCTCACTCTAAAATTTTATCTCCTTCCTTGAGCTTCTCTCTCTAAAATTATATGTGTAGCTAAAAATAATGTGTAAAAGCTTGGTCCAATTTCGTCCATACTCCTCACATGGTCTATATGAGCTGACTTCTTATCAATGGAAGGTCTTTGGACACTGCTACAAGCAATCACAAGCCTTGCATTCCTCTTCCATGCTTCTCCCCAACCACTCTCTTTCTCTCTCTTCCTCTTCCATGTTTTTTCTTCCAAAGTCAGGTTTTAGGTGTAAGAGAGCATCATTGTATTTAGAATGAGTCAGGGCATGTGTGGGAGAAGTAGAGGTGGGCCCACGAAGCATTTAGAGATCAGATTGCAAGTTTTTGGTGTTTCTGGGCAAAACCTACGGGTAAAATGATGATAAAACCTACCGGTAGGTTTTGGTAGGGGCAACATTAGAAGAATTCCAGTGTTCTAAACCTATCGGTAGGTTTTGATGAACATCTATTGGTAGGTTTTCACCTATTTTGTCTTTTTCTTGATTTCTTGATATCTCGAGCCACCCGTTAAGCATCCTCTTCTTCTCCATTGCCTTTAAGCACTTGATTGAGGCCTTAATGGACACCATTTCCTCCTCTTTACCTATAATCACACAAAACTCCATTAATTGTTAGATTAAAAGCAATTTCCCCCATTTTCGCCACGAAAGCAAGTATAAAATGGGTGTAAAGAGATAAATGATGTGCAAAATTCTAAGCTCATCACACCCCAACTTGAGTTTTTCTAGTCGCTAGCAAACTTTATTTCCAAAACATAAAGCATAAAACTAAAAACAATCCATTCATGCGAAGAAATTCACCAAACAATCATAATACAAACATCACAATGCAATTAAATAAATGAACTTAGGCAAGATGAAACAAAACAAATGTGGTTCTTTCATTTGTTTTTCCAAAAAGTTAAGTACAATGAGTAGAAGCCAAAAGCAAAATGACCTAAAATCCTAGAGACTCTTCTACTAGGCCGACCATCCTAACTCCTATCTATGCAACTACTAAAAGAAAATAAAACAAAAGGTCATTCTACTCCTCATCCTCATCTTCAATCTCCTTCTCGTCACTCTCATACTCACTGCCCTCCTTATCACTGGAGTCATCGTCAGAACCCTCTACCTCAACAATAGTAGAAGCCATGGGGTAGAGGTAAAGGTCTAGTAAAAGTAGGCGGAGGTCCACCGGGGATCGATTCTCCAAGGAAAGTGTGCTAAAAAATCCTTGTCATCATCAATGAGAGCCAATGCATAGTCCCCTCCAAAACATCTAAGCGTTGAGAAATTGTGCAGGGCGGGGCAGTAGTGGATGGCCTGGCAGTATACGACTCATGTCTTGGTGCTCTGGCTCTCTCACCCCCACTTATCGTCATCCTCTTGCTATTACTGGACTTTTCAATAGCTCCAAACTTCGGGGGTAGCAACACATCGGAGACGTAGGCCTTGACCCTAGAGTGATAACATAATCTTGTGACCAAATTGATGAATGGGAGATTCGCCTTTGGCTTGCTAGGCTGGGCTAACTCCTTCATGAAGTTCCATATCGTCAAGGCCACATCCATTTGTTTCCCAGTCATGAATGCGTGGAGGAGGGCAAGCTTCTCCTCCCCTGGGTGCACCCCAGGGAATCAAATTCTAATGTAAAACCTTGTTCATGACCCCGTATGAGTGCTTGAGGGCCCCGACTTGAATTTTCTCTTTGAATTGGGTTGGATCCTCATATGTCAATTATACATACTCTGGGAGTAACTTTCTCCCTTAGACATTGTAGGGATAAACCGAGGTATTAGGGGAGGCCTCTAGTACTTCATCAAAACTGCTATCAAGTACGGGGTAACCTCAAAGACCTTCCCTCTTACATTTGTCTTAAGCATCTCTAGGTCCTCATCCTCTACCTTTAACCTTTTGTAAAACTCTCTACACATCGAAAAGTTATATCAACTAACCAGCTCAAACCAAATACCATTCCCATGCCCCTTTATCACCCTCACAACCTCGTCATTCATCTTCAGGGTGAGCCTGTGAACATGACACTCATACGTCACATTCTTCTCATCAATGCTCTATGCACGAGCATCATTCTTTTTCTTTTTCCTCCTCTCCCCACTCTCTCTACTGGGGCCCGCCTCCGTCCTCTTGCTGGAACTCGTGCCTAAGGGTTGTGGAGAACTCAACTCCGTTCTTTTCGTATGGGCCATGAATATTAAAAATGCCCCAAGGGCCGTGATTGGTAAAACCCACATCCAAAGTTGCTTGTATGGATCAAATGAAACATGAGAATCCTTACCTAGACGACCCATGAGGGTGGAATCTAAACTTTTGATGAAAATCAAAGTGAAGTGAATTTGGGGGAAATTTTGAGAAAACTAGGATTTTGTGGAGAAATCCTAACAAATTGCAGTGAAATCCAAGAAAGAATCAAACTTAGGGATGGAAATTGAGTGATTTGATGGATGGGTAGGGATTCTTTGAGGGTTTGGGAATTTTTAAGGGAGAGGAGAGAGCTTGAAAGATCGAGAGTAGAGGAGAAAGTGAAGAGTTTTCCGAAAAATCAGACTTAAAAACCTCATTTCTAGGTTTTCTGGGCAAAACCAACCAGTAGAATGATCAAAACCTACCAGTAGGTTTTGTGCACTGGAAAATTCCTTCCAGTAGGTTTTGACCAACTTCTGCCGATAGGTTTCAACTTTTCTTTTTTCAAAAATTCCCTTGTGCTTCCATTTTCATTTCTACTCCAATTTTATTCAACCTCTACACATTCTAACAACCTATTTACAACCTCTACTCCACCAAAAACCTAGACTACGATTATGAACCAGAATTGAGTGATCATGCCTAGAGTCATTTACGAAATTGCAATGTAATTTAACATTTTGATGCTTTAAAAAACACAAGACATGGATTTCTAGATCTAACTACCAAAATGAATACCCAAAATGTAAAGCACAGATTCAATGGTAAAGGCATTCCTATTTCTTCCAAATATCGAAAGTTTGGGCGATATTCCCCCCATCCCATAAGCATAGGGTTACCTGACACATAATTTAAACACCCTAACGAAATACACATGAGCAACACCATGAATTTAAATGCTATTCAAGAGTATGCACCTACACATTTGCTCTTAAACTCGTGTGTGTAAAATGGACACGTAATTTAAGCATTTACATAACAGAATTCACATTCACTTGGATATCTAAATTCAGCTTTAATGCGAAAACAGACCAAGGGTTTCTCTCAACAATGAATAACACAATGATTATTCGAGCATGCTCTCCAAGTGTATATGTGAGATGAAAAATTGTGCACAAACCGAAAAACTCACATATAATCCCTAAATGATCCACATTCATAACAATTGAAACAAACTT
The DNA here is from genome assembly GCA_023539305.1 of Ilex asprella. NCBI lineage: Eukaryota > Viridiplantae > Streptophyta > Magnoliopsida > Aquifoliales > Aquifoliaceae > Ilex > Ilex asprella. Next base: position 19,684,518 of record CM042199.1, on the reverse strand, counting down.
GATATAATCTCATGAATAGAATGTTAGGGCACTAGATAGCAAAACCGACTTTTCTTTTTCATTTAAAGTATGCTTCCACCATGCCTCCTCTAGATTATTTAGGGAATTCAAGCGTTGTAATGAGGCCTTTGGGGGTGATATTTTGGGCTGAGTGAAATGAAGGGTTAAAGGGTTATTCTAAGGGCATTAACCTTTATTACCAAAATCTCTTTTTTGCCGAATTTTTCAGATTTACACCTTTACTTCACTTTTTTTTCTTTTCTCCTTCATTCTTTTTTTGTCAATCCCATTTTTTCTTCTTTTTCTTGGGCTTTCTTTCTCTTTTTCTTTCAAAATTTGAATTTGGCACCATTTAACCCTTTTTCGGGGTTTCTTCACCATATTTTCTTCCCTTTGTGATCAATCACAATCAATTCTCAGAACAACCAAGGTATGGTAAATTTTTAACATTTTTCACTAGCTTGGTCAATTATGTGGCATGGAAACGATATTTTTTTTCATTTAAGACTCAATCACGACACTAGGGATAAATTTGTCCAAGAAAAATGGCTAAGGTTTAAAACATTTCAAAGATGGCCTAAGATCATTTCTAGATAAGCATAGGGATGCATGTTTGTATTTTAAGACAAAGTCAATCAACGATCCACATGAACTCTAACCAAAGCAAGCATAATGAGATTATTGAACAGATTTTGAATTTGAAAAATTATTCTTTTGAGTAAATGTAAGTTCCCTCCAACAAGGATTGACACTAAAGCTCATATGAGTACTTATTTCATTTCCACTACGCATATCAAGCACTAAAATAATGATCCAATCAGGAAATTATCGAAATCACACATTCAAGGAGCACTATGGTTGAGTTCGAAAGAAAACATATAAGTGATACTCAGGCATAGAATAGACTTCAATGATGTGCAAATATATTCAAAGTTCAAAGTAAAGATCAAGCAATCATTTAACCCATAACACTCTGAATAGGGGATGGTTCAACATTTAGATATTTTTCACAAAAAATTTTAAAATTTTCACATAATTTGCAACTACTCTGCAAAAAAAAATTGGTCCAATATATGAATGGTGAATTTCACCACAAAATGGTATTATCAACAACAAAAATTTTGGTGTATCATATAAATGATGCACCTCACCCTCCAACTTGAACCATGCATCGTCCTCATTGCAACAAAAGGATATAGAATGCAATGAAGGACTTAAAAAGTTAAGTAGGGTTAGAGAACACCTCATAATGAGTTTTGACAAAAAACACCACAATCTGCACATTTTAAAAGAAAATACTATGCAAAGACGAAAGTGAGTAAACAAATTAACTGGTAAAAGAAAGCGATAGTACACAACAATCTATTTGAACAGTTATTCATCAATAAGCTCCGGGTAAAATGGATTTACTAACTCCTCTCCACAATTTGAACCTCAAAACCCTTGAAGAATTGATTAAGTTTTTGGCTATTGACCTTCAATGTTTTGCCATCTTTGGGGTTTATAATTTTCACGACTTCGTTGTGGTAAGCCACCTTGACAAGATAGGGGCCATCCCAATGAGATTGGAGTTTTCCTTGGAAAATGGAGAATCGAGAATTATACAAGAGAACTTTTTGTCCAGGATTAAATATTTTTCTCACAATGGATTTATCATGAAAAATCTTTGCCTTCCCTTTTGAAATTTTTGAGCTCTCATATGCATCTCTCTAGATTTACTCTAATTTATTCAACTCCAACTTCCAATTGTCTCCAGCCATTCTCCAATTGAAGTTCAAGGTTTTGACGGCCCAATAAGCCTTGTGCTCCATCCCTACTGGCAAATGACAAGTCTTGCCATAGGCTATCCTATAAGGAGACATACCTAGGATGGTCTTGTACACGGTGTGGTAAGCCCACAAGGCATCGGTCAACCTAAGTGACCAATCCTTTCAATTCGTACTCACCGTTTTCTCTAGTATGTTTTTAATCTCCTTATTTGCCAACTTGGCTTGACCATTAGTCTGTGGGTGATAAGTGGTTGGCACCTTGTGTGTTACACCATATTTTTGCATTAAAGATGCAAACGGACTATTGCAAAAATAAGACCCACCATCACTTATCATTGCACGAGTTACCCTAAACCTTAAAAATATGTTTTCCTTTAAAAACTTGACCACAACTTGATGGTCACTGGTCTTGGTTGAGATGGAATCTACCCACTTGGACAAGTAGTCAATTGCCAGTAAGATACAGAGGTAGCCAAAGAGCATAGGAAATGGACCCATGAAGTCGATGCCCTATCAATCGAATATCTTAGTGACTAGCATGGGAGAAAGGGGCATTATATTCCTATGGTTCGCACTACCTAACCTTTGGAATCTATCACAGTCTTTACAAAATAAAACACAATCTTTAATTAAAGAAGGCCAATAAAAATTGAATTACAAAACCTTAGCTGAAGTTTTCTCTGAAGAAAAGTGACCACCGCATGCTTGAGAATGACATAATGAAAGGACACCCCATTGCTCATTTTCAAGTACGCATCTCCTCATCCCTTGATATGGGTAATGGTTGAACAAATACGGGTTGTCAAAGTAGAAGTACTTCACATCCGCCATGAATCTTCTTTTGTCCTCTGGGCTCCAATGCGGTGGTATTTGTCCTGTGACAAGATAATTACAGATGTCAGCGTACCAAGAAAAAATATAATGAATAGAAAACAAATGCTCATCGGGAAAAGTGTCAAGGATGAGAATATGCTCTTCGGCATCTTGGACAATAAGTCGGGATAAATGGTCCGCCACTACATTCTCCACTCCTTTTTTGTCTTTAATGGTCAAGTTGAATTCTTATAGTAGGAGGATCCACCGAAAGAGTCTTTCAAGTCTTACTTAGACAAAAGATACTTCAAAATAGAGTGATCAGTGTAGACTACAATAGGCAAACCAATGATGTAAGACCTAAATTTGTCCAATACAAATACTAAGACTAGCAACTCTTTTTCAGTGGTAGTGTAATTCATTTGTACGTCATTTAGAGTCTTGCTAGCATATTATATTGATTAGTACTTAAAAGTAGCATTTTATTATGCCTTTTTTTAGACTAATTGTACTATAATAGAGTTAAGTGATGTCATTTCAGGTCCTAAAGTGAACAAGGGTTCACAAACAATAAATAGCACATTTGATTGTAACACTAGCGATTTAGGGAACAAAATTAGAGAAGCTTGGAATAAAGTAGGAACGTTCGAATGCCAACTAACGTTCGAATGTCCACTGGAACAAAGACAGGACCAGACTATGAAGATATGACGTGTTGCAACAAAGAAGAAAGTGCACTTGAGTACCACGTTTGAACGCCAATCACGTTTGAATGTCCATTAAAGACCTGGGTAATGAGTGCTAAATGCCAAGTCCTGCATGAAGTATGGAAGTGGGTTTCCTCAGAGGACCACAGACCACTTGAGTGATATGGTCAAACCCCATCTGTCCTTTGAATGCCCATAAAGTAAAAATAGAAGACACCGTTCGAACGCCAACTCACGTTCGAACGTTCTCCATAGATTGCTTGCAGAGTAGTTGGTCTTTCATTGGGACTTGGGCGGCATCCACTATTCATTCATCCTTTCCTATCTCCTCCCTCTCCTTCCTTGCCTATAAATACTTGCATTTGGGGAGCTTCAAGAGAGCAAATTTTCTTTTGTAAATTAAGGTGTTATTTTGGGGAGATAAGTTTGGCGCTAGACCAACATCTTTTCATTTTATACTTGTGTTATGTTTATATGAAGCTTTTCTTACTTGCATTTACCTTTGCACTTGTTATACCAACCATGATGGAGGCTTGTACTCCCCTTGTAGTTGGATATTCAGTCTTTTATTTACTTAGTTTTTACATTCATGTTGTAGCAACCATGATGGAGGCTTCAACTCCCTTTGTAATTGGACTTGCTCTTGCTCTTATTTACATATATCAAGAGAGATAGCTCATCTTTTGGTTGTGGTGGAAACCCTCCAAAAGTAACTAACTTTCTTCTACTTTCATTTGTTAGCTTCTTTCACTTCCATTGCTTGAGAATCCTTCTTTCTTAGAAGAGTGAAACTCTTCCACTTTTCAAGAGCTTTTCCAAAGCCGTAAAGGGTGAAATGTGATTCACTCATTCTTCGTTGAAGATTAGCTCCTTGGTTGTTGTTCTTTTATTTTGTAAGTTCTCTACTCGAAGGGGTGAGCATCACTCACTTTTCTAGCTTTACCAAAGCCATGAAAAGTGAGTAGTTTCTCATTCACTCTTTAGTAAGAGGTGAAGGGCATGCATAAATTATCCGGAAGTTATATTTGTGCTTTGTTCTAATGCTTAACGTTTATATCCCCTTGCTCATTGGATGATTGATTGCATCTAGCAAAGTTAAGGTACTTTGTATAATCATGGTTCTTTCTATGACACAGATGACTCTTGCTTATAAAGAATCGTCGTTTCAAGGCAAGTACTCCAATTAGATCTTCATGACTACCCTTTAATCCTCCCCATTATTGTGCTTCATTTTAAGAACGGAATATTAATGTCATGATTGAATGTCTTGTAGAAACACTTGCTTGTTTATAGACGGGTTAAGTCTCGGCACAGGAAATTCTTGTAAACTTCTAGAAAGACATCGGAGTCATGTTCTTAATTCTCACAGTCCATCTTTATCTTCCGATTAACTTGTCATTGGCACGTGAGTTAATTGAGTTATCAAGCATAAATATAATAAACCAGATAATGAACTGCATGCCCAGATCTTTGAACTAAAGAGTGACTTTCTTTTCATTTGAACCTATCTTATATTTTGCCTAGAAAAATTTCTTGGAAAGAATTTTATATTTAATCCATGAAAATCTCTAAAACTCATAACTCTAAATCACTAAGTTACAACCAATTGGTCTCCTTTACTGCTTACATTGAAACACCAACTCAAAGTTCCATATAGATTCGACTCTAGACTCAAATCGGATTATTACTATAGCTTGATCACCTGTACTTGGGTGTACACACTTCGGATCAACTCATATATTACATATGGTATTTTTTTTCCCTTTGACTGAGCACTGCGCCGATCGCGTAATCCCTTCCATCGCACATGAGCTCAAATGGGAGTTCCTATTTGGGTGGTTGCATGATTAGAGGTGAAGTGAGCATGTTTTTGAATTTTTTAAAAGAAGCATAACAATCATCTGACTACATGAAGGGAACATCATTTGCTAGAAAATTAGTCAAAGGCCTTGCCAATGCACTAAAATCTTTTATAAATCTACGATAGAAATCAGCATGGCCAAGAAATGACCTGATATCCTAGATGACCTTTGGATAGAGTGGAGAGGTTGGAAATTGCTTTCTCCTTGGATTTGTTTACTTTAATCCCACATTTTTGAATACAATGTGCCCGGGCACAATCCCTTGCGTCACCATGAAGTGACACATCTCCCAATTGAGCACCAAGTTCTTTTCCTCACATCTTTCTAGCAGTCTCTCTAAATTCTCCAAACACCCCTCAAATGAGTCCCCAAACACAAAAAAATCATCCATGAACACCTCCACAATTTTATCCACTACATCGCTAAAGATTCCCATCATGCATCTTTGAAAAGTTCCTGGGGCATTACACAACCCGAAAGGCATTTAGCGATAAGCAAAGGTACCAAAAAGGCATGTGAAAGTTGTCTTCTCTTTGTCCTCCAAAGCAATCTCGATTTGGTTATAGCCGGAGTAGCCATCCAAGAAGCAATAAAAGAGGTGTCCAGCTACTCTCTCCAACACTTGGTCATGGAAGGGCAAGGGGTGATAATTTTTTCTTGTACATGAGTTGAGTTTCCAATAGGTCATACAAACTCTCCAACCAGTGACCACCCTTGTCGGAATCAATTCATTCTCCTCATTTGCAACCGCAATGACCCCCAACTTCTTTGGTACTACTTGAGTTGGACTAAACCATTTACTATCGTCAATTGGAAAAATAATGCTCACATCAAGTAGTTTAAGCACCTCATCCTTCACCACATTCTTCATGATAAGATTTAGCCTTCTTTGTAGGTGTTGGGATGGTTTGGCATCTTCCTACATGTAGATTTGGTGTGTGGAAATAAGGGGACTAATCCCCTATATCGACAATTGTCCAACCTATTACTCCCTTATGTCTTCTCAACTATTCCAACAATTTCCCTTCTTACCTCAGGCCCAAAGAAAAACTTAACACCATCGAGAATGTCTTGTGCTCCCTAAAAATGTATACTTTAGTTGGAACGTAGTGGCTTCAATGCCAAGATTGGAGTTTGTACGGTTGATGGGAAAATTATTATTGTTTGGCTGTGGAAGTTTCTCAAATGTCAGGGCTCAACTTCCTACCCCTTGTACAGTTTTTGGCTCATTTTCATTAGCAAATTCTTCCTCTCCCATATTTGAATGGCAAGATAATTCCATATGGTCCCCCACCAAAATGTCAATCTGGTTGACCTCATACACTTCCTCATCATCACCTGGTTGCTTGCATAAGTTGAATACATTGAGATCCATTGTCATGTTTCCAAAGGTAAGCTTCATTAATCAATTCCTGCAATTGATCACATCATTAGATGTAGCAAGGAAATTACTACCTAGAATGACAGGAATTTGAGAACTAGAATTAGCAATTGGATGAGTATCAAGTATAATAAAATCAACAGAAAAAAAATTGTCTACTTGAACTAAAATAACCTCAACTACTCCCCTTGGTGTTTTAACGCTTCAATCTGCCAATTGAAGAGTAATTAGAGTGGGCTTCAACTCTTCAAGTTTTAATAGTTGGTACACCGAAAGGGTAGGAGGTTGACACTTGCTCCGAAGTCTAAAACTGCTTGGTCGTTGAACTTGGCTAGTGTGTTGGTTCTCAAAATAAAACTCACTTGCTCCGTGAGAAATTCCTTATTATCCACATGTATCTTCTTCTTCACACTGCACAAGTCTTTCAAGATCTTTGCACATGAAGGTATTTGCTTGATGGCATCAAAGAGCAGAACGTTTATCTTCACCTGTTTAAACAAATCAATGATAATCGAATAGTTAGCACATTTAGCCAGTTTCTTCAAACGTTGGGGAAAAAGGGCTAAAATAGGACAATCACTCACATTCTAATCAATAACTTTTTCCTTTTTGTAAAAACCCGAGTAAATTTGAACTATTATGAATAAAGGGTAAAACGGTAAATTGCCACTGCAATACGGATTGTAAACCTAAATTTTTTTAGATCTCAGATGATGAAACGGATCTGACCATTGGATTTGTCTTGCAAAATCTAGTTAACCTGTCAAATTTGGTTAAATTCTGAGATAGTCAGATTTTTTTGTATTTTACAAGGCGGTCATGCCTCGGGTAACCCAAAAATGAATTTTTTATTAAAATTATAAAATTTGAGAAATAAATTAAGAAAAATAAAAATAAAAATAAAAATATTTTAAACTTGAACCAGAGCAAAATTTAATCGTTTTGGGATGAAAACGGAACCGTGAAAAGAGAGACGCGTGACAAATTATAGGCCAAGCATTTGAAAAATATAAATGGTGGAAAAAATCTGGTTTTCTCCCCTTTCGTCAATGATAGAAAGAGAGAGCAAGAAGAGAGGAAAAAATCTTGAGTTTTCCACCTTATGTCTACGATCTACGGTGATTGGGAGTTTGAATCCACTCGGCCCAAGAACAAAAGTTCTTCTCGTCGAGAGTTACAAAACCATACCAATGAGGTCGATTTTGGTAGAGATTCCAAGGATGGGATTTTGGGGAAAGTGAGGATTCAAACTTGAATCGAGTTCTTGAATTTTTCGAAGGTCGTTTTACGCTTCAAGAGGTAGGGTTTTTTCATACTAAGGTTTATTTACAACCTAGAATGTTATTATGGAATGAGTAGGTTGATAGAAATATATATCACTTGCCTATAGTTGTGATTTGGTGAAATGGGTAGAATAAATTCTATCTTGAAATGGGTATGTAGAAATTGCCCAATGTAGTCTCTTGACTTATGTAAATTTGTGGGCATGTTGTGTATTTACAATATGCCTTGAGAAATTAAGAGTGTTATTTCTTGTTATGTGATGGCATGCTTGGATTTTGTTCTAGAGAAAGATGTTGATACGAACATGTTGATATATTGACATTGTGAAGGATTATGCGAATAATATGCTTTCGATATAATTTGTCATGAGATATGTGGAATGTTTTGGAATAGTCTATATGTCATTCATAGCATATTGACTATTGTGAGCTTCTTGCAATGAGGCATCATATTGCATATACATGGGAACATCAAAATTATGGGTGTGTGTGCATGGTTATCGTCAACACCATACTTGGTGGATAACGGGTGGACTTGTGTAAGCTAGGTCGAAGACTTGGTGGAGTCACACGATTTACATGGTGAAGAGGGTTGGAGTTAGCAAGAAGGGCTACAAGATCCCTTGGGTGCAAGGTCCGGTGATTTGGATACTCATTCCGTTAGTACAAGTCCATAAAATGTGTCGATGTGCGCAGAACTATTGGTGAAAGTTCATAAATTCCGTGTCGATTGGGTGCCGTTGGAGTAAGTCCATAAATACCAATCCCATGAAAGACCTTGGATTGGTAAATGTCATTTGATGTATAACATAGATAACAGATTCATACACGTTGACTCTTACACGTGTTGGAGAGCCGGGAAGGGCTCAGGTTGAGTTGCATGAGTGAGTCTCACCTCATTTCATGTCATGAAATGATCAATTCCCACATTGGATGCATATTCTTTTTTGGAATGTTATGAGTTGTTGAATGTTACATGTGAACATTTCATATGCATTTAGGTTGGTGAGTAGCCTCTGTAGGAAATACTCTATTGAGCGTGACTCACCCTATATAGGAAAAACATTTCATGTGCAGGATATACACCGGTGGATGGCTCTTAATTCGAGCCTCATGGATGAAGAAAGCCGAAATGTGACTTATTTTGAGTATTTTGTAAAATTACTATGAACAATTAGTTTTTGGCATTTAATTAAACAAAATCTTGTATAATAGAACTTGTATGTATCAAGTTTTATGTTGAAAATGTTGTTAAACATGTATTGGATGGTTGTGAAAGGGTTTGAAATGGATTGAAAATAAAAAATGGCTGAAACAAGCAAAACTGGGCAAAGAGTACTGCTACAGCATACCGGTACGGTCTAGTCCAGTGGGCAAACCGTACCGGTATTGTATACCAGTACTCTCTCTAAAATTTTCAAAATTTAAAACTGCTTTGTCATATTTTTGAGCTATGTGTTCCTTACCTTCAATGATGTAAATAGGCCATAATGGAATATAAATTATGGTATATTTGACCTTGGTTGGATCCAATGAATAATTGAACCCGAATTACATTTGAGTGTTATGATCCCGGTTAATGGGGTGTTATCGATATGATGTCAAGTTAAGCGACATCCATGGGTTAATGGGTGATCAACAATTAATAAAAGACCTCGGTTTTTAAGGCGTCACAGCTTGGTATTAGAGCCTAGTATACAATTTACTTAGGGCTTGATGGGGCATGAGTTTAGACCATTGCATTCCATTGTGCATTACATGTTATGCGTTTAAATTGCTACATGTTATATGGTACGTGTGATATGAATTATATGTATTATAGATTTTATATGGAAAAGAGAAGTACTAGGGTCAGAAAACATAACCTTGGGTTTTAAAAAAAAAAAAAGATGGCTCAGGGTTTAAATGTCTACTAGTGAGTGTCATACGCTCTACTAGTGATACAATGAGGGGATTCTTAATGTTTCAATTGTGATCCCTATCTCAGGACACTAAGTTAGTGTGCCATTGCTACTTGACATGTGTGTAGATGGCAAGTAGAAGGAAAGGACACCAAGGCGGTGGACGGAATAATAATCAACCACCACTGGCCTTCGACCAACAAGCTTTTACGGAAACCATGGGCATGATGACGGCTACTGTTGCACAAGCTTGCGCCAGTGCAAACCAAGGAGGACAAGTAACCTCCAATAGTTTAAAGCCCACAAACCTCCAGTCTTTAAGGGAGTGTCGGATTCGATGGTGGCTGACCATGGTTCCGACAAGTTAATAAGATCTTAGGGGCAATGGAGATCGCATCAGATGCCACCAAGATAAGACTAGCTGCATTCTAGTTAGAGGGAGAAGCCTAGTTGTGGTGGGATTGGGTAACGGCCTCCAAGAACTTAGAGGTTATGACATGGGAAAAATTTTGGGAGCTCTTCATGGGCAAGTAATTCCCAACGGCCGCTCGACATGCAATGACCTGGGAATTCCTAGACTTGAAGCATGGCACAATGACGATGATAGAGTATATGGCTAAGTTCACCGAACTAGCCCGCTTTGCAAATGATTACATGGCCAAGGTGAGAAAGTTTGAGGATGTTATGAAATTATCCATTTGGGGGAATATTGTGGGCTTCCGCTTGCAAGACTTGGACACAATGGTTGAAACAAATATGACCATTGAGAAGGAGGTTGAAGACGTACGAAGCATCCGGGAGGCGGGTGCTAAGGATAAGGAGAAGGAGGGTCAATCCTCTTCTTCTAGCTCGGAGAAAAAGTAGAGGACTTCTACTCCACATGAACCGCAAGGAAAGGGTCGTGGCTATCATGGCCAAGGCTAAGGTCGATCCTCCCAAGGTGGGGGAAACTTTAGGACTACCTACCAGGAAGGCTAGAAGACTTGTTTCCATTGCCACCAACCGGGCCACTTGAAATGGGATTGTCTTCAGAGGCAGGGATCCCACGGTTATTCTCCCACCCCTTGGAACATTAGCATTATCATCCCCGAAGTTGTCACCGGCATCCTTGGGTGGGTCTTGGTCAAAATTCATATTTGGGTCTATGGCAAGTCTCACAAGTCTATTTTGGTTGTCTCGTCCCTACATACAAAAACACTATCTACAATTAAAATGAAAAGTAACCACAAATATATATATATATATAAAGGAGCAACATATCTCGGCCCATGATGTGAATCATCGGACTTATCTCCATGGTCCGAAATCACCTTCAATTTGACGCTAGCCTTCCCCGGCAACGACGTAAAAAATGCTTGACTTGCTATTCATCCTATTCTCCAAACGAACCCGTTTGTGTGTATATGACTTATACGAGTAGGCGAGTGTCCCTGACCCTTAGGTTTGATGCTAAAATGGGGCATATCATGTGTGTGAATGAAAATGGGTGTGTGTGTGTGCAAAAGTGCTCTCCAAACGTAGAGAGACTTGAAATGTCATGTTTTACTTGGAATTGAGTATTCCAAGGTCATATCGTCAACAAAGGAAGGTAAAATTATGGTGAAGGTGGTTTTGTAAAGAAATGAAAAGTGTAAAATCTTGTTAGTTTTGTGTTTTGGTGAGTGGATTTTTTGGTCAAATGCAAGAAAACAAGGTTGGCTAATCCGAAGAGGTAATTCCAATGGGAATGCTAAATCAACTCAATATAGTCCTCCAATGGTATCTAAGTGCTTGATTGATTCATAGGAAGTGAGGGACTAATGTGGAGATTTAGGCTCAAGCATATCCCCTGACAAGTGATGAGCACAAAATATTACATATTTAATGACCTCATTACATGTATTTTCTCTCAACTTTTGCATATAAGTACTTAGAGTTAGCTGAAATTATAAATAATGTTGAATTTTTTATGTTGCATGTAATTATAGCTTAAATGATGGATTTTATAACCTTGCAACTATGTATGGATATGTGGTGAAGGCATAGACACATTACATGAGGATTTGGAGGCTTAAAAGTGAAGAAATTAAGGAGGTAATGGTTTTTGGTAACAAAGGCACTAGCACCCACACCATTTGGTTGCAGAGCCTCGGTTTTCCTCCATTTTGACCATGATCAACTTCGAATATGAAAAAGTTCAAAACACAAAAGTTTTATATCTGGACATCTTCTATATGTTGTTAAAATTTCAGCTCAATCGGACGGTTGGATCAAATGTTATGACAATTCTATGAAAACTGGCCCGGAGTTAAAAAGTGTACCGGTATGCAATACAGGTACCATGAACTTCAGAAGGTTTAGTGTATTGGTACTGAGTACCGGTACGCTCTACTAAGTGCCTAAAACGGCTGTAATCATCCTCCACTTGCTTGGGAGTCCTACCAATGCTTCTCCCACTTGTTCTCTGACATTCCTTACACAAGAACATGCCTCCTACACCCTATTTGAAGAGATTGAAGGCAATGACATTAATGTGGATGGGAAAGAAGGGGGTTGTTATGTGGGTTGTAGGCTAAGCTCTTCCTAGCCTGTACAAAACCATCAAATCACCTGCCCCCATGCTTGGAGGCCTGCACACACCTTGGGGGGTCCACTATGCACGAAAATGCAAGGCTCACACACTATTATATTCAACATTTAAAAGCCATTCAAAGGGGTGACTACCTAAGCTTAGAAAATCCAAGGAAGAAGAAGATGAATTTTAAACCCCCACATATTTATAGTAATAATATTAAATGTGTATAGTAATTTAAGATATGTAATGGCGTAGGAAATATTAATATTGTAAATAATAGTCAAATCTGGTTTAGCTCGTGAATATATGGAATAGTTGTAGTAGAACTTATATCAAATATATTTGGTATGCAAATGCATGTTTTGTAAGTTTGGGTTGACTTTGAAAGGGTTTAGAATGGATTGGAAATGAAAAACGGAGGAAATAGGAAAAATTGGGCAAAACCATACCGGTACTGTGCTCTGGAACTAAACCGTACCAGTACTGTGTTATGGAATTATTTGGTCCAGTGAGTTTACCGTACCGGTACTGTGCTCCAGAACTGTACTGTACCAGTACTATGTACAGGTATTGCCGAAAGAGGTCTGATAGTTAAAAGTCGCGATCTTAGCCCAATTTTTGCCCTTTAAATACATTAAGACGCCTCTTTTCGTCCCATTTCAGCCCCTCTAACCCTAGAAACACTTAGAGAGGAAGAGAGAAGGAGAAAGCTCAAGATTTGAAGTGAGAAACAAGAGATTTAAGAGTGATTCAAGATTCAAGCCCTAGTTATTCAAGAGCCAAGGTAGGGGTTTTCTTCTATTCTTGTTCATTGATGTTAGAGTTAATATATATGTATGTTTTGAATCTTAATGATGTTTATTTGATACGAGTTCCTTGTTTCTTAGTATTCTTGCACCTTTATCATGTTTTGAGCAAAGTTATGGTGGGAGAACCATAAAAACCCTTACTTTTGAGGAATGTGGATTTCTCTCTCAATATTCATTTGTTATTGATTTCTAAAACTTTAGAGCTTTGTGTTGAGTAATATAATAATGTTAGTATGATCTCTTGTACCTTTTCTTAAATTTGGTTCTTGGAGATATTTCTTGTGAGAATTAGGGATTTTTCTTTGAAATTGCTTGTAAATTGGGGACTTGTGGAATTGTTGGGTATTTGAGAAAATAGTGGGTAATGTATTACTTGTATGGTTGTTTGGACAAACATGAGTGAGAAGTTCCTTGTAAGGATGTTCATTCATTCACAAGAGGTCCCTTGTAAGGATGCTTGAGAAACTTAAACCTTGAGGATGAGAGGTTCCTTGAAAGGATGCTCATACCAAAATAGGACAGTGTGTGATCTTCTCAAGAAGTTCCTTGTAAGGATGCTTGAAAAACTTAACCTTGAGGGTAAGAGGTTCCTTGTAAGGATGCTTATGCCAAAAGAGGACAGTATGTGATCTTCTCAAGAGGTTCCTTGTAAGGATGTTTGAGAAACCAAACATTGAGGGAGAGAGGTTCTTTGTAAGGATGCTCATGCCTTGAAGGACAATATTATTTCATGTGTGAAAGATGGGTTTAATATAGGAAATTGATGTTTATTGGAACTTGGTTGTTATTGTTCAATTCTATTACTATTGCTACTTAAACTTGAGATCAGTTGTAAAATATTCCTGTTTTACTTCAAAGTTTATATATGCTAATTGTGAAATGAGATCGGCCTTTTTATATGCTTTTGTATACCTTGTTCGAGTTTGGGAGGAATGTTGCTACAGAGCTTCGTGCTCACTCCCTACAAACAACATATTTCATGTTTGTGTCTAGAGGAGGAGCTCGGAACTGAGGAGTCAGGACATTGGGAAGCTCCGATAGGGGGAGACATGAATCCCGAGGTGGATACTTAGGATATACACTTTCTTTTGTTCTAGGCTAGAATATTCCTTTTGAACCTTGTAAAGTCTAGTTTTCTTTTGCTATTTTCGCTGCGCTACATTAGTTAATTTATTGAATGTAAAGGCCAAGATGGGTTTATTCTTTTGGGATAATGTGGTAAATTCTATGGATGACTTTATGAAGTTTTATTTATTAATGAATTATTTTAGTGCTCTCATGATGAAAATGGTTTTAGAATGTAATGTCGTCCAGAGTGGTATTTGGGGCATTACAAATTTTGATATCAGAGCTTAGGCTTTAGGTCTTATATGAGAGCTGTAGGTTATGGATTACCACAAGAGAGGTAGGATTAGGTTGAATGAAATAGTGATTTAAATTGTGTACACGTTTTATACTCCAGATTTGAGTGATGGTTACGATGTCTTGCACATCAAGGAACTAAACTGTAAATTGATGTGCAGGATGGACGGAGGACGAGGACGTGGGCGTGGCGGTCAAGCAAATCCACCACCACCACCATTTCTTGATGCCATTAATGGCATTTATCAGTGTTTGAGGGAGCTCACCATTCTGGTACAACAGCAGAATGGGAACAACCTAACGGTGGGGCTCATCCCTCAGCCTAAGTACCGGGCAACTGAGGGGAGAATAGGAGGATGATAGTTCTCTGAGAGTATTTGAGACAACGCCCGCCTAATTTTCATAGGAGCTTTAACCCTTTGGATGCGGATAGATGGATTCGCCAAGTGAACAAGATTTGTGAGGGCATGAGAGTTGTCAAGGACTTGCGGGTTGGCTTTGCTACATACTTATTCGAGAGGGAGGCCGACCACTGGTGGGACTTAGTGAAACGAAGGAGGAACACTAATGCACTTACTTGGGAGGAGTTCGACCAAATCTTCCAAGACAAGTACTTTTCAGAATTAGTCAGAGACCGGATGAAGGCTGATTTTCTTGCTCTACGATAGGGCAGCATGTCGGTGGCCGAGTACGAGAGGAGGTTTGATGAGCTATTCCGTTATGCTACGGAGTTTATAGCTACTTAGGCTGATAGTGCCAAGTGCTTTGAGCAGGGCTTAAGGCCAACTATTAGGGATAAGCTGGTGGCTCTCAAGATCCGAGAGTTTGGTGATATTGTTGATAGAGCTACACTGGTGGAGAGAGATATAGAGGACAGCCAATGACGACATAGCTTAGCGAGAGGAGGACCGATCAGGACAGGCCCTAGCACCAGTGGAGCATAGAGGGCGTTATCCTATCGTTGCCCCGATCAGGCAGTGGGATAGAGACCTCAGATAGCCCGAAGGGCTGGAGGTGTATCAGAGGGGGTAGACACTAACCCACAATCCTACTTTGCATGTGGAGGCATGGGATATATTCGGGTGTATTGTTCGATCTTTCCACCTCAGAGGACTATCTAGACAATAGGGCAAGTACCAACAAATAGGCCACTTCTATAAAGGCCAGCACAGCAGAGACCGTTACAAGCTCAAGCCCCGACAGTGCCAATCAAGGAAGAATTTTTTCTTTGACTCAACCGGAGGATGACGCTTCTAATACTGTGGTGGAAGGTATCCTGCTTCTTTATAATTCTTGGGCTCGCATCTTATTTGACCCCAGTGTTACCCATTCATTCATACACACGAAATATGCACTTAATATGGGTTTGGATTTTGGGAAACTTGAACATGCTTCGAGTATTGATATGCCAACAGAAGAACAGTTGGATACTACTAGGGTATGTAGAGGATGTGTGCTTCGAATTGGGGAGCAATAATTGATTGTAGATTTGGTTGTGTTAGACATGAAGGGGTATGACGTTATATTTGGGATGAATTTATTATCCGCTTTCCCTGAGGTGATGGATTAATTTCGCAAGCGGATCTCATTCCAATTACCTAGAGAGGTAGTCTTTACTTTCATGAATGATCGTTATTCTTCCCATCCATTTCCTACTACGGGTTGTAGATTCTTGAAAGCGAAGACATGGAGCCAGTTGAGTTTCTTAGCCATCTTAGTGGGAGATGATCGGGATAAATCCCAACCAGACGTGATATTGGTAGTGTCAGACTTTTCGAATGTCTTCCCTGACGAATTACCTAGGTTACCTCCCCAAATGGAGATTGAGTTCAAGATTGATCTTTATTCGAGAACTGAACCCATATCCATTGCTCCTTATCGGATGGCACCTTTAGAGTTGAAGAAGCTAAGAAAATAGTTGGATCAGCTATTGACCATTGAGTTTATCCATTTGAGTACTTCACCTTGGGGAGCTCCGGTCCTCTTTGTGAAGAAGCATGACGAAACACTTCGGTTATGCACAGATTACCAAAGCTTGAATCGGGTAACAGTAAAGAATAGATATCCGTTGTCACGGATTGATGACTTATTCGATCAATTGAGGGGTTTTAAGTATTACACCAAAATTGATCTTCGCACAGGGTATTATCAATTACGGATCAAGGAGGAGGATATTCCTAAGAAAGCTTTTCGTACCCGGTATGATCATTTTGAGTATACGGTGATGCCGTTCAGATTGACTAATGCACCCGCAGCCTTCATGGATTTGATGCACAGGGTATTTCGGTCGTATCTAGATCAGTTTGTCATTGTATTTATTAATGATATACTAATTTATTCACGGACACACGAGGACCATGAACACCATCTCACGACTGTGCTCTAGACTTTGAAGTAGCATAAGTTATATGCTAAGATGATTAAATGCGAGTTCTGGATGAATGAGGTGAAATTCCTTGGCCATGTTGTGTCAAAACAAGGTGTAGTCGTTGACCTTGCAAAGGTTGATGCAGTAATAGAGTGGGAACCACCGAAGAATGTGATCGAAGTGCATAATTTTTTGGGCTTAGCGGGCTACTACCGGGTTCGTGGAAGGATTCTCTAAGCTTACGATGTCGATGACTTGCCTTACGAAGAAAGGGGAGAAATTCTTGTGGACTCAAGAGTGTGAACTAGCCTTTAACACCTTGAAGGAGAGGTTGACGACGACACCTATCCTCATTATTCCGTATAGTGGGGAGGGATATGATGTGTACACCAATGCTTCGTTACGAGGCTTGTGATACGTGTTAAAGCAAGGAGGCAAGGTAGCTGTTTATGGCTTGAGGCAACTCAAGACACATGAACATAATTATTGCACTCACGACTTGGAGTTTGTCACTATAGTTTTAGCTCTTAAGTTGTGGAGGTGTTACTTGTATGGCAAGAAGTTTCAAGTGTATTCGGATCATAAGAGTCTCAATTATATGTTCATATAGAAGGACTTGAATCTTCGACAGAGACGGTGGGTGAAATATCTTGAAGATTACGATTTCACACTCAACTACCATCCTGGGAAGGCTAATGTAGTCGCTGATGCACTTAGCAGAAAATATCGGGTCAACTCAATGCTCTTGCAAGTAAATGGAAGATGAGGGATGCCCTTGGAGACTATGATATATGGGTTGGTCTTTGAGAAATGAAGAATTAAAATATGGGGAGAAGCTGTGTGTTCCCGCTGATTCATCCCTAAAGGAGGAGATACTTGGAGAGTGTCATCGCTCTAAGTTTGCTATCCACCCCGGTAGCACTAAAATGTATAGGGACATGAAGTGCCAATATTGGTGGAAGGGAATGAAGAAGGTTATGGCAAGGTTCATAACACAATGTACGGTGTGCTAGCAGGTGAAGATCAAACATCAAAAGCCAGGAGGATTACTACAGTCTTTGCCTATCCCAGAGTGGAAGTAGGATCACATCATCATGAATTTCGTGTCGGGTTTACCACGGATGACGTGAGGACATAATGTTGTATGGGTCATCGTGGATAGACTCACCAAGTCTGCTAATTTCTTGAGTATGAAGACCATGAATAACTTAGAGACCTTGAGCAAGCTCTACATCCATGAGATTGTCAGGTTGCATGAAGTTTCGCTCTCTATCGTGTCAGATCGTGATTCACGGTTTGTGGCGTAATTTTGGCAAAGTCTACAACGAGCTCTGGGGACGTAGTTACACTTCAACACCGCCTTTCATCCTCAAACGGATGGTCAATCCGAGAGAGTGATACAAATTCTAGAAGTTATGTTACGTGCTTGCACATTAGACTTCAAGGGGAGTTGGAGCGACTAATTACCGTTAGTAGAATTTGCGTACAAGAACAACTATCAAACAAGCATTGGGATGGCACCGTATGAAGCATTGTATGGAAGATCGTGTAGATCCTCAACATGTTGGTTGGAATCCGGCGAGAGTAGTTTGATTGGACCGGAGATTGTTCTAGAAAATACTGAGAAAATTCAACTCATTCGGGAGAGGCTATGCACGACACAGAGTAGACAGAAAAGCAATGCGGATAGAAGATGAAGACCTTTGGAATTTCAAGAGGGGGACTATGTTTTCCTCAAAGTGTCTCCGAAGAAGGGAGTGTTGATATTCGGCAAGAAAGAAAAATTGGCTCCAAGGTACATCGGACCATTTGTGGTGATCAAAGCAGTGGGCAAAACGGCGTATCAACTTCGGTTACCGGCTCAGTTGTCAAGTATACACAACGTGTTCAACGTTTTGATTTTGAGGAAGTGTCAATCAGATGCAACGCAGGTCGTAGACTTAGAAGATATTGAAGTTCAAGATGGAATAAAATATGAAGAACAACCGGTGGAGATCCTCGATGCCAAGAAGAAGGTGTTTCGCAACAAATTCATCCACTTGGTGAAAGCCTTGTGGCAACATCATGGGGTGGAGAAAGCTACTTGGGAGCCGGAGTTGGAAATGCGAGAGAAGTACCCTCATTTGTTCACTACTTGAGGTAAGTTTCGACAACAAAACTTTCTTTAAGGAGGGTGGATTGTAAACCCCCACATTGTTATAGTAATATAATGTTAAAGGTGTATAGTAATTTAAGATATGTAATGGCGTAGGAAATACTAATATTGTAAATAGTAGTTAAAGCTGGTTTAGCTTGTGAATATATGAAATAGTTGTAATAGAACTTATATCAACTATGTTTGGTGTGCAAATGTATGTTATGTAAGTTTGGGTTGACTTTGGAAGAGTTTAGAATGGATTGGAAATGAAAAATGGAGCAAATAGGCAAAACTGGGCAAAACCATACTGTGTTCTGGAATCATTTGGTCCAGTGAGTTTACCGTACCGGTACTGTGCTCCAGAACTGTACCATACCGGTACTGCCGCAAGAGGTCTGACAGTTAAAAGTCGCGATCTTAACCCAATTTTTGCCCAATAAATACATTAAGATGCCTCTTTTCACCCCATTTTGGCCCCTCTAACCCTAGAAACACTTAGAGAGGAAGAGAGAAGGAGAAAGCTCAAGATTTAAAGTGAGAAACAAGAGATTTAAGAGTGATTCAAGATTCAAGCCCTAGTTATTCAAGAGCCAAGGTATGAGTTTTCTTCCATTCTTGTTCATTGATGTTAGGGTTAATATATATGTATGTTTTGACTCTTAATGATGTTTATTTGCTATGAGTTCCTTGTTTCTTAATATTCTTGCAACCTTTATCATATTTTGAGCAAAGTTATGGTGGGAGAACCATAAAAACCCTAGCTTTTGAGGAATATGGATTTCTCTCTCAATATTCATTTGTTATTGATTTCTAAAACTTTAGAGCTTTGTGTTGAGTAATATAATGATGTTAGTATGATCTCTTGTACCTTTTCTTAAATTTGGTCCTTGGGGATATTAATTGTGAGAATTGGGGATTTTTCTTGGAAATGGCTTGTAAATTGGGGACTTGTGGAATTGTTGGGTATTTGAGAAAATAGTGGGTACTGTATTGCTTGTATGGTTTTTTGGACAAACATGAGTGATAGGTTCCTTGTAAGGATGCTCATTCCTTCTCAAGAGGTTCTTTGTAAGGATGCTTGAGAAACTTAAACCTTGAGGGTGAGAGGTTCCTTGTAAGGATGCTCATGCCTTGAAGGACAATATTATATCATATGTGAGAAATGAGTTCTATGTTGGAAATGATTGTTTATTAGAACTTGGTTGTTATTGTTCAATTTTATTACTATTGCTACTTAAACTTGAGATCAGTTGTAAAATGTCTCTGTTTTACTTTAAATATTATATATGCTAATTGTGAAATGAGACCAGCCTTTTTATATGCTTTTATAAACCTTGTTCGAGTTTGAGAGAAATATTGCTATAGAGCTTCGTGCTCACCCCCTACAAACAACATATTTCTTGTTTGTGTTTAGAGGAGGAGCTTGTAACTGACGAGCCGGGACATTGGGAAGCTCCAATAGCGGGAGACACGAATCCCGAGGTGGATGCTTAGGATATACACTTTCTTTTGTTCTAGGCTAGAATATTCCTTTTGAACCTTGTAAAGTCTAGTTTTCTTTTATTATTTCCGCTGCGCTACATTAGTTAATTTTTGGAATGTAAATGCCAAGATAGGTCTATTCTTTTGGGATAATGTGGTAAATTCTATGGATGACTTTATGAAGTTTTATTTATTAATGAATTATTTTAGTGCTCTCATAATGTAAAATGGTTTTAGAATGTAATGTCGTCCAGGGTGGTATTTGGGGCGTTACTTGAATAGTGTAATAGAAATTTATGTTTTTGTATTTTCTTCTCTGTTTCAGTTGTAGTTAGCTTTAAATATCTTGCAATCTTTATTTCTTGCACTTTAATCTTAGCTATTTCAAGTTTGTTGCAAGTTTGGTTGAGTAACTTAGAATCTACCATTGTTGTATGAATTTCTTCATTTCAAGATTTTCAATTGGGTATAGAATATTTTTCTTCTTAGTTTAAGTTTTTTTGTTTTAAGTTAAGTTTCATGCTTCATGCCTTCATTTTGTCTTTTTATGTTATGTTTTTCTTTCTTGTTTTCATGAGTAGCTAGATTTCTAGTTGGCTAATTCAAGGGAGACCTCCTCTTGGGTTTTGCATTTCAACTCTTTTTCTATCCTCTCTCAGTGTACGATGGTTTAGGTTGACTGGGTTGAGAGTGGATGTGGCCGTGAGTCTTTGATATTCCATAAGTCTGGTCACGGTTTATGCTTTGATCCTCACCATCTCGTTCCTAGCTTACCATGAATCAATCGTTCATCTATAAACCCTCGGAGGAAGGTTTCGAGTTGATTGGACATTCCCATTAGAGTGAACCTTTTGGATTAGCCAACACTTATTTTTATTGTATTTTCATTTACAAACTTCAAAAACAAAAGACAAGCAAAAGACTACTTACACTTGGAGAGCACTTTTGTTCACACATTTTACATTTTGTACATTTCATTTCCACCAATTTGTTGCACCATTTCCCACATCATTCCGAGGGAGAGTGACACTCCCTTTCACACATAAGCCATATACACAGTTGAGGGTATGTGCAGAGATTAGGGAATTTACTACAACGATTTTTCATCAAGTATTTTTGGTGCCGTTGCCGGGGATGATGAGTCCTAAGGAATGTAACCAAAAATGTACAAGCAGCAAGTCTACGGTGTATCAAGTGCTTATAACCACGTTAGCACTCATCCTAGTCAAACCAAACACTTTACACTATGAGGAAGAATGGAGGAGAGTTGATTTGGCATACCCAAGAGGAAATTCCCCTTGGATTAGCCAACTAAAATCTTAGCTACTCCTATTAGATGCAAGAACATACACAATGTAAAGAGACATAGTGAGTAAATAAAGATTAAAACTTGTATTAATGCAAAGAGAAGTTAAACTACAAAGACAAGTTCATTTCATACCCAAATGTAAAGCTTGGAAGGAGAAACCCAAATGTAGATATGGAAAATACAAGAGTATGTAGCTAATCTTGAATACACTTGGAATAAAGAAGATTAAAGTGTAAGAACTGAAGATTACAAGTGATTTAAAGCGTACTACAACTGAAATGGAGAAGGAAATGCAAAAACTTAACTTTCTCTCTCTAAAATAACTTCTTCTTTCTTGAGCTTCTATCTCTAAAACTATGTGTGTAGCTAAAATAATGTGTAAAAGCTTGGTCCAATTTGGTCCATACCCCTCCCATGGTCTGTGTGAGCTAACTTTCTTTCATGAAAAGGTGTTTGGGGACTGCTTCAAGCAACCATAGGCCTTGTATTCCTCATCCATGCTTCCCCCCAACCATTATCTTTCTCTCTCTTCCTCTTCCATGCTTTTTCTTCCAAAGTCAGGTTTTAGGTGTAAGAGAGTATTGTTATATGTGGAATGTGTCAGAGCATGTGTGGGAGAAGCAGTGGTGGACCCACGAAGTTGGTTGAGATGAGATTGCATGTTTTTGGCATTTCTGGGTAAAACCTACGGTTAGAACGATGATAAAACCTACTGGTACTTATTCAGTAGGTAAAATCTAAAGGTAGGTTTTGGCAGGGGCAGCGGTTGAAGAACTCCAGTGTACTAAACCTATCTGTAGGTTTTTATAAACATCTACCGGTAGGTTTTCACCTGTTTTGGCTTTTTCTTGATTCTTTGATAACCCAAGTCACCCGTTAAGCCTTCCCTTCTTTACCATTTCCTTTAAGCACTTGATGGAGGGCTTAATACATGCCATTTCCTACTCTTTACCTACAATCACACAAAAATCCATTAATTGTTAGATTAAACACAATTTTCACCATTTTCTCCACGAAAACAAGTATAAAATGTGTGTAAAGAGATAAATGATGTGCAAAATTCTGTGCTCATTAGATGGTTACTTTTTGCATGTTACAATACTTTGTTATTTTGGATTATTGGTTTGTTTTTGGATTTGAATTTTCCTCGGATTGCTGTTAGTTTTGAAATTATGTTAGTCTTTGATTGATTTTGGATATTAAGTAGGAATGTTTTGTTTTTTTGTTGACATTGCATTGATTTATCTTGAGATATATTATATCTGCAATTGTTATGTTAGGATAGAATGTTACTTGCAATTCCTGTTGAGATTATTTTAGCATTCTATCTACTTGCAGGTATAGCTCATAGGGGAATTTCATGTTGTATTTGTGTGCTATTACTATATTTTTATGAGAAACTTATCATTCTATGCACACTATGTTTTGCTATTTTTAAAAATCTTTTTCAATAACATAGTTCTTTGGAAGCTTACATACATAGTGGATATGCAAAGACCAAGTGCAGCTTTTGAGCCTATCTTCTTTGGAGAGATTTTGAACAATTACTCAAATAAGAATTTTAATTTAGCTTTAATTCCTTGAATAATCTTATTATCTTTGATTTGATTAGCACTTATTGAGTAATATGTTGACAATCACCCTTGCATATTCATATGAGAGTTGTACATGGGCTAAATTCCGAAAAATGATCTTAGACCATTTGTGATATTATTTGAGCTGTGTCCATTTCTTTTGCAAAATTATAACCTTAGTCAGCCATGTTTGAGCCTTAAAAAGAAAAATTCATTTCTTTGAGCCATGTTTTTAACTGAGCCTATGAAGAAAAAGGATGACCCTACCTTGGCTATCTAACTTTCTTGTGCACTCTCTTAAAAGAGGATTATGTTGAGAAAGAAAAAGGAAGAAAGAAATAAAAGATTGCAAAAAAGAAAAAGAAAGAATAGGGTTTGAGAAAGAAAAATGAACGAAGCAAGAAAAGAAATTTTGCAAAGAAAGAAGACAAATCAAGTAGTTATAGTGAAAATTTTGAACAAAAAGGAAAAGGGAAGATTAAGCCCATTCCAAAATGGGCAAAGTGAAGAAAAGTAAAGTGAGACTATGTGTATAATTAAAATATAATTTCATAGCTTTTTGAATTTTACATTTGAAATGCTTTGCTTTACAGTATTCTTATCACATGTAAAATTTGAGTGACAAGTCACTAAACCTTGAGCGTATTATTTGCTGAGTGATTTACAAAAACGGATTGATATCGAGGCTAATTTTGAGAAGTAGCAAGAAGAGCTATGTTATTCTCTAGATTTTTAAAATAGTGAAGCATGACACACACAAACATAGGTTTTTCATAAAAATATGGTGAAATTATTCTTTGAATGAGTTGAATATGGAAGCATCTAAGGGATAAGATGGAATGTTGTTATAATCTTGTGAAAAACATATAATATTTTGTTCTAACTATTGAAATTTGTAGGTATCTTCATTGAAAACTTTCACGAGACACAACTAGTCCACTAGGGTGACCTAGGAGTTTAAAGACTTGTTGCATGGCCAAAATGAAATCATGGAACCTACGAAAGTGGTTGTGTATTTTATTTATTGTATTACTAGGGACTAGTAATATTTTGGTTGGAGTGTGATTAGCCCTAAAAAATACCATTTTCCATATATGTTTAAGGGTTAATTTCATTTATTAATTAAATTAATAGGATAAAAGTAAGTTATATTATTACTAATGCGTGGAATGTTGATAATTTGAAATTATAGGGTCAAGGGAGTGAAATCAGGAAGTTTAAGGACAAAGGAAATAAATTTGGGAAGCTAAAGGACCAAGGAACAAAAAAGAGAAAAATTATAGCATACTGCCACCGTTTAAACACTCCTCCCACATCTAGATGGTGTTGTAGGCTCAATTTCCAAGACAAAACAACCGAAAAGGAGGATTTCCTATAGATGAGTACCGTCCGGATGCCACTGACCACCGTCCGAATGGTGGTGGACCACCTCATCTTTTCTTCTCCACCAATTTAGCAAAGCTTGCCTCTTATTGGCCCATTTTGCCACCAGCTATCACCCATGGAATTCAATAAATACACCCTCCTAGTTTTATTCATATACCTTTCTTTGAAGAATTTCTCTCCTACCTATCTACCTACCTAGCCAAATTTCCTCTACATTTCTTTAGTTACTCTTTCTACTTGGACGGTCGAACTTCTCTCACTTTTCAAAGTCTTGCCTTGGTTAAGAAGTGTGGGGGTGTTTCAATTATGCCTTGGGGAAGGGTTTGTTTTATCTTGTTTTCTTTTGTATTTTGAAGACAACATCTCAATTGGAGGAATAAAGTTCTCCCACTTTTCTAGCTTGTCCATAACTATGAAGAGTGGGTAGTTTCTCATTTTCTCTTTAGTGAGGAGTGAAGACTTGTGTAATATTTCTTGAGCAATGAAAGTGCAATTTTTATTCTTTATGCTTTAATGTTTTACACCTCCCTTAAATAATAGATGATATCGTATTTAATGTGTTGTACTTTATATACTATTGTACAACTTAGGTTATGCTCATGGTCCATGCAAGTATTGACCTAGGGTTTCATTTTAATTTTCATTCCATATTCAATATTTCATGACTTACTAAGTTGGGCTTTATGTAAAGATTGGGAGATTGGGTATAGATGGGTTAAGTCTTTCCATATCCAATTGACTTATCGTTGACACGGGATTTAATTGTAGTATAGTAGCACTATCATAAACTCAAGCAATGACACACATGATCTGATCTCCGAACTAAAGAGTACCTTTTTAATTTATTACAAGTAAAACGCTATTTTTAAGCATTCTATTTTTTAGTCACTAAGCACACACCAAAATCAAATTTTTAGCAGTCTTTATCCATGTTTCATTCACCTCTTCTATTTAAAGTTCCATAGATAACTCCCTGAGGAATAGACCTTAGACTCTAAAAATGACAAACATTACTGCACATTTGACAATTTAAGCATAGAGAAAACACCATTTATCAAGAAATGTAGTTCAAAGTTGCGATTGCCCATATAAGTGTCAAAATGATCATGCAAGTTAGACACTAAGACAACAATTGAAACATCCATCTCTGTTTCAAAATTTATTAGTTCACAATATTATACTACATATGCATTTAAACATAATAAAAGTGATAAATCAAACCATGCATTACATAAAATATGATCATTCACATCATTAGCATTGATAGTTCAATTTATCCACAAAAAGTGACCTACGACAAAAATTTTGAAGATATCCCACAAACTAGACAACAAAAGAAGCAACCATTCACAAAAAAAACAAACATATCCTTCATGGTTGCAGAAAAATCCCCACACAAAAACAAACAAAAGAAGGGACTCTTTCTCATGCATCGCCATCATCAGCTCGAGCCCTAGGGTTGGAGAATTTCAAAATGATTTGGGGGTTTCTGAAATGAAAAAGACGATCAGGCTTTTATAGTTTGCGTCGTACTGTTCGAACGGAACTCAACGTTCGAACGGTTAACCAAAAATCAAAGGTGTTGCTCCTAGTACTTTGGGTTTTCTACAGTGTTTTCATCACAGAATTCATCAGTCACAAAAGTACTGTAAGCATCATGCGTTCGAACGGTACTCAACGTTCGAACGTTTAAACAAAAACTCAAATGTGTTGCTCCCAGTACTTTGCATTTTCCACAGTGTTTTCATCAGAGAATTCATCCAAGACAAAGCACTGCGAGCAGAAGGCGTTCGAATGGAACCAACGTTCGAACGGTAGATAAAAATTAAAATTTTCTGTTACACTATACACAATCAAAGAACACATCACAAATTCAAAACAAAAATTCATGGCATCTCAGGATAAATCCCCACCCACACTTGAGGTTGGTGTTTTTGGGACATTCCTTACTCGGCCCATATTTTCAAAGCAGAAATCAAACAGCAGAAAAATATGTACTAATTTTTTTTTTTCAAAATTCAGACCATTGGCTTTCATTCTACAACACACAATCATTCCACAGCTTATCGGAAAACAATCTTAATCCGAGTCATCCTCCATGTAGCTTGAACTACCAGTGACTCTCCTAATCTCTTGTCGCACAAACTGGTTAAGCATAACACCGAAATAGGATGGCATGTCAGGATAATCCTTACTCTGCTCATTCACTATCCAGTCTAATCGATCGAGTGTGCGACCAAAAATCGGTTCAGAGCACTGATTGTATCTTTTATCATGAAATACTTGGCCACATTATTTACAAGCACCAAGTCTCTTGGCACGTCGGCGTTTAGCAAAAGTGCTTCTGTCATAGAGGGGTTTTGCTTGCTGCTCTCGGATTTCATTTTTCCTTACCAGTCTTGCTTTTCTCATGATCACATTGTGCACATCTGATGGAAAAGTGCGTAGAACTCCTAGACTAAACCAAAAAATTTTAATATCCATACTTCCTACACTTTAAGACTCACTATCTGGTTCTTTTACGTCTGCCAGTCACAAAGACAAATTATACTGATTCACAGACATGATCATTAATAACAATAGCAGAAACAAGGAAAAATTTAAAAAAAATTCAGACAGACAAAATATGAACTTTTGTTCTCACCCCCCAACCTAAACTGAACATTGTCCTCAATGTTTCAAATTTACTAGTTGAAGATCTTGGAGATGAAGCTGAAAGGTGCAGATCAGTTCATTTGCCAAACCCTACAAACCAAAACGCAACCATTAATCCTCTTTGTGCAGATCAGAATCAAAGTTAGGTTCATTACTCTTGTGTGTGATTGCGAATAACATCAGAATACCCATACAAAAGTAGAGTAACACAATGTAAATTATGACAATGGAGGTTTGATCTTCAGCATACATGGACATGGTTTCGCTTGGGTATGGTCGGATTCACAGAAAAATGGGAAAGAAGTTGAAGGCGAAGAAATCCGAAAACTATCAGAAAACAAAAAAGAAAGAAAGTGAAACGAGGATGGCAAAATATAGTGGAGAAGAGGAGTGAAGAAATAGGCGGGGTGTTGGGCTAATAGTGACAGGTGGGGAAAAGATAGGGGGTGCCAACGGCGATATGCTGGGAGGTATCATAATGATGTCTCCTTGGGCCGGGTTTTTACCTAATCCGTTCCTTTTGACTGTCGGCAGTCGTGATTCTCGGAGTGATATTCGGGTTCCATTAAGTTAATGGTTTCCACATTTTTAACAAAGTCTTCCAAAAATGGTTTTAACCTCTGACCATTAACAGTAAAGATATTACCATTATGTGGGTTTTCCACTTCTATTGCTCCATGATCAAACACCTTTTTGACAATGTAAGGTCCAGTCCATCTTGATTTTAACTTACCTGGGAAGAGGCGTAGTCTCGAATTAAACAAGAGGACTTTTTGTAGAGGTTCAAAAGATTTCCATACAATGTTCTTGTCATGAAAAACTTTCATCATGTTCTTTGCAAATATAGCATTTTCATACGCTTCATTTCTCAATTCTTCCAATTCATTTATCTGAAGTTTTCTTGACAGTCCAGCCTTGTCCATGTCAAAATTCATTGCTTTAATGGCCCAGTATGCCCTATGTTCCAACTCTACAGGTAGGTGACATGGCTTTCCATAAAATAATCGGTAGGGAGACATGCCCAAAATTATTTTGAAAGCAGTGCGGTATACCCAGAGTGCATCGGTTAGTCTTGATGACCAATCTTTGCGATCTGGATTCACCATTTTTTCTAAAATTTATTTGATTTCCCGATTAGCTAATTCTGCCTACCCACTAGTCTGTGGGTGATAAAGGGTTACAATTTTGTGAAAAATTAAATATTTTTTCATCAAATTCCACAAAGGACGATTGCAAAAATGAACACCTCCATCACTTATGATTGCCTTAGGAATTTCAAATCGGGAAAGAATGTTTTCTTTAAAAAACTTGATCACTGTTAGGTGATCATTATGTCGACTTGGAATTGCCTCAACCCATTTGGAAATATAGTTTACTGCCACTAAAATGTATAGATAGCCAAAGGAAGGGGGAATGGTCCCATAAAATCGATGCCCCAACAGTCAAAAATTTCAATTACCAGAATAGGATTTAAGGGTATCATGTTTCTTTTTGAAATGCTTCCCAATCTTTGGCATCTATCACATGTTAAGCAAAATATATGGATATCTTTAAAAAGTGTGGGCCAATAAAATCCACACTGTAAAATTTTTGCAGCGATTTTCTTTGATGGGAAATGGCCTCCACATGCTTCAGAGTGACAAAACGATATCACCTATTTGCTTTCATGAGCTGGGATGCAACGTTTTATGATCTGGTCCTTACAGTATTTGAATACGTATGGATCTTCCCAAAAGAAGTTACGAACCTCCCTCAAAATTTTTTTTATCCATGGGAGTGAATGATGGAGGGAGTGTTCCAATGGCTAAGAAATTAGCAATATCTGCATACCATGGGATTTCATCAATTATGAACAGTTGTTC
The DNA here is from genome assembly GCA_023539305.1 of Ilex asprella. NCBI lineage: Eukaryota > Viridiplantae > Streptophyta > Magnoliopsida > Aquifoliales > Aquifoliaceae > Ilex > Ilex asprella. The sequence continues at coordinate 19,655,304 of CM042199.1, read as the reverse complement.
ATCGGGAAATTTCTCATTGATTGGCAGTCCATCCTCTTGAAATTCATATGTTAATTTGGAAAGATGGTCAGCCACCACATTTTCGACGCCTTTTTTGTCCTTAATGACAAGATCAAACTCTTGGAGTAAGCGTATCCATCTTAAAAGCCTTGGTTTGGCATCCTTCTTTGTGAGTAAAAATTTTAGGGCTACATGGTCAGTGAATACAGTAACAGAAGATCCAACAAGATAAGAACGAAAATTTTCCAATGCAAACAATACAGCAAGTAATTCCTTTTCAGTTGTTGAATAATTCATTTGAGCATCATTCAATGTTTTTCTTGCATAGTAGATTACATGTGGTTTCTTATCCTTTCTTTGTCCCAATATAGCACCTACAGCATAATCACTTGCATCACACATTAGCTCAAAGGGTAAGTTCCAGTCAGGTGGTTGCATTATTGGGGCGGAGATTAACATGCCTTTCAATTTGTCAAAGACTTTTTGGCATACTTTATTTCAATCAAAGATTATTTTCTGGCTCAAAAGATGACACATTGGTTTGGCAATGGTACTGAAATCTTTAATAAATCTCATGTAAAAACCTGCATGTCCTAAGAATGACAGGACATCCTTTATAGTCTTAGGGGCAGGCAAATTTTCAATTAAATCTATTTGTCCTTATCAACCTTCATGCCATTAGACGACACAATGTGACCTAGGACAATGCCTTGTGTTGCCATAAAATGGCATTTTTTCCAGTTAAGCACCAGATTGGCTTCCTCACACCTTATCAGAACTTTTTCTAAATTAGCCAAGCATAAGTCAAAAGAGTCACCATATACGGAAAAATCATCCATGAAGACTTCCAAGAATTTCTCAACCATGTCACTGAATAAGCTTAACATACATCTCTGGAATGTTGTAGGAGCGTTACAAAGTCCAAACGGCATTCTTTTGAATGCAAACGTGCCAAAGGGGCATGTGAATGTGGTTTTCTCCTGATCATCTAAGGCAATCTCAATTTGATTATATCTAGAATAGCCATCCAGGAAGCAATAAAATTCATGACCTACAATTCTTTCTAGAACCTGATCAAGAAAAGGAAGGGGAAAATGGTCTTTCCTAGTCACCAAATTGAGTTTTCGATAGTCAATACACATTCGCCATCCAGTGACGACTCGAGTTGGCACTAATTCATTTGCATCATTTTTTACTACTGTGACTCCAGACTTTTTGGGCACAACCTGAGTTGGACTTACCCATTTGCTATCGGAGATGGGAAAGATGATTCCTACATCTAAGAGTTTGAGCACCTTTGTTCTCACAACTTCCTTCATATGTGGATTCAGTCGTCGCTGCATTTGACGAGAGGGTTTTGAGTCCTCTTCAAGATATATAGCATGATTGCAGATTAATGGACTTATACCTTTCAAGTCAGCGATGGTCCATCTAATGGTTTTTTGATATTTTTTAAGAACTGTGATCAGTTTAGACTCTTGAAATATTGTTAGCTTGGATGAAATTACCACTGGGTATCATTCGTCCTCCCCTAAGAATGAATATTTGAGATTAGATGGGAGAGGTTTTAATTCAGGTTTTGGTGGCTTATCACATGATGAGATTGACTTTGTGCTATTTGATGATAGTTCCTCGAATCTGGGTGTCCATTTCTCAACAGTATGAGTATGGCAGCTTTGTGGATGTGACTCAGATGAGTCGAGATCTATCAGAGATGTTTCAGTCAGATTTTCATACAATGTGTCACTCAGATGTTCATGGATTAATGATTCAATGAGGTTTACTTCCCCTTCCTCTTCATTCTCACCGGGATGTTTGGCAATCTTGAAAATATTCAACTCAAGAGTCTTATTCCCAAAAGTTAATTTTATTACTCCATTCCTGCAATTGATCAGTGCATTAGACGTTGCTAGGAAAGGTCGACCAAGAATAATGAAAATTTGATCATCTGGATGTAATGTTCGCTGAGTATCTAGAACAATGAAGTCCATAGGAAAGACAAAATTAGCCACTTGGACAAGTACATCTTCTACAATACCTCTAGGGATTTTGACAGATCTATCGGCCAACTGAAGTGAAATACTTATGGGTTTCAGTTCTCCCAGGCCCAATTGCTGGTAAACAGAATAGGGCAATAGATTGACACTGGCTCCGAGATCTAGAAGTGCTTGTTCAATTTTGAAGTCTCTAATGACACAAGAAACAGTTGGACATCCAGGGTCCTTAAATTTTGGAGGGGTTTTACACTGAAGCAGGGCATTGGCTTGTTCTGTCAAAAATGCTCTTTTTTGGACATTCTGGCTTCTTTTGACTGTGCACAAGTCTTTTAGAAACTTGGCATAAGATGGAACCTGTTGGATTGCATCCAGAAGTGGGATGTTGATTTTCACTTGCTTGAAGAGCTCGTAAATTTCAGCTTGGTTATTCACCTTCTGTTTTTGTTTGTCTCTATAAAGGAAAGGAGCAGAAATAGAACATGAGTGTTCTTCTTCCTTTGATTGCTCTGGTTCTTGCTCAATTATTGGCTCAGGATCTTTTTCAATTTCAGGTTCTTTTTCAGGCTCAACTGATGAGTTGATTAGTATTAACTCCGGTCTTAGTTTTGGAAATAACATGTCTATTACGGTCTTGTCAATTACCTTACCACTTCTCAGTGTGGTGATAGCTTGAGCTTGATCCTGTGGAGGTTTTGATTACGCAGGAAATTTGCCTTTCTCATGTGTAACCATGGATTGAGTCAACTTCTGAATGTGGCTTTTGAGATCTTCGAAGGATTGAGTGGTTTGCGATTTGAAATCAGTGAAGGACTGAGTGGAATGGGTATTGAAGTTCATTTGGGTTTGCATGAACTGGTTCAGTGTATCTTCAATGTTCCTTTTGTGTGGTGGTTGGTATGGTTGATATGCAGGAGGTTCCTGAGGTAGTGGCTGTGGATTTTGAGGTTGATTCTTGGGAATTGGTTGTGTGTTCCTCCAACTAAAATTCGAGTGGTTTCTCCACCCTGGATTGTATGTTTCAGAGTATGGGTTGGAGTAAGGCTTGTTGAAATTGGAGATTGCATTTGTTTATTCCAACAAGACTTCTTTGAATGCATGGATAGTAGGACAGTGCCCAATAGGATGTCCTGTCAATGCACAGATTCCACATACTTGTTCTGTGGGGGGGATGATATCTACCTGATGAATTTTTTTCATCTCTAAAGCTTCAAGCTTTCGAGACAAGGTGGACATTTTTTTATCTCAAGTCATCATCTTCTCTCAAGACATACTTCCCCCTTGGGAAGTGGATGGTTTGGATTCGACAGTGGTCCGGGAGGCTGAGTCCCACATCCGAGAACTATCAGATATGGTGTCAAAGAAATTGAATGCCTCCTCCGGACTTTTACTCATAAATTTTCCTTGTGCCATCATTTCAACAAATTGACGCAATCTAGATGGCAACGAATCATAGAAAAATCCCACTAAGGCTTGCCAGTTAGGCATGGAAGAAGCTTTTAAAGAATTTAGCCATTGTTTAGCTTTATCCTTTACAGAGAAAGGAAAAAGTTTCATCTTGGCCAGTTTAGAATTATCTTTGAATGTTCCACACACTTCCTCAAAATCTTTCATATGCAAGTATGGATTCTCTGTCTCTAATCCATGAAATTCAGGTAGTAACTGAGCTGTCCCCGGCTTTACAGTAAAAGGGGGAGCATCTGGAGGAAATACAAAATACGAGGGTGCACTATTTTTTGTGGGATTCAAGTAATCCCTCAAAGTTCGAGTGTTAGGCACTTCTTCCTCTCGTGGAGGCACGTCTCCATTTCTATCATTATTTGCCATGTTACTCTCACACGAGTCTGCTATTGATCTAGGTGAATTTTTTTCAGAATGGTTAATAGACCTAGAAGATTCTCTTGGCAAATTGTTATGGTTAGGGGCATCCTCAGACATAAAATAAAATAAAAAGAAACAAATTATTTATAACAACTAAGAATATATACAGAAAGGAAAAGTCTTATCACTTTTTACCTTTTCAACACTTTTACCAAATATTCCCCAGCAACGGAGCCAAAAACTTGACTTGATCTAAAATGTGTACACCCAAGTGCAGGCGGTCAAGTTGTAGTAATAATCCGGTTTGAGTCCGCAGTCGAATCCACAATGAAATTTTGTTGCCTAGTATTTCAAAGTGGGCAGTGATGAAGACCAATTGATTAGAACTTTTTTGAGATTTTGTGAGATGTGAGAGTTTTCTTGAATAGAATACGGAATTCTTTTCAAGAGAGTTTTTTCTAGACAAAATATAAGATTCAAATGAAATTAAAGTCATTCTTTAGTTCGAAGTTCATAATATGTAATGAATTATCCGGTGTATTACACTTGTGCTTTATAACTCAATTAACTCCCGTGTCAACAGTAAGTTAATCGAAAGGTAAGGATGGACTGGGTTAAATCTCCATCCTTTTCATAAAGTGCAATGGTGGTGGAGATTGGAAGAGTAGTCATGAAGTTTTAGCCCGGAGTATTTGTCTCACACTATGGATCTTTCTAGCAGGAGTCATCCATTTACCATAGGAGTACCCATAGGTTACACAAAATACTTTAACTAGGATGCTTGCCTTGAATCAACAGATATTTCTATGTAGGAGTCATCCGGATCATAGAATTATCCTTTGGTTATGCAAAGTACCCTAGTTTTGCTTTATGCATCCAATTTCCCAATAATCAAGTAAATAAAGCATTGAAGTATGAAAGAAAATGCACAAGTTTATTACGTATTCATCACCTCTCCCTAAAGAGTGAATGAGGACTACTCACTCTTCATGGCTTGGGTAAAGCTAGAAAAGTGAATAGTACTCATCCCTCCAAGTAGAGGAACTCCAAGGTTGATTTTGGACGAAGAATGAGTGAATCACGTTCCACTCTTCTTAGCTTTGGTAAAGCTCTAGAAAAGTGGAAGAGTTTCACTCCTCTAAAATGAAGATACTCAAGCAATGGAAGTGAAAGAAAGTAAACTAAAGCTAGAAAGTAAGAACATTAATGTAAAGACAAGAACATAAAGTGCATGAATTTAACAATACAAGTAGGGAATTAAACTTCCCAACCATAATAAAGATGAAGACAAGTAGGGAATTGAACTTCCCAACTATAATAAAGATGAAGACAAGTAGGGAATTGAATTTCCCAACTATAATAAAGACTTGACTTAAAAGAGCTAGAATATAAAGACATGAATTAAAAGAACTAGAATGTAGAATACTTGAATTAAAATGAAACACTATACATAGAGACTATCTATTCTTCAAGAGAAGAGATCTTGATGTCTCCTCCCCAAAAGTCTCCCTTAAAGCTCCCAAAAAGGGAGTATTTATAGGCAAGGAAGAGCAAGGGAGGGGTGAAAGAACAGTGCTGGACAAATCAAGGTAAAAGATCTGGAGTGCAGTCAAAGAATCAGGCAATTTGCAGTCTGTCAGTGGGAACATTCGAACAGTCCCTTCTGTTCGAACGTGAAGGTCGTTTTTGCCCTATAATCTGTGTTTGAACGTTGTGAGTCCGGAGTCATTCACCAACTCCCTGCAGCAGTTAGGGTCCTCAAATAATTCAGAAATTGTGTTTGATCATGGCGTTCATGTGCCTGAGGATCTTTCTTCTGGCTTGGAAGTCAACACACGCTATGTATTTCAGTCGATCTGATCATGTTAGTGCTTCCAGTGTCGTTCGAACGTGATGATGCGTTCGAACGTGGCTTAGTGTTAGAACGTTAGGCTTTAATCTCCAGGGTCTGTCTGCAACACGCCTTTGTCTCATCTGCTTGGTTCATGAGGGCGTTCGAACGTTAACCACCGTTCAAACAGTGATGTTGTCCTCAAGCTTATCCACCTTTGTTCCTTAAAGTGCTGGAGTTACACTTAAATGTTGTATTTGAAATCCTTAATCCTTTTTCTCACTTTAGCACCTGAAACATCACCATTTAAACTCCATCAAAGTATAATTAGTCCAAAAGAGGCACAATAAAATGTTATAATTGAGTACCAATCAGCAACTGCATCGCAGGAAAGTTTGGAAAGGATAATTCCAGTAGAGCATCTGGCGAAATCATCTGTCGACATTGAGAATGAAGAAATACTTCCTGTGCAAACCTCACTGAGCTGGAAGGACCCTATTCTGGGATACTTTCGAAGTGGAATCTTGCCAGAGGACCCCAAAGAAGCAGCAAAGTTAAGAACTAGGTAAGCTAGATTTTCTATTTTGTAGGAAAGCCTTTACAAGTGAGGTTTCTCTACACCTTTCCTTAAATGTGTGGGGAATGAAAACATCAATTACATACTCAGAGAAATTCATGAGGGAGTTTGCGGCAACCACATTGGAGCACGGGCCTTGGCAGGAAAAGTATTAAGGCAGGGATATTATTGGCCTACAATGCTCAAGGATGCCACAAATTTAGTCAAGAAATGCACAGTCTGCCAAATGAACGCCAACCTCCCCCATTGCCCACCAGAGCTCCTGACCTTGGTGGTTAGTCCTTGACCCTTTCAACAGTGGGGTTTGGACATACTCAGGCGCCTTCCAATCGGCATGGGACAATGCAAATTCGTCATCATTGGAATGGACTACTTCACTAAATGGACAGAGGTGGAACCTTTGGCTACGATCATGGAGCAAAAAGTCCAGAACTTCACACGGAAGTCAATAATTTGAAGATTTGGAATCCCTAGGGCAATAATTTCTGATAATAGAAAACCATTCGACAACCCCAAGTTCAAGAGATTCCGTGCTGAGCTAGGGATAAAGAACTATTTTTCAGCCCCAACTCATCCACAGTCCAATTGGCAAGCGGAGGTAACCATCAGAACCATCAAAGCTGAGCTAAAAACCAAGCTTAAAGCTCTGAAAAGAAAGAGGGTAGAGCATATTCCAGAGGTGTTATGGGCTCATAGAACAACTACGAGGTCAGCGACCCAAGAAACACCGTTCACTCTGGCTTATGGAACAAAAGTAGTATCTTCAGTAGAAATCGAGATCCCGTCTCCAAGAACCGAGCTCACAGATCTAGAGCACAACGATAAGTCTCCTACTGAACCTTGATCTCTTGGATGAAAGGAGGGACAGAGCTCTGCATCGCATCCAGGATTACTAGAGGAAAACCGTAAGATATTACAACAAAAGAGTCAAGCACATAAGCTTTTTGGTGGGAGATTTGGTGCTCAGGAAACTCTTACTTGCCAGAAAGAACCCCTCCCACGAGAAGCTGGGTTCGAATTGGGAGGGTCCCTTCATCGTGTTCATGGTGATAAGACCTGAAAATTACGAGCTGCAAACCGAAGAAGGGAAAGTCCTACCTCATTCTTAGAATGCAGAGCATCTCAAAAAGGTTTTTTTAGTAAGTACTCTCTGTAATAGGATCATTTCCAATAAAGTGAAAAATTCTCGATTCAGACAAGTGTGATTCTCGAAAATAGCTAAAAAGCCAAAGATGAGCTCATCAGCTCATAAAATAAACAAAGAGCTTTATAGCTCGAGATGAGCTGGTCAACTCACAAAAAATAGCGAAAGAGCTCTACAGCTCAAAAAAAGAGCCAAGCAGCTCGGTAAGAACTCATGAGTTCGCAAGAAGAGCCAAGTAGCTCACGATAAACTCCCCAGTTTATAAATCAAAGAAGAGCCCAGTAGCTCATGCTAAACTCTCTAGTTTATAAATCAAAAGAGGGGCCCAGTAGCTCATGCTAAACTCTCCAGTTTATAAATCAAAAGAGGGGCCCAGCAGCTCGCGACAAACTCTCCAATTTATATATCTAAGAAGAGCTCGATAGCTCACGATGAACCATTCAGTTCACAAAAATGAAGAAGAGCTCCATAGCTCACGATGAACTATTCACTTCATAAAGTGTAGAAGAAAGCTCTGTAGCTAGCCATGAACTATAAAGTTCATGGAAAGAGCTCAGCAATTCAAGATGAACTGTTCGGTTCAAAAATAGAAGGTAAATTACACATATCCCAATAAGCCCTGAAGGTAAGAGGAACCCACCAGGTCTTGGGAATCAAGATTAGCTATCCCCAAATTATGAGGTTCACAAAAGTGTTTCAAGATGAACAAATAGTACGCCATGAAGAATCCAGTATACATCAGATTAGCAATAAAAAAAAAGTTGTTCAGATTACATCAAAGGACTAAAATAACTGTAGAAAACAAAATTGCATAAAGAAGACCTCTGGAGCTTCTAGACAGAGCTACTAGTTCTCCCCCAAGCGTTTCTTCAACTCAACCACCTCTTCATGCAAACGGACATTCTCTTCCCTCAATTCTTCCCTTTCCTTCTCGGCCTTCGAAAGTGCATTGAGAAGTTTGGCTCCAGCAAAAGAAAGAAAGATTGCGCTAAGAGAGGAATCAGAAGATGAAGGAGACTCGTACAACTTGCACCTTTTGGAAGATGGTCCCGCCCCCTCGTCCTCCTCAGACTCTGAGGGAGAAAGATTTGTCGAGCTGCAATAGAAGTGAAAATCAATAGAAGCTGCCACTGCATTGAACAAGAAAAGGTTACCAGACGTCATCAATTTTAAGAAGGACATGGGGTGGATTGCTTCACTTGCTCAATCCTTATTGCCTCTGGCAAGTCTGGGTCAGGCACAACTACACAATAAAGCAAAAGTCAGAACAGAACGCTAGAGAAAGGGAAGGATCAAGAGAACCGTCAAGCCCTTTACTTATGCGATCAAATTTCCTCCAAGAACATGGGATCTTATTTTCTCGTCGGCGGCCCTCAACAAACCTCCAAGAATCCCTAGAAGCAAAGAAAAAATGGTTGAGCCACCCCTGGGGGGGAGAAGGAATGTCAAGCACCAGCCGACGTTCGGAGAGGTGTCTTCATCTGAAATAGCTGCAACAAGGAACATCGTCGTCATCAAGACAATGAAAGTACAAAAAATTGGCAGTTGTTGGGAACTGGTCATTGCCCTGGAGGCACCAGAACAAAAAGAAGCTGATTTGCATAGCCCACCCTCGAGGGGATAAACGGGAAGGGGGCAGACCATAATACGCTAGAATACACCCGATAAAGGGATGGATAGGGAGATGAAGGCTCATCTTGAAGGCACCTTCGAAAAAGTAGACCTCACCTCGGGGGAGATAGTTAGGAGGTTCGTCTGAAGTAGGAACTCAAAGAGGCAGTTCCAGTTCTTGAAAGAACCGTTTCTTGATTCCTTCCAGATCAGAGGAGGAAAGCGAAGAAGGAGCCACGAAAGGAAACTGAAATTTCCAGTCTATTCTGAAAGGAAGGCACAGAAAAGGAAGGCACGAAATTTAAAGCCTTGGCCAGTTTTAGAAGGACCAAGAATCACGCCAAAGGTTGGCTACTCTTTAGACTTCCAAATTTATGAGGACATGTATAGTTTAGGAAAGCAGTGGACTGATACAGATTACTCCAACAGTGACACGTGGGGAATCTCCAAAAAAAATTAAAAATCACAGAGACTAGAGGAACAGTCTACAACAAAAAGGAAGGCACACACAGCAGTGCTCACTCATCATCATCTTCATTGACATCATCTTCATGACTAGTAGGAGGGTCAAGAACATTTGACCTCGAGACCTGACCTGACCCGGGGTTAAACCACACATGCCCCCAGGGAGACTCTTTTGCAGTTAGCTGGGATGAGGTCGGCTCGATTGGACACATGGATAAAGAGCTCGGGTAGACCTTCTGCCCTCAGGCGGGATAAGGACCCTGATACTCCTTGTCCACCTCAACCAATCTCAACACTCACAAAGGATGGAAAGTCCAGTACAATAAGCTGCAGCTCCAATTTGAGGGGTAAACTAAAGGCCCGTGAAAAGGAGGCTCGTAGGCATATGCTGCTGTAAAGATCATACCACCAACGATACTAGCAGACGTGATTTGTACAATTACATCCTTGTTAATGAAACACATAACAAGCCGATGCTGGGGTGTGTTGTGCTTGTTCTTGTCCTGGTTAATCAAGCGAATCCTAACACGACCCCTGACAGGTAGCCTGTATCACCCTGCCTCCTTTCCCTAGGTTTGACTTGGAAATACTTGGAGTAACCCTCCGAATTTTGAACCTTGATGAAGGCCATAGACGCAGCTACATGAACCCCTCTTTGGGTACTCTCCAGACCCTGTTTTCCAACTCAGCTAAAACAATTCAACGAATCATTCTGGGGAAACACGTCAGACCTCTTTAGGCCATGGCCAGTTCAGACTTTTCAGCATGACCCCTTTACAGGGGTTCTAAACTAAAGTTCTCAAGGCCATCTTCCATAAGACCTCGCCGCAAGTTCAGTAAAACTGCTTCAAGAAAACCTAAAGGTCTCCTCAAAGTAGAGTGAGGGAGCTAAGTACAAGTATAAACAAAGCTCAATGAAATGACCACAACAACAAAGAAAGCTTAGAAAATTACGTGGAGATCATACATTGGAGTCATATGAAGCGTGCAAAAAGAAAAATTCATATAAAAGATCAGAAGAAGAAGTAACATCAAGGTCATGTTAGATATCTTCAAGTGTCTTCAGAAACATTCAAGTATTTTCAAAGTATGTTCAGCATTTGCCTGAATAACTTAAGGCAAATATATACCCTAGAAATCTGTCGGAGCAGGAGGAGGAGAGCTGGGTAGATCAACAGCTGATGTCCCAAGTGACTCTGTGGGCAGGATTGCAGGCAGTCTAGGGTCTGAAGCTTCAGGCAAAGGAGCAAGAGCAAGGGGTCAGCGGGCACAAGAACTGAAGAAGTTTCGGAAGTTGCAGTAACAGTGGGAGCAATCTCAGAGGAAGGAAAGGTCAAAGGCACATCTTTGGCTTGAGTCGTTTTCCTTTCCTCCTCAGTAGGGATGCCAAAGGTAAAGTCTAGGTCAGGATAGACCTCTTCAGCTTTTTTTTGAAAGGCCACCCACCCTTTGGCCCACTTAGTGATAACATCATTGGACAACTTGGCAATCAAGTCATCCTTCTTCTTAGTAGCATATCTCCCTTCCTCAAGCTCCTCCCGAATAGCATCGTTCACTTCAGTTAGGATGTCATACTCCCTCTTTATGCCTTCATATGAATTTTTAGCCTCAAGGGCGTCGTGGCTGGCCTTAATCCACCCCACGCTCTTCACATTGAGGTATTCCCTTGTCTTCCCCAGGTCCTCCTTCGCCTTCCCAAGCTCATCCTTATCTTGTTGGTTCTCAGCCTCCAAGTCTTTGATGAGAGAAGATTGTTTGCTGACTTGTGTTTGCAAATCCAGCATCTGGGACTAAAGGGCATTATTGGCAGAGGTCAGCTCAGCGTTTCTAAGCTCAAGGTCCTTGGAAACCTTGGTCGAACCTTCCAAAGATTGAATTCACCTCAATAGACCACTGATGTGAATAGCAGCCTGAAACCCAAATTAAATCATGAGAGCTAGAATGAGCATGAAACAAGATAAAAAGAAAGGGAAAGCCATTAGGAGTCAGCCACTTACCGAGATAACCTCAAACAGGGCTGTAGAAACAGAAGCCCCAAGGGGCTAAGAAGTAGCCCCCTGAATGGCGAATTCAGGGAGGATGAAAGCAATGGCCTGTGCAGCACGCCTGACGTTGTTGATGAGAGAATCCCCAATGGCAACGCCCGTTGAGGGCTTTCTTTTCTCCCCTTCTGTCTCTTGCAGAGGTGGTTGAGAGGCGCCCCCAGCTGGGCCCATGGGAGGAGAAACTCTGGCAACTGTTTCCAAAGTCCTCTCAACCTCTGCTGAAGAAAGGGAGGCCGGCTTAAGACCCGATTCTATGACCCCCCTCCTTTTGAGGAAGAGAAGCCTTCACGGAGCTCTGAATGCCCAGATTAAAGGCAGGGGTTGTTGGAGCTAAAGAGGGGAGGGTGGAGGACAATTTCAACTTTGGGGCATTAGCTGAGGGGATGGATTCACTACTAGCCCCAACATCAGCCTTACGTTTGCTCCCGCTTCTTCCCCTCCTCAGTTGTTCCACTCTAGCTAGGTGGTCTCTCGTAGAAGGGTCCATTGATGAAGAAATAGGAAAAGTAGAGCTGCAACCTATAAACTCTCCAGCTACAAAGGGAACATGAGCTTCCACAAAAATTGGTATTGGAGCTTCTACAACCACCCTAGAGGGGCTGAATCCTGTCTCAACCAACAACCAAGGTTTGATGAGCTCAGAATACTTCGATGGCCCACACTTCTCAAGGGCCAGTGAAACTCGCTTATCCTCAGCACTAAGATCAAGCCTCACCCCTGAAAGGAACAACACACAATAAATAAGATCAGCATAAGCATGGGGGAGGTCAGGATCAGTTCGATTTCCTAACGCAGGAGCTTACCCAAATTATCAGGGGCATTCTACGTCTGAGGAACTGGCAGAGTGTCAGATTTATCAACATGATTATATTCCCAATTTTTACTATGAACAAAGAAGAAATTTTGTTTCCAACCCTTATGAGAGCTGGGGACGTCAGAAATGATCAGTTTGGCTTTTACTCACTTTGAAATGTATAAGAAGCCATCATTTGGGATATATTTCACATCGAAATACTTCATAAGAAGTGAAACGGTGGGGACCCCTAACGAATGCTGCTTGAAGCAAACGAGGAGACCAACCAAAACCCCCCAGAAAATGGGGGTAATTTGAGCAAGACGAACATTGAAATGTTGTAAGACGCCTTTGATGAAGGGATGCAGAGGAAAGCGAAGGTCGTTCTCAAAAGCGACAGTGAAGAAACAGACCTTGTTTTTGACAGAAAGGACATAGGGGGTAAAAGCGTCTAGGCACCAGTTCAACACCCGGAGGAAAGCCAAAGTGGGCGCTAAGGACTTTCATGGTGTAGGGAGTGAGCTCACTCGCACCAGAGCTCATTGCAGCTATGAAGGCCACACTAGAACCCTCAGGACCTTTCGCTCTCCTTGGCCTTACCCTTGTCATGGGGCTTAGAAGAAGAAGAAGAGGGAGGCTCCACACCCTTTGCCCCAGCCTCAATAGATTCAACACCGGAAAAGTTATCAATCTCCTCACCAACCTCACCCAAGCCAACATCCTCCTCGACAGACCTTCCTTCTATAGAGGGGACAGAAGAAAGAGGATTTTCGGAAGGGGCAGACATAGAGGGACAAGAATAGGGAAGGTTAAAGGAACGATAGAGAGGGGGGATGTTCACTAAACACTCCTTAATAACCTTAAGGTCAGCGCAGTAGCTTTCAACACTAAAAATTCGCACGATAGCAGACCAATCAATGAAGTGTGGAAGGGGGGACAAACAATAATCCCAATTCCAGAAGTAAAAGAAGCAAAAAGCCCAAAAATACAATAACCACCTCAAGCTAGAGGGATCCAGAGTGAAAGAAGAAAAAGAAAGGGTGCAAAGGACGTACCTAGACTGAAACGCTCGACAAATCGCGAACCAGATGGAAATCGAAAGAAGAGGGCACTAAGAATCTACGAACTGAACCGGAAAAGCTCGAACTGAAAGGAGAAATCAGAAAACTCTAAACTGGGAAGCCAAGAGAGCAAGAAAAAGGCGAAGAAGAAGGAAGTTGAACAGTTGAAAAAGTCGGTTTCAATAGCCGTTTTGGCATTTATAGCTTGAAAGATAGGGGCTATAACGTGTGCGGGAATCGAGGAAGCCATGATTGATCAAAACCGTCTTAAACGATTCGCACGTGCAATTCAAAGACAGCCACGTACATGCCCAAATCCTTTCTTCTACAGCTCAGCCCTTGCCAAAGCCTGCTTGGGCCAAGGGCTAGGGGCAACTGATGATACCAGAAATAATTCTATGGTGTGAGCTCAAACCTCCAGGTCAAGTCAGGAGGTCAGCTGATATAGAAGGGCTCAGGGAGTCTGAGCTCCGTTTTATTCAGACGGGGGATTGACATGAATGACGTAGTAACTGTTGGATAGGCAACAAACATCCCCAAAATAAAAGGAATGAGAACTGAAAGCTAGAGTCAAGGCATAAAACTCTCAACCAATCCAGATCTTCTCCTGAAAATCAAGGAAAATCTCATGGATGCAAGGCAAGGATCTCGGTGTAGATCCCTCAGAACTAGGAATCAGTCTATATATGCTAAACAGTGCCTCCATTGAGGCACAAGAGAGACCTTAGAGGCATAAACACTATTCTATAATTCAAGTATCTATAAAGCAAAGGGAGCAAGAGCCTCCATTAAAAAGTGGACTAGTCAAGCTCAATAGCTGGTGAACCAATATATTTCTTCGGTACCGTTATCTCTATACCAAAACCTATCCTAACCTACATAAGTCATTTCACGTGCCATGCAGCTCTGATCTCACCTTAGTATTACATCTGCCGTCTTAGCTCATCCACCCAAATATTACACCGTCAGATACAATATATTCTCCACTATATGTATCAAGTTTTAAAATAATATGTCATTTTGCTAACCTCTAATACATGTATGGTCACCGATGCATAAATAATGGTTTCAATTATAATTTAATTCATAATATTGAAGGGCAGTATACACTTCTACAACATACTAAGGTATAAATAAATACATATTTCCATCATATACCAATCATCTAATAATTCATCTCATTATATGCACACAATTCATAAAATTTAATAGATTAATACTCATAATTTTTTCAGTAATGAAACCATAAGATATATATCATGTCAAAGCAAGTTTTCATTATAGACTCTAATAAAAACAAAAACTAAGTCAAGCCCTGAGTCAACTAAACTACGTTCGAGACTTTGAATTTCAAAATAAACATAATCCTAAAAATCTAAGAAAAGGGGGGTCCCGCTTCACCATGGGGTCCTAACTCTAGATGCTCAAGGATAGCATTGTGTTATGCTAGCGTTCGCTGAATCTCCTTCTGCCCCGCTAAGATTTGTAGTAGAAGATCTCGATCATACCAGGTATGCTAGGCCGCCCATTAATGGGCCTAGTTGTCCCTGAGGCTCCTCCTCATTAACATGCTCGTCTCCCTTCTTAGCATTCTTAGGATCGGTTTGTGGCACCCCTAGTTCTGCTCCTACCCCCATAACTCCACGACTCTTGACCAGAGCCATGTTGTCTAGTATCCATGGGTACTTCTCCTTCAGATCCATAACCTCAACCCTCCTGTCCATGCAAATACATGTCACCAATTAACTATATGGTGGGGAGGTGTTCTGGGTAGTAGCCTTCAGTGCCCGCTACATCTTAGAGATAATGATGGAGGAAGGACAGATAGTTATGCAGTGCAAATGGCGTACAACAACTTGACCCTCTCTGGATAGATATGACTCTTCTGGGCCATGGGAGAATGCTCAACACCGAGATCCATTTAAGGATCTTGTACCAGTCAGTGAGTTCTCCCTACTTAGGCATCCTGTCAAGGGCGGAGGGAGGGTATGGCCAGGGTGGGCACGTGCCCCCCCTCAAAATTTTTTTTTTTTTTTTAGTTAAGTATATATATTATATATTTGTAT
>CM042199.1:19518771-19635337 GCA_023539305.1 Ilex asprella | reverse complement strand
ATAGTACCGGTACCACAAACCTTCTGGCCGAAAAAACAGCCTGTAACTCAACTTTGAGGCTTGGGGGTCCCACCTATACTTCTCCCACTCGCCCCCTAACATTTCCTTACACAAGAGCATGCCTCCCTTACACATTGGAAAGATTTTGAAGGCTTAGCATAAATGAGGATGTGAGAGAAGTGGGCAGGCATGTGACTTGCAGGCTAGCTCTGTCCTAGCCTGTGTAACCCATCCAAATCACCTGCCATTGGTGGGAGGTCTGCTCTCACAGCTAGGGGACCACCTTGCACGAAAATAAAAGGCTCACACACCATTATATTCAGCATTCTACAAGTTCTTCAAGGGGGTGTTGGCTACCTAAGCTTAGGAGTAGATATAGAGAGAGAGTTCCAAGGTTGAAGATGATGAATCATTTTTGCATTTTCTTCTCCCATTTTCACTTGCTATTGTTGTAGTAAGCTTTCATACTCTTGTAATCTTCATTTTATTACCTTAATGTCATTTACTTCAAGTCTATTTCAAGTTTAGTTGTGTAACTTAGATTTCACCATTTATGCTTTCAAGTTCTTCATTTCCATGCTTTAAATTGGGTATTGTTGATTTGTCTTTCTAGTTTAAGTTTCTTGCATTAGTTTAAGTTTCATGCTCTATTTCCTTTCCATGTCTATTTCCATTATGCTTGTCTATGCTTTTAATATGAATAGCTAGTTTTAAGTTGATTACTCCAAGGAAGATTTCTCTTGGGGATTTCATTTCAACTCTTTTTCATTCCCCCCTTTAGGGTCAAATGGTTCGGTTTGACGGGGTTGAGAGTGGATGAGTTGGTGAGCCTTTGATATTCCGTAGGCCTAGTCACGGTTTATGCTTAGATACTCACCAATCTCGTCCCTAGCTTCCCCCGAATCAATCGTTCATTCATACTCAATCGGAGGAAGGCTTTGAGTTGATTTGGTATTCCCATTGGAATGAATCCTTTGGATTAGCCAACACTTGTTTTCTTGCATTTTAATTTACAAACCAAACACAAAACTCAAATACAAGATTTTACACTTTCTTTTCACTTTTGCAAAATCACTTTCACAAAACTCCCTTTCCTTCCCTGAGGAGACGACCTTGGAATACTCTTCCAAGTAAAACACCGACCACGAAAGACTCCTTGCGATTGGGGAGCACTTTTGTGCACATTTCACATTTTATTTTACACATATTTTGTTCTTCCATTTCCAATCATTCACATTCCGTTGTTCCCTATCTCTTATATCATCCCGAGGGAGAGTGACACTCCCTTCACACCTAAGCCATACACATTTGAGGGTGGTGTTGAGAGGTAGGGAACGACCGTATTTCCAATCAATCATCAACCCGAGGTCTTGTATGGGGTGAGTATTTATGGACTTACACCAACGACACCCGACCGACACAGGATTTATGGACTTTCACCAACGGTCCAGCGTACACCGACACACTTTATAGTCTAATACCAACATAAGTGCGTATCCAAATCACCGGACCTTACACCCGAGGGATTTTCTTGCCCTTCTTGCTAACCCCGACCCTCAACACTATGCAAACCGTGCGACTCGGCCAAGTCATCGACCTAGCTCACTCGAGCCCACTTGTCATCCACCAAGTGTGGTGTTGACTACACCATGCATTCACACCCACTCAGTCGCGATGTTTCGGTGCATATGAAATACAATGTTTCATTGCAACTACAATATAATGTTCAATATGCTATGTGTGCCATATGAAACTATTCCAAACCAAATTCACATAATCCATGATAAATTACATTAAAAGCATATAATTCTCATGTCTCACAGTGTCAATAAACCAATATGCATTTATCAAAATTTTATCCAAAACTCAAGTCTAAGCATGTTATCTCATATTAAGCAATAACACACTTCCAAATCAAGACATTATGTAAACACATAACATGCTCATAATTCACATAATTGAAGAAATTACATTAAGCAATTTCTACATAGCGATTTCAAGATAGAATATATTCTACCTAATTTCAATACCCATTTCACCAAATCACTCTATAAGCAAGTCATATATATATATATATATATATACATACATATATATATATATATATTAACCTACCCATTTCATCATAACATTTAAAGTGGTGAATAAACCTAAGTAGGAGAACCCCCACCTCTTGAGCGTGAGAAACGACCGTAGGAAGCTCCAAGAACCCGCTTTTAACCCAAATGCCTCCCTTCCAAAAATCCCATTCTTTGATCTTCAGTAAAAACCCTCTTTTTGGTATGGGAGTGTAACCCTTGACGAGGAGAACAATTTTCCCTCTTGGCCCGAACGGATCCGAGCCTTCAATCTTCGTAGATCTTAGAGAGAAGGTGTAGAAAATCTTGAGCTTTTCTCTCCTCTCTATCGGCTGGGTATTGGCAGATTTTCTCCCCTATTTATATTTTTAGAATACTTGAACCACAACGCGTCACACGACCCTTTTTAATTCCGGGTTTGTTTTCGTCCTGAAACGATTAAATTTCGCTCTAGTTCAAGTTCAAAATATTTTTACTTTGTCTTGACTTTATTTATTTTCAAAATCTCATAAGTATCCTAAAAATTTCGTATTTGGGTCTCCCGGGGTCCAACCGCCTTGTAAAACGCAAAAAAAATTGACTATCTCGGAATTAGATGAAATTTGACATGGTAACTAAATTTCGCGAGATGAATCCAACGGTGAGTTCGGTTGCGTCATTCGAGTTCTAAAAAAACTCAGGTTTGTAACCCACATCGTAGTGATAAATTACCGCTTTACTCTTTATTCATAAAAGTTCAATTTTTCCTGGATTTTACATTTTTCCCCCTTAAAAGAATTTCATTAGCGAAATTCATACACGTATGCACACTTAACCACATGCACATGTAACAAGTAATCTTCTACCTAAAATTGTAGACATGTAACTCCATCCTCGAATAAGAACGGATAACTAGCACGAATGGTGTCCTCACACTCCCATGTCGCCTCCTCCACTCCCTGGTGCTTTCATAGCACCTTCACAAGCCTCACAGTCTTGCCTCGCAAAACTTGCTCCTGGCTATCCATGATACGCACTGGCCCCTCCTCGAAGGTCCTATCTGCATCAACCATCAACTCACCCCAATCCACCACATGTGTCGAATCTGGAGTATACTTCCGGAGCATAGAGACATGGAATACCGCGTAAACACCTGATAAATTTGGTGGTAATGCCAAGCTGTAAGTCACTGTACCCACCCTCTCGAGTACCTTGAAGGGCCCGATAAACCTCAGCGACAGCTTCCTTTGCTTTTTGAATCTGACCACTCCTCTCTTAGCTGTCACCTTTAAGAAGACGTAATCTCCCACCTCAAACTCCAGAGTTCGTCGTCGTCTGTCGGCATAGCTCTTCTGCCGACTTTGAGTCGTAAGAAAACGTTTCCTTATTAGGTCCACCTTTGCTGAAGTGTCCCTAATCAAGTTTGGACCCGTAGAGGGTCTCTCTTCAATCTCTATCTAACATGCCGGGGAACGGTAAGACCTCCCATATAGTGCCTCATAGGGTGTCATCTGTATTCTCGCCTGATAACTATTATTGTAGACGAACTCCACTAAGGGTAAATACTCTTCCCAGCTACCCTTAAGGTCTAGGACGCATACCCGCGCAACATGTCCTCTAAAATCTGGATGGTCCTTTTCGACTGATCGTCCGTCTGGGGATGAAAGGTTGTACTCATCGTCAACTGCGTCCCCATGGCTTGCTGAAAACTCTTCCAAAAGTGAGTCGTAAACCTGGGGTCCCGATCTGACACTAAAGATATGGGCACCCCATTTAGTCGAACTATCTCCTGTATATATAGCTTGCATAATTCTTCCAATCTGAAGGTCATCTGCACTGCCAAAAAATGTGCCGACTTGGTATGCCGGTCCACTATCACCCACACCGCGTCATGTCCCCGCGATGTCCGTGACAAGTGGGTCACAAAGTCTATCGTGATATGCTCCCACTTCCACTCCACCACCTCTAAGGGCTGGAGTAACCCGTTGGTCTTTGGTGTTCAACCTTCACTTGCTAACACGTGAGACATTGGCTAACAAAATCTCTGACATCTTTCTTCATCTCGCTCCAATAATATTGGCGACAAAGATCATGATACATCTTCGTGCCACTTAGATGAACTGCAAAATGGGAGCAATGAAACTCCCAAAGGATCTCGTCTCATAGCTCTACCAACTGATGAACCACAACCCTTCCTCGATACTAAAGACTACCATCCGAGTGAATGGCCTAGCCCTCGTCTCCTGTACCTGCATGTACATGGTCCCAGATGGATAACATCTCTGTGTCCTGACTCTGGGACTCAATCACCCTGCTCAGTAGGGAAGGCATAGCCACCAAACTCCCCAAAGTACCCTAAGTCTGACCCATATAACGTAGCCTAAACTGCTCCACAGTCTCGAGCATAAGCCACTCTCGGGAAGCCACACTAGCCAAAACTCTCCTTGACTTTCGGCTGAGTGCATCCGTCACCACATTTGCCTTGCTAGGATGGTAATACAAAGTGAAGTCGAAATCTTCCAAGTACTCCATCCACCTACATTGCCTCATGTTGAGGTCCCATTGTGTAAAGATGCATTTTAGACTTTTATGGTCCAAAAATACCTTAAACTTCTCGTCATACAAATAATGGCGTCAAGCCTTCAAGGCAAAGACAATGGCCGCCAATTCCATATAATGCGTGGGGCAGTTCTGCTTGTGGTTTTTTAACTGTCGAGAACCATAAGCCACCACCCTCCCAGACTGCATCAAAATACAATCGAGTCCATCTTTATAGGCATCACAGTATACAGTATACATATGTCCCCTCTCCTGGACTATCAAAATAGGAGCTAAAGTCAACTTCCTCTTTAACTCTAAGAATGCCTTCTCACAAGAATTATTTCATTCAAACTTGACCTCCTTTCGGATTAATCTTGTCATAGGTCTAGCCAGTCGAGAGAATTCGTCAATGAACCTTCGATAGTACCCTGCCAATCCCAAGAAACTATGTATCTCGAAGACTAACTTCAGTCACTCCCAATTCATAACTTTCTCGAACATTTTGGGGTCTACGGATACACCCAAAGACGACACTACATGTCCCAGAAATTTCACCTCAGTCAGTCAGAATTCACACTTGCTGAACTTGACATAAAATTGATGATCTCTCAAGGTCTAGAGAACAATCCTCAAGTGACCCTCATGCTCCTCCTCAGACTTGGAATAGATCAGGATGTCGTCAACAAACACCACGATGAACTGATCTAAATAGGATTGGAACACCCTATACATGAGATCCATGAATGCCGCCAGGGCATTCGTCAACCCAAATGGCATCACCGTGAATTCGAAATGCCCATATCGCGTTGTGAACGTTGTCTTAGGGATGTCCGTCTCTCTAATCCTCAACTGATGGTAGCCCGGGCGGAGATCTATCTTGGAGTAGACTCGCGCTCCCTTCAACTGGTCAAATAAATCTTCAATCCTCGGCAAAGGGTACCTATTCTTGATAGTGATTTGGTTTAACTGTCAGTAGTCCATACATAGCCGAAGAGTCTTGTCTTTCTTCTTGGCAAATAATACTGGAGCGCCCCATGGCGAAGTGCTCGACCTAATAAAATCTTTGTCCAACAATTCTTGTATTTGAAACTTGAGTTCTTGCAACTCAGCTGGTGTCATCCAATGAGGGGTTATAGAAATAGAAAAAGTACTGGGATGCAATTCAATGATGAAGTCTACATCCCTATGGGGAGGTAATCCCGGTAGTTTGTCCAAAAAAATATCCTTATATTCACAAACAACCCAAGGTAGGCCCAATTCATGTCTCACCTCGTCCTCCAGCATAAGGCTCGCAAGCCAACCCATCAACTGCCCGTGCCACCGAGAGTCGTACACCACTTAGGGCAAAGCGTCGTGCTTTTCCCTCTAAAACTTAAAACAAACACCTTTCGACGTATAGACGTGGCCCTCTTCTGATCACATTCAATGATGACTCGGTGTACCGCCAACCAGTCCATCCCTAGGATGACATCGAATTCTGGCATGTCCATGACCCTAAGGTCCACGGTGAGTAGGATCCCCGAGATCTCTAACTCACAACCCCAACATATTCGGTCAACTATCACCCTAGCTCCTAGGGGAGAACTCACACATAATGGCCCTTCCAAGGTGTTCACCTCTAAGCCCAAGTCTCTAACACATGATGCAGATATGAATGAATGTGATGTTCTAGAGTCAAATAGCACTCTAGCCCATAAGCGTGAGAGTAAAAATGTTCCCTGGATGACTGAATGAACCACTAGGTTAGCATGAGGTGTGATGGCATAAACACGTCCCTAGGTCTCCGAAGTTCTGGCTTGCAAACCCTGCCCTCAGCCTCGACCCATGCCCTGGCCCATCTGGCCTGACTGCGGAGTCCCTACTCGAAAAGTAGTAGGAGCTTGAGTAGCACCCTGGAACTGATACTGACTTTCTTGGCATGTGATGGGGTAGGGAGGAATATAGTGTGTCTGTGGCTGCCCCACTGAAAATTGGGACTAAGAAGTCCCGTAATCCTGGGATCCTTGCCTCTGAGGGCAATCCTGTTTCATGTGACCCGGCTGGTGGCAATAAAAATAAGTCTTTTGACCTGCCTGGTAGGTAGTCCTGAAGCTTCTCCTACCTTGGGAGGATCGACCTTTCCCTTGGCCTTGATGGCCACGGCCTTATCCCTGTGGAGTAGAAGTACTTTGCTTCCTCCCCGAACTAGAAGAAAATGACTGGCCCTTCTTCTTCTTGTCCTTAACACCCACCTCCCGGATGCTTCGTGCGTCTTCAACCTCTCTCTCAATAGCCATAGCTATTTCGACCATTATATCCAAGTCTTGCAGGCGGAGGCCTACAATCTTTTCTCGGATGGATAATTTCAAACCATCCTCAAACCTTCTTACTTTGGCCATGTCAGTGGCCACGTAATCATTGGCAAAGTGGGCTAGTTTGGTGAACTTGGCCATGTACTCCATTACCATCATAGTCCCTTGTTTCAATTCTAGGAATTCCCAGGCTTTTGCAAGTCGAGCTGCCATTAGGAAGTGCTTACCCATGAAGAGCTCTTGAAACTCTCCCCATGTCATGGTCTCAAAGTTCTTAGAGGCCGTTACCCAATTCCACTATATTTGAGCTTCTCCTTTAAGCTAGAATGCAGCTAGTCTAATCTTAGAGGCATCTGAGGTGATCTCCATAGCCTTTAAGATCTTATTTACTTGTCAGAACCAATGGTCGGCCACCATCGGATCCGCCCCTCCCTTAAAAACTAGAGGCTTGTGTGCCGTGAAGTGTTAGAGGTTACCCGTACCTCCCTGATTAGAATTGGCGCTAGCTTATGCAATAGTAACCGCCATCATGCTCATAGTTTCGTTGAATGCTTGTTGGTCAAAGGCCGGTGGTGGTTGATTATTGTTCCGCCTACTGCCTCGGATTCCCCTTCCTCTGCTTGCCATCTACATAAGTCAGATAGTGAACGAGTATCACATTGTATCCTAAGATGGGAATCAACATTTTAAATTTTTGAGAATTTGCTCATTGTCTCACTAGTAGAGCGTATGTCACCCACTAGTAGACATTCATATTCTAAACTATCCCGTTCATTCCTTTTTCCGAACATAAGGTTTTATTTTCTAAACCTAGTGTTCCTCTTTTCATATACACTGCACCATGCATATAACTCACATAATACATAGCACATAATCATGTAGCAAGTAAAGCACATAATATGAAATGCACATGGAATGCAATGGTCTACACCCAATGCCCATCAAGCCCTAGGTAATTTGTATAGTTAAGCTCTGATACCAAGTTGTGACACCCCAAAAATTCGGGGGACCCTTATCAACCGTTGACAACTCGTCAACCCACGAAAATACCCATAGATGTTACTTAACCCGACACCACGTTAATAACATTCTCCATAGTAGTAATTATTGCCACAAATAAAATTCGTAGTTTTATATTCATGTAATTCAACCGGGGTCCAAGGTACCCCAATATATAGCAATTTAAGTCATTTGTGTCATTGGAACCCAAGAACTCAAAGTCCAAAAGCATGGCAAGAAGACTTGAAGATTTCAAAAGTCTGGGAAACCGTACCAGTACGACGAACTCTCTGGACAACAGCGTACCGGCACACATACTGGTACGACGAACTTTCTAGATAGCAGCGTACCGGTACGCGTAGTGGTACAGTGAACTTTCTGGACAGCAGCGTACCGATACGCAAACTTTCTAGATAACAGCTTACTAGTACGCGTACCGGTACGATGAACTTTCTAGACCGCACCATACCGATACGCGTACCGGTACGCTCTGCCAATAATTGTCTTTTCACCTATTTTCCATTTCCAAATCTATTCAAAAGCTTATCAATTTCATCCCAAACATGTATAATGATGTTTTCTACATTATACAAGATTTCATACAAGTCCTATTACAATTGTTCACATACGATTTCAATATTACATGACCAAAAACCATTCAAACCAAAAATTTTACAATGTTCTCAAAATAAGCCACATTCCGGCTTCTTCATCCACGAGGCTCAAAGTGAGGGTCTTCCCTCGCGTAGAACCCATACCTGAAATATTTTTCCATAAAGGGTGAGTCACGCTTAATAGAGTATTTTCTAAATAGGCTACTCCCCAACCCAAATGCACATGAAATGCTCACATGCAACCAATTCACCATTCATACATTCCAAGCATAGATATTCTATCAATGTTAGAATTTTATAATTTAATGCTATGAAATGAGATGAGACTCACTCTCACTATCTAACTCGAGCCTTTCCCGGCTCTTCGACACATACAATTACTAGTGTGCATTTGTCCGTCATCCATGATCCATGATCCTGAGCCCTTCCCGCCTCTCCAACACATGCAATTTCTCATGTGTATAATTCTGTCATTTATGTTATACATCAAATGACATTGTCAACCCGGGGTCTTGTATGGGGTGAGTATTTATGGACTTACACCAATGGCACCCGACCGACATGGGATTTATGGACTTCCACCCACGGTCTCGCGTACACGAACACACTTTATGGACTAATACCAACGAAAGTGCGTATCCAATCACTGAGCCTTACACCCGAGGGATCTTCTAGCCATTCTTGCTAACCTCGTCCCTCAACACTATGCAAACCGTGCGACTTGGCCAAGTCATCGACCTAGCTCACTCGAGCCCACTTGTCATCCACCAAGTGTGGTGTTGACTACACCATGCACTCACACCCACTCAGTCGCGATATTTTCGTGCATATGCAATACAATGTCTCATTGCAACTACAATATAATGTTTAATATGCTATGTGTGTCATATGAAACTATTCCAAACCCAATTCACATAATCCATGATAAATTACATCAAAAGCATATAATTCTCATGTCTTACAATGTTAATAAACCAATATGTATTTATCAACATTTTATCCAAAACTCAAGTCTAAGCATGTTATTTCATATTAAGCAATAACACACTTCCAAATCAAGACATTATGTAAACACATAACATGCCTACAATTCACATAATTCAAGAAATTACATTAAGCAATTTTTACATAGTCATTTCAAGATAGAATATATTCTACCTAATTTCAATACCCATTTCACCAAATCACTCTATAGGCAAGTCTTATATATATCTATATTAACCTACCCATTTCATCATAACATTTAAAGTGGTGAATAAACCTAAGTAGGAGAACCCCCTACCTCTTGAGCGTGAGGAATGACCGTAGGGATGTCAGGGGATCTGTTGGAGAAGTGTAAGTGATTCGCACTTTTTTGTGTGTCTGAATTATATTAAAATATTACACCCAAGTATAGGTGGTCGAATTGTAGTTTTCTCGATTTTAAGTCCAAGTATCGATCCCACGAAGAGTTAAGTAATTCTAAAAAATAAAATAAAATAAAATAAAATAAAAACTAAAAACGATTAAGTGATTTATTTGGAGTAGTTTGATGTTTGATTGCTTGTGGTGTGAGCTTAGTCTAATTAACTGATTTTAAAATAAAAGGCAGGCGAAAGGAAAGTGCAGATATAATAAAGTTCGTAAATAAAGCAGATAATTGACAAGAAATTTAAAATATATCCTTCAGTTTAAGGATCCCATATGCTTTATATTGGTGTTGTTACGGAATTGCCACCACACAACAATCAACCTCCATTTTACTGGAAAGTCAATCGGTAGGTCTAATGTACATAATTCAGCACACAGTAGCTTATTAAGCTATTGTGAAGGTAATATATTATAACACAGCTGCTTATTAGGCTACGCTGGATTATAGATATTCCAATTGACTAATTCGAGTAAAACCCGCTGGTGGTATAGACGATCTTCCAGCAACTTGTCAGGTCAGCTGGTGGTAGTTAATCATAATACAGCAACTTGTCAGGTTAGCTATATTTAGATATGTCACCCAAAAAGTCAAGCCACTCAAACGGAATACTTGAATTATTCAATAGATCATCTTAGAATATATATATTGACAGCAGAACTTCCTCAGCGTTCCAGTGGAGGACTAGCCATACCGATAGGATCACCGGGGTTATTCTAGCAGGCAATATTATTATATATAGTAATATCATGCGTCAGTGGAACTTTCTCAGCGTTCCAGTGGAAGCAAAGCCATACCGATAGGATCACCGGGGTTATTCCAGCTGGCATGTCTTATATATATAATAAACGTATAGATAAAACATCAGCAATTCCATAAACAAACCAATATTGTACATATGTTCCCCTCGCACTGGAGGATATACGGAACTACTCACGCTCCATTGCTATAGACGAGCAAGGAGTGATAGCAGTTGTCATTACAGAAATAAAAGTACAGGATTTGGACTACACTATAACACGGACCGGAACGTGTTTTCACTTTTGTATCTCTTTTTTTCTCTCTCTTGGATTATGTCTTGGGAGCTCTTGAAACTTGGTTTCTGGAGGTGGTTTGGTAGCTGGTCCGGCCTGCATTGCAAAGCAGGTGAAGGTCCCTTTTTATAGGCGATTAGGGAAGCAGGAGGTGGAGGTTTGCATGTGCTGACTAAGGATGACCGTCCGGACGGTGGCAGTGCCGTCCGGACGGTGGTGCAAGTGGATTTGCAAGTTGCATGGCCTCTGACTTGCTTTATTACACTTTGGCCTCCTAGCTTTTCTTTTCCTTGACATTGCACCCTTCATCTTTGGTTTCTTCTGCATTTATCCTGCAACTTTAGATAAAAATTGTTAAAATAAATAATTCCCGCACTAACCCTAATTTACTTTAATTACTACTTTTTAGTGCGGTAATTCTACTAATTCGACTTTTTTTTATACTTTTAATTTACAACTAATTGATGTCAATCAGTAAGTGGGACCCCTAAGGTATCACACATAAGGTATCCACTGTATACCACCCATAAACCAATGGCCAAGCTAAGTTGGCTAATAGGGAGATCAAGAACATCTTAGAGAAAATGGTTAACCCAAATAGGAAAGATTGGTTAGACATACTGATTGATGCCCTATGGGCTTATCGTACAATCTACAAAATTGTCTTAGGCATGTCTCCATATTGGCTTGTCTTTGGAAAGGCTTGTCATTTGCTAGTTGAGATGGAACACAAGGCCTATTGGGCCATAAAGACTTTGAATTTTAATTTGAGAATGGTTGGGGAGCATAGAAAACTATAAATGAATGAATTGGAAGAGATTCTAAGATATGCGTATGAGAGCTTAAAATTTTCAAAGGAGTAGGCTAAGATCTTTCATAACAAATCTATTGTACGGAAGTTCTTTGAGCCTAGCAAAAAAGTGCTCTTATACAACTCTCATCTCTCCATTTTCCAAGGCAGACTCCGATCCCGTTGGGATGGCTCATATCTTGTCAAGGTGGCCTATCTCAATGGAGCTTTGGATGTCACAAACCCCGAGAATGGCCATACATTCAAGGTCAATGGCCAAATACTTAAGCCATTTTTCAAGGACAAGGAGTACAGGAGGATTTGAAGGATCTGGTGTATCTGGAATTTGTGGAGGAGTAACCATTTTTTATGTTTTTTAGTGTACAATATTTTTATTTACTTATGTTATTTTCATTTTCATGTTACTTAATTTACTTGGTCGTATAGCATTGTTTTTCTTAGTTTCAGATGTTGGTGCTTTTGCCAAAGCTCAAGTGCAAGGTGTTCTCTAACCCTAATCATTTTTTTACTATCATTCACTGCATATCATATCTTTTTGTTGCATTGAGGACAATACATGAATCAAGTTGTGGGGTGAGGTGCACCATTTGCATGTTACACCGATGTTTGTGGAGAAGATAAACTTTTGGGTGAAAATTCACCTTTCACATATCATAAAGATTTTTGTTTACATTAGCACAAATTATGTGAAAATTTCAAAAAAAATTTGTGAAAAATATCTGAATGTTGATTTGTATTCCCTTATTAAGAGTGTTGGGGTAGAGGATATATTGATCTTTGTTTTGAACTTTGAGCACATGGGCATATTATAAAAGTTGATCCTATGCTTGAGTATCACATATGTATCCTCTTTTGAACTCAATCGTGTGTGTTTCTTAAATGTGTAATTTTAGCAATTTACAGATTGAATTCTTATTTTAGGCTGGACATAAATAGTGGAGATGAGTAAGTATCCATTAGAGCTTTAGTGTCATTTGTCTTTGGAGGGGACTTACATTTACTCAAGGAACAATTTTTAAATTTGAAATTTGTTCAATAGTCTCATTATACTTGTTTTGGCTATGTGTATTTGGGCAGTAGACTGATTTTCTCTTGATAATGTACAAAGCTCTCCTATGTATATCTAAAAGTGATCTTAGGCCTTTTTTGAAAATTTTGAGCCTTAGCCTTGTTCTTGAGAAAATATTAACCCTAGTGCCGTGAGTGAGCCTAATTGAAATTCGTTTCTATGCCAAACATTTGACCAAGCCAATGAAAGTGATAAATATCTATCTAACCTTGGTTGTTTCGCGAACTGAATATGGGTGATTGCATAAGTGAGGGAAGTGTGGTGTGGAAAGTCAGGCAAGGGATATTTGTTGGTGAAACTCAAAGAGTTGAGGAAAAAAAAAGAGACTGAAAATTCAAGAAAATGAAGAAAATGGGTGAAAATAAGAAAAGGATGATCAAAAGGAAAGAAAAATGTTAGAGAAAAAAAATAAAGAGTGTGGTGATGGTGTAAGAATGGAATCCCATAAAAAGGGATATGCTTTTGAAATAAAAGTCTTTCACTCGGAACAACCCTCTTTGTTATCCTATACCCTTCGGTTCTTTTGTCTAAAATATTACCCCAAGGCCCCATTATAGCCCTTGAAGTCCTAAATGATCTAGAAAAGCATGGGAGATGCATAATCTTAAATAAAAAGGATGAGTTAGTCTTGCTACACAAAGCCCTAGCATTCTTTTTATGAGATTATGCCAACGTCGTGAACTTCATTGGATTACATGTGAGTCCACATTGTTTTGTGCATAAGATTCTATCTCACATGTACACATGGAGTGCATGCCAGGATAACTAGAGTGTATTTAATTGTTAAGAGTGACCTTTGGTTAGTTTTGCATTGAAACTGAATTTGGCTGGCCATTCTAATGTGAATTATGTTGAGTAAATGCTCAAATTACTTGTCAAATTCATACACACACAAAAGTTCAAAAATAAATGTGTAGGTGCATACTTTAGAATAGTGTTTAAGGCTATAGTAATTCTCATGTGTGTTTAGTTTGTCCATTTGAATAATGTGTCAAATAGCTCCATGCTTGCAAAATAGGGGAATATTGCTCAAGTTTTTTATATTTGAATGAATTAGGAATATCCATGTTGTTGAATATGTGACTTGCATTTTGGGAATTCATTTTGATAGTTAAAAGTAGGAATCCATGCCTTGTTTATTTAATGCATCAAAATTTTAAATCATGTAGCAATTTCGGTAATGAATTAGGCATGATGGTTCAAATTGTGGTTTACAGTATAGTACATGTTTAGGATGGAGTAAAGGTCATGAAGAGAGTGTTAAAATGTGTGGGATAGGTCCTGAGTTGAAGAGGAATGGAGGTGTGTTGCTCAATAGTAGTATTTTGCAACTAAGGTAAAACCTACCGGTATGCCATACCGGTAGGTTTTGGCTACTGGAATGCAACCTATCGGTAGATTTCACCTTGAATGCCAAAATTAGGGTTTTTAATTGACATTTCTCGGGGAAACCTTTCATTATCCTCTTGAATCACAGACTCTAGTCCACTCATCTCTCACTCAAAACCCTCTTAGGCTTTTAAATCACCCTCCTCCCCCATCAATCTCACGGATCTCCATCCTTCATGCTATGGTTTAGTGGATTTCAACCCTTGGAAACCATAATTGCCGAAAATCTTACAAGCCCAAATCCTCTCTACTCTCTTTAATCTTTTCAAAATCTTTCAAATGGCTCATCATGTGGAGATCATTCATGAGAGTATGGACCAGATTGAGGGTATTTTCTTGATCTTTTTCATATTCTTATCTATGGGGGCACTATTGCTTTGCATGGCCTAAACCAAAAGGACCAGACCCAACTCCCCTCAACTCGAGGAGCCCAGCAGTTGCAAGAGGAGTGGAGAAGGGTCAAGCGGGACCATAATGAACAAAGGAAAAAGGCAAGGAATGAGGCAAGGATCCAGTTGATCCACGAGAAAAATATCACATTTGAGCGGCACCTTGACCACATCTCGCTTGGCCCAAGGAATGAGGTTGTCAGGCTCATCAAGGCACGTGGAATGAGATTTTGGTTTGAGCCTGTGGACTAGTATAATTTTTATGTGTCGACAATTTTACCAAACACTTAGGGTGGTTAAGATGAATAAAGTTGAGATTTTAAGGACGAACGTCAGGGGAAAGATGTTCGAGGTAACCCATGTTGTCATTGCCACTCTCCTACGGAATTATGAGAGACCATTTTCTTTGCTGCTAGTCTATCCTCATAACATCACCCACACCAAGACAATTACCGAGTTTGTAGATTTGATGTATGATGAACCTAGTCAATTCAAGGGGACAACCCATGTTAAGGATTTGAAGCACTTGTACGGACTCTTGAATAAACTCCTTTATTATAAGCTTCTACCGAGGGGTGTAGAAAAGACACCGAATCTTGAAAAGTTAGCCCTTTTGGATGTTGTCATGTCTGGAAATACTGATGACTTTGTTCTATTCATATGGGAGGTTGATTAGCACAAAATATTGCACATTTCATGTGTTAATACATTCCATTTTTCACTTATTTTTGGGCATTTAATGAGTGGAAATATGTTAATTGAGCAATTAACAAAGAATTGTGGTGTTTATAGATAAAAGGTGATAAATGGTGCTTCTTAAAGCCTTCTCATATGATTTGAGGTGAATGATGATGAAAGGATGGCTTGAAGATAGCTCAAGGGGTGAAGAAATCAAGAAATCAGAAAATAGGGAAAAACCTACTGGTATGCCATGTCGATAGGAGTTGACTACTAGAGTTCGACCTACAGGTATGTCATACCGATAGGTAGCATTGATATAGCCTTGTTTCTACAAGTCATTATCTACTGCCTTGAGGGTCCCACCAGACATTCTCCTACCTACCCCTACCACTCCCAACACCATGGGCATCCCTCTTGCACCTTTTCTTTGACTTTTGGAGCATTGGTGATCAATGAGGATAGAGAAGAGGAGAGATGTTGGGTGTGCAGACAAGGTCTGCACCACCCATTAACAGGCCACTCTTTTGCATACCTATGGAGGAAGATCACATCACCTAGCTAGGGCATCACTCTATGGATGTTTTTAGCAGGGAGATACACCATTATGAGACATATTGTAATATATAGAGAGATATTCTAGGAAGAAGATGAATAGTGTTAGAGAGAGAAGTTGAGATTTTTGCATTTTCTTCTATTCATTGTCTTCCATTTTCACGTAAGAGTCTCCTAAGCATTATTTGAAGTCTTTAAAGCCATTTATTTCAAGTTTCTTTCAATTTTAATCTCTCATTGAAGCTTTCACCATTAATGCTTCTATGTTCTTTAATTTCTTAGTTAGAAATAGGTATTCAATGCACTTTAGTTTAACTTATGTTTTCTTGCATTTATTTTGCTAGAATCTTCATTTCTTCATAATGTATTCTCATTTCATGGTTGTCTTTACTTTAAGCATGAGTAGCTAAGCCACTTAGAGGGTGGATGAGATCGTGAGTCTTTGATATTCTATAAACTTGTCACAGTTTATGCTTAGATCCCCACTTCATCTCATCCCTAGATTCCTACGAATCAATCGTTTATCTATGCTCTATTGGAGGAAGGATTTGAGTTAACTTGGTATTCCCATTGTAGTGACCCCTTGGATTAGCCAACACTTATTTCCCATTTAAAATTCATCACAACACAAACCATAACCAAATTCCCAAAAATAAATGATTTTACATTTTTCTTTCACCAAAATAACCTACATGATGTTACACCTCCTTCCCTAAGGAGACGACCTTGGAATACCTCCAAGTAAAACTCGACATACAAAAGTCTTCTTGCACTTGGGAGGCATTTTGGTACATGCACACATTTTCTTTTCCACCAACTCCTTGTCCTTTATTTTAACATCTTTCCAAGGGAGAGTGACACTCACTTCATCTCATCTCTAGCTTCCTACGAATCAATCATTTATCTATGCTCTATTGGACGAAGGATTTGAGAAAACTTGGTATTCTCATTGGATTGACCCCTTGGATTAGCCAACATTTATTTTCCATTTAAAATTCATCACAACACAAACCATAACCAAATTCCCAAAAACAAATGATTTTACACTTTTCTTTCACCAAAATAACCTTCATGAAGATACACCTCCTTCCCTAAGGAAACGATCTTGGAATAGCTCCAAGTAAAACTCGACATACAAAAGTCTTCTTGCACTTGGGAGGCATTTAGGTACATGCACACATTTTATTTTCCACCAACTCCTTGCCCTTTATTTTAACATCTTTACAATGGAGAGTGACACTCCCCTCTTTTGCTCATACATCATATATACACTAAGGGAAGATGTTAGGAGGATAGGGAAGACAAGGAAACAAAGCTAGCAGAGGTGATGAAAGATTTTGCCGAGACTCAGAAACCCAAAGCCAATCTGTCTTTCGGGAGTTTGGTGACCCGAATGTGTAGGCATTTCAAGGTCAAGGCATATGCATTTGACAAGCTCACTCCCCCTGAGACAAAGGCAATTGGAAAAACAAGCAGCAAGAAGAGGAAAGTAATAAGTCAGGGGGAACAAACTGGTTCTTCAAGGCCAGATTCTGAGGCTGTTGGGCCTTCATCTTCTGGGCCCTCCACTGATCTGGTAGTCCCTGAACTTGACGAGTGAGTTTAATGCCTATAAATTGAGTATTTTTAATTTTATGAAATTGTAAGTTTTCAAATATTTTATGTTCCTTTTTATTTTTTTTTTTGTGTGTTTTGATGTTATTTGGTAGGGATCATCATTTGGAAGCAAACAAGATCATTTGGAAGGAAACAAGGTCAATTTGGAGCCTAAGTGTTGGATTTTTTAAGGCTAAGCAACAAGGGAGCTAAAGGCTCAAAAGAGGCAGCACCTTTCCCGGACAGAAACAGCGCCCCTATGCCCACATACTGTTCATGCAATGCCTTTCCAGCTCCTTTTCAGTGCCTAGGCGCTTAAGTTGCTTGTGTTGGTTCTTGACGCGAATTCTGACTTATTTTGACCCAAAATTGGACTCTAATGCTACATATGTGCTATGGTTTGAGTTGGAAATAAATATACTGATTTTTTGGGCTGATAAAATGGAAGAAAAGACCAAAGATTGATAGAAAAGTGAAGGCAGGAATTGAAGGAACTGACACAATGAAGATCAGGATTAAAGGCTAGAGAGGGATTGAAGATTGCAACTAAGTTTTCATTCTTTTCTCTTACTTTTACTTCTTATTTTTTGAGATGTTGTTTAATTTTAGAATGATGTTTTTCAATTGCATTATGAACTAAATTCTTATTAAGATTGCAACGGAACCTAATGTCTAGTTAAATTGATTTACTCTCGATTATAGTTTTATTGCTCATACATGAGTTGTTTGTCATATTTTGTGCTTAATATATGATTGTTTGACCATCAATTAATTTGATAAACTAGATGAAATTGGGAGATGAATTATGGGTTTAGATCTAAATATGATGACTTGCATCTGGTTGATTCTTCTTACGATTGAATAGCTGAGTTTGTGTATAGAATAGGAATATACCTGTATGTCGTGTGTAACTTTTATGAGAGTTTGAACTTAATGAATCTATTCCAACTTATTTTTCATAGGAATATAGAAATTTAATTGGGAGAGATAAGCTTATCTTACTATCGGAAGAGGTTTGATAAATAATTTTGAAGTCTCAGTTAACAACTTATTCTGATCAATTAACTGGAAGGAGAGTGAAAAGATTTGTACGAAGCATTAGAGAAAGTTGTAATCTTAAATTCTTTTATCCGGTAAATTCAATCCTTGATTATTAAATCTAGATTTACTTTTAAATTAGTCACTTCATAGTTCAAATTCAATTGTATAAATAAAATTGGATTGATACTAAATTAGTACTTGTAATATATTAGTAATAATTCTCTATGGGAACGATACTCTACTTATCACTTTATTATTTGTTGATCGTGTACACTTGCACGTAAATTGTCAACATCAAATTCAGAGAATAGGACCCTACTCTTCTGGACCCTCTGTTGGGCCATCTTCATCAATCCCACCCTCTTTTGCACCTGAGCGCTCAATATCTAAGCGCCTCGATGCACTAGAGGTGACAGTGCACGCTTTAGACGTGTCTACGCAAGGGATTTCAGCCATGATGACTAGATTGTTTTGCCACACGTTTCATGGAGAGCCCATTCCAGGTGGATGATGAGCACAAAATATTGCATATTTAATGGCCTCATTACATGCATTTTAACTCAACTTTTGCATATAAGTACTTAGAGTTAGTTAAAATTATGAATAATGTTGAATTTTCAATGTTACAGGTAATTATAGTGTAAAACATGTATTTTGGAACCTCACAACTAGGTATGGATGTGTGGTGAAGGCATAGACACATTACATGAGGATTTGGAGGCTTAAAAGCGAAAAAAATCAAGGAGGCACTGGTGCTTGGGAACAAAGGCACCAGCACCCACACCATTTGGTTATAGTACCTCGGTTTTACTCCATTTTAACCATGATTCTCTTCGAATCTGAAAAGGTTTACAACATGAAAGTTGTAAATCTGGATGTCTTCTATATTGTGTCAACATTTCAGCTCATTCAGACAATTGAATCAAAATTTATGACAATTCTATGAAAACTTGTCCGAAGCAAACAAAGTGTATTGGTATGCGTACCAGTACACCAAACTCTAGTAGGCTTAGAGTACTAGTACGCATACCGGTATGCCGTGCCTGAAGTGCCTAGAATGACAATTTTTCATGCTTCACTTGCTTGGGGGTCCCACCTACACTTCTCCCACTTGTCCCCAACATTTTCGGCACATCTTCATGCCTCTTACACCCTTGATGAAGACTTTGGAGGCCTGGTATTCAATGTGGAAAGAGAGAAAGGGGTGAAGTCTGGGTGTGTAGGTTAAGCCTGTGCTAGCCTACCATACCCATCTCTTTAGCCCCTATTGATGGGAGGCCTTTCATACAACTAGAGGGACCCCCATGCACGAAATTGAAGGCTCTCATACTCCATATACTTAGCATTTTTCTACATTGCAAAGTGTGGCTACCTAAGCTTAGAAAATCCAATGAAGAAGATGATGAATAGTGTAATAGAAATTTATATTTTTGCATTTTCTTCTCCATTTCTATTGTAGTAAGCTTTCATACTCTTGTAATCTTCGTTCCTTGCACTTTAATCTTAGCTATTCCAAGTTTATTCCAAGTTTAGTTACATGTCTTAGTTTCTACCATTGTTATGATATGTTTTCTTCATTTCAAGCTTTAAAATGGGTATTGCATATTTTTCTTCCTAGTTTAAGTTTCTTTTATTATGAGTAGCTAGGATTAAGTTGGCTAATCCAAGGAGACCTCCTATTGGGCTTTCCATTTCAACTCATTTTCTTTTCTCCTCTCAGTGTAAAATTGCTCGGTTCTACTAGGTTGGGGTGAGGACATGGTTATGAGTTCTTGATACACCGTTGGCATTGTCACATGGTATATTTGATCCTCACCTCTATTTTAGTCTCGAGCTTCCCATGAATCAATCGTACATTTAAGAACCATTGGAGGAAGGGTTTGAGTTGGTTTGGCATTCCCATTGGAATGACCTCTTTGGATTATCCAACACTTGTTTTCTTGCATTTTTATTTTCAAATTTCACTCACCAAAACACAAACGAAAGATTTTACACTTTTCTCTTTTTCTTTTGTTCACAAAATCACCTTCACACAACTCACCTTCCTTCCTTGAGGAGACGACCTTGGAATACTTTTTCAAGTAAAACACGACACTCAAAAGACTCCTTGCACTTGGGGAGCACTTTTGTTCACACGCATTTCATTTTCATTTCATTCCCACCATTCCTTTGCCCTATTTTTCACATCATTCTGAGGGAGAGTGACACTCCCTTTCACACATAAGCCATATACACATTTGAGGGTGATGTGCGGAGACTAGGGAATATTACAACAATATTCACCAACTACTGGATCATCTCTAACAGCTTCGGGACCTCCACATTCCACCTTTGTCCCATCTGTCTCCACAGTAGTTGAGATGGGGGATGATGATGATGATGATACAGAAGAGTAGGAAGGAGAGAGGGATTTTGATAGAGCTGATGGTAGTGATAATGATGATGGAGAAGAAGATGAGGAATAGGGTGTTGTGGTGTCTGTCTTTGTTTTTTGTTTTGGATTGTACATACCTTGGGTTGGAGTCACTGGCCTTGTAGAAGAATCTTTAGGTCTTAAGCCATTTTGTCTCTTTTTTATGTCGGACTCCATGTATTCCAACTTAGAAATACATTAATGAAATACCACAGTTTTTGTTTCATTTTTCCAATGTTCATTACTTTAATTGCATTATGAT
Organism: Ilex asprella; assembly: GCA_023539305.1. NCBI lineage: Eukaryota > Viridiplantae > Streptophyta > Magnoliopsida > Aquifoliales > Aquifoliaceae > Ilex > Ilex asprella. Next base: position 19,614,190 of record CM042199.1, on the reverse strand, counting down.
TTTGATATTTTGAGTGTTTGAGGAATGAGTTGTGGAATTGGTTTGTTTCATTATTACACTTGTTATCTAGTTTTGAAAATAAATTTTGCTAGGGATTAGAAAAACTCATGTTGGGGGGGTGTGATTAGCACAAAACATTGCATATTTAAAGTGCTTTTGTATCCCTTTTATGTCGGCTTTTGAAGTTAATATGAGTGGATATGTATCATTTGTGTTATTTATGGAATTTCAGTATATTTGCAGATAAATGGTGATGAATGATGCTTGCCAAAACTTCTCATGGTGTTTAAGATGAATAAGGGTGTTGGGATTGCTTGACGATAGCTTTGGAGGTGAGGAGACCAAGAAACCAGCAAAACAAGGGGAAACCTATCGGTAGGCCATACCAGTAGGTTTTAGCTATTGTACCTCAACCTACCGCCAGACATACCGGTATTTTAATCCTACTAGAGTGAAACCTACCAGCAGGATTCCATCGACCTACCGATAGATTTTATTGAAACAACCCAGATTCTGCATGTCAAGCTCTACTGCCTTGAGGGTCCCATTAGACATTCTCCTTGTAAACCCCCACATGTTTATAGTAATATAATGTTAAAGGCGTATAGTAATTTAAGATATGTAATGGCGTAGAAAATACTAATATTGTAAATAATAGTTAAAGCTGGTTTAACTCGTAAATATATGGAATAGTTGTAATAGAACTTATATCAACTATGTTTGGTGTGCAAATATATGTTGTGTAAGTTTGATTTGACTTTGGAAGGGTTTAGAATAGATTGGAAATGCAAAATGGAGGAAATAGGCAAAACTTGGCAAAACCATACTGGTATTGAACCGTACCAGTACTGTGTTCCGAAATCATTTGGTCCAGTAAGTTTATCGTACCGGTACTGTGCTCTGGAACTATACCATACCGGTACTGCCGATCTTAGCTCGATTTTCGCCTGATAACTACATTAAGACGCCTCTTTTCGCCCCATTTCGGAGAAAAGAGAGAGGAAGAGAGAAGGAGAAAGCTCAAGATCTAAAGTGAGAAACAAGAGATTTAGGAGTGATTTAAGATTCAAGCCCTAGTTATTCAAGGGCCAATGTAGGGGTTTTCTTCCATTCTTATTCATTGATGTTAAGGTTAATATATATGTATGTTTTGACTCTTAATGATGTGTGTTTGTTGTGAGTTCCTTGTTTCTTAATATTCTTGCAACGTTTATCATGTTTTGAGTAAAGTTATAGTGGGAGAACCATAAAAATCCTAGCTTTGGAGGAATGTGGATTTCTCTCTCAATATTCACTTGTTCTTGATTTCTAAAACTTTAGAGCTTTGTGTTGAATAATATAATGATGTTAGTATGATATCTTGTACCTTTTCTTAAATTTGGTCCTTGAGGATATTACTTGTGAGAATTGAGAATTTTTCTTGGAAATTGCTTGTAAATTGGAGACTTGTGGAATTGTTGGGTATTTGAGAAAATAGTGGATAATGTATTGCTTGTATGGTTGTTTGGACAAACATGAGTGAGAGGTTCCTTGTAAGGATGCTCATTCGTTCTCAAGAGGTTCCTTGTAAGGATGCTTGAGAAACTTAAACCTTGAGGGTGAGAGGTTCCTTGTAAGGATGCTCATACCAAAAGAGGACAATATGTGATCTTCTCAAGAGGTTCCTTGTAATGATGCTTAAGAAACTTAACATTGAGGGTGAGAGGTTCCTTGTAAGGATGCTCATGCCAAAAGAGGACAGTATGTGGTCTTCTCAAGAGGTTCCTTGTAAGGATGTTTGAGAAACCAAACCTTGAGGGTGGAGGTTCCTTGTAAGGATGCTCATGCTTTGAAGGACAATATTATATCATGTGTGGGAAATGGGTTCTATGTTGGAAATGTATGTTTATTGGAACTTGGTTGTTATTGTTCAATTCTATTATTATTGCTACTTAAACTTGAGATCAGTTGTAAAATGTCTCTGTTTTACTTCAAAGATTATATATGCTAATTGTGAAATGAGACCGACATTTTTATATGCTTTTATAAACCTTGTTCGAGTTTGGAAGGAATGTTGCTACAGAGCTTCGTGCTCACCCCTACAAACAACATATTTCAGGTTTGTGTCTAGAGGAGGAGCTCAGAACTGACGAGCTGGGACATTTGGAAGCTCCGATAGTGGAAGACACGAATCTCGAGGTGGATGCTTAGGATATACACTTTCTTTTGTTCTAGGCTAGAATATTCCTTTTGAACCTTGTAAAGTCTAGTTTCCTTTTGTTATTTTCGTTGCGCTACATTAGTTAATTTTTGGAATGTAAAGGCCAAGATGGATCTATTCTTTTGGGATAATGTGGTAAATTCTATGGATGACTTTATGAAGTTTTATTTATTAATGAATTATTTTAGTGCTCTCATGATGTAAAATAGTTTTAGAATGTAATGCCGTCCAGGGTGGTATTTGGGGCATTACACTCCTACATGCCTCTGACACTCCTAACACCATGGAAATATCTTTTGCACCTATTCTTAGACTTTTGGAGCCTTTATCATCAATGAGGAGAGAGGAGAGAGACGATGTTGGGTGTGGAGACAAGGCCTGCACTTGACTGCAGCAACCCATGTCTTGCAGCCACTATGGAGGGAAAAGACATCTCACAGCAGGTGAAGGACCCCATAGACATTTTTTAAGATTTCAAGAGACATTACATTGAGGATTATGCAAGATAATGGGAATATAGAGACACAAAGAGAGAGCTAGGAAGAAGATGAATAGTGTTAGAGAGAGAAGTTGAGATTTTTGCATTTTCTTCCACAAATTGTCTTGTAATTTGCTGTAAGAAACTTCTAAGTTTTGTTTGAAGTCTTGAATGCCATTTATTTTAAGTTGCTTTTAATTTTAATCTTCTATTCAAGATTTCACCATTAATGCACTCATGTTCTTCATTTTCTTAGTTTTAAATGGGTATTAAATGCATTATCTTTTTGTTTATGTTTTCTTGCATTAACTTAGCTACAATCTTCAACTCTTGATAATGTCTTCTCATTTCATTGTTGTTTTTACCTTAAGCATGAGTAGCTAAGCCTTTACGTTAGCTAATCCAAGGGAGACCTCATATTGGGTATGCCATTTCAACTCTTTTTCTTTCCTCCTCTTAGAGTACAATGGCTCGGTTTTACTGGGTTGAGGGTGGATGAGATTGTTAGTCTTTGATATTCCGTAGATTTTTCACAATTTATTCTTAGATCCTTGCTTCTTCTCATCTCTAGCTTCCCACGAATCAATCGTTCATCTATGCTCTATTAGAGGAAGGATTCGAGTTAACTTGGCATTCCCGTTGGAGTGAACCCTATGGATTAGCCAACACTTATTCCCATTTCATTTTCATTACTATACCACCCACAAACCAACTTCAACAACAAAAGATTTTACACTTTTTTTATACCAAAATCTCCTTCTACACGATTCACATCCTTCCTCGAAGAAATGACCTTGGAATACCTCCAAGTAAAATGCGATACGCAAAAGTCTTCTTGCGCTCGGGAAGCATTTTTGCTCACACAAACACACTTCATATTCCACTATCCCCTTGCCCTTTCTTTTGACATCATCCCAAGGGAGAGTGACACTCCCCTTCACACTTAAGTCATATATACATTGAGGGATGATGTTAGGAGGTTAGGAACAATAATGATTTTGAACCAAGCAAGATACGGCCTTGGAATATTCATTTCAAGTAAAACATGACATTGCAAGTCACTATACGCTTGGAGATAACTTTTGCACACACGCACATCTTTGTTCATCCACATACAATGCCCCACTTCTTGCATTGAACTCGAGGGAGAGTGACACTCACAAATCTTTATAAGCCATATATACACAATCGGGTACGAGTTGGAAGTTAAGGAAAATGATCATGCACCAACCAAACATTACTAGTCCCTAATAATAAAACAAATAAAACAAAATCACTTTACTAGATTTCACTATTTTGTTTAGCTTATGCTACAAGCTGTTAAACCCTTAGGTGATACCAGGTGGACGAGTTTGGTTTCATGGAGTTTTTCAGTGAAGATACCTACAAACTTCAAAGGTTAGGTTTACATAATTCATACCTTTTATAGATAAGATTAAATCACCATTATATTCTATTAACATAATATTTTCCCTCATCTTATTACTATAAGAGTAACACATATTAATTGTAACACTATTCCATATATTTACAGAAAAACTTGTGTATGGGTGCAGGGATTTTTTATTTTAAAAACAATTAAGAAATATCATAATCCTTCATTCTGTTATACAAGAATTAGCCTCGATGTTAATCCTTTCCTAGAAATCACTCAGCAAAGAATACTCTAAATTTTTAGTGACTATCACTCAAAAATTACATGTGACATGAATATTGTAATCAAAGCAAAGTAATAGCACATGTAATATTCCAAAAAGAAGCTTATTTGAATAAAACTAGAAGTTGGCATAATCTCTTTAAAGAATATTAACACTATATCAAAAAACATTTTCAACACTCTCTTTTATTAATGAATGGTTGAAAATGATACATATGCATGACTTTTGAAATAAAAAATGAGTTTATTAGGGTTATAACATGGCTAAGTGATGAGTGTGGAACATTGCACATTAAGCATATTCATTACATCTAATTTAACTTGTTTTGTAGTGAATTTTTTGGAAAATGACGTCAAACTGATAATTAATGGAGATTGGTTTGATTGCAGGAAATAGTTTGAAAAGGGCAGGCGTAAAACACCCCTTCGAGTGATCAAGGTCAATGGGGAAGGAAGGATCTCATGACGGATGGCTCGCAAGGAGAAGACCAACTGGTAGGAGAAGATCAACTGGTAGGAGCCTTACAACCTACCAATAGAAGATCCTACTGGAAACCAGCTTCTAATGCCTCCCTGCAAGACCTACCGGTAAGAGCCTTATTCTTACCGGTAGAAGACCCTACAGGAAATGAGCTATCGGTAGGAGCCTTACTAGCTACCGGTAGAAGACCCCACTAGAAATGTGCTACCGATAGATGACTTATAAGACCTACCGGTAGAAGAGCCTACTAGAAAGCAACTTCCAGTGGCGCCCTACAAGACCTACTGGTAGGAGACTTACGACCTACCAGTAGAAGACTCTACAGAAAATGAGCTATTGGTAGGAGCCTTACGAGCTACCGGTAGAAGATGCCCAGAAATTCTAGATCCTTCTCCAAATGAGTCCCCCAACTACACGGCCAATGTATAGAGAGTGAGTGGTTGAAAAAGCATGGGAGGACCATGTCTTAACTGATTTTGGAAGTTTTTGTGGACAACCTCTCTGTAATCATTCTAAGTCAGTCACTCATGCTAGAGAGAGGGTGATGGAAGAAAATAGGGACTTCCTACACACAATTTTAGATCATCATACTTTTAGAGAGAGAAGGTTCAAAGTAGAAGATGAAGTTATAGAAAGAGAAATCTTTCCCAGTTGCACTTTATTCTCTTTTAATCAAGTTGTAATTTAGTTAAGTTTCTTATGATTTATTTTCACATTTGGGTCCTATATCCTTTAAGCTTTACGATTTGGGTATGAATGACTTCCTCTTGTAGTTGAAACTTTCTCTTACATTAATACAAGTCCTTGCTTGATTTCACTACCATGTTTCTCTACTTCATGTTTGTTCTTACTTTTATTATGCATAGCTAAACTTTTAGTTGGCTAATCCAAAAGGGATTTCCTCTTGGGTATGTGAAATCGACTCTCTTCCATTGTTCCTCTTATTGTAAAGTGTTGGGTTTGACTAGGTTGAGTGCAGACGTGGTTGTGGATTTTTTATACATCATAGACTTCTCACGGAATATGCTTTTACTCAACACAACTACGTTAGTCCCTAACTTCTTACAAATCAATTAAACACCGAGACACCATTGGTTGAAGGAAATGATTCAATTTGACATTTCCATTGGAATGACATCTATGGATTAGCCAACCTTGCTTTCTTGCATATTTCTTAACTCATAACTCACTAAACTTCAAATTACAAGATTTTTCAATTTTTATTTTTTCACAAATCACTCTTCAAACACCCGACCTCGCATTTCCTGAGGAGATGACCTTGGAATATTCATTCCAAGTAAAACTAGACATTGCAATTCTCTTTATACTTGGGGAGCTCTTTTACACACACACACGTTTTTGTTTATCCACACACAATTTTTCCAATTTCTTGCATTGAGCTTGAGGGAGAGTGACACTCACCATACACTGTAAGCCATATACACAAACAATCGAGTTCGTTGACTTGATCCGAAATGTGTATACCCAAGTGCAGGCGGTCAAGTTGTAGTAATAATCTGGTCTGAGTCCGAAGTCGAATTCACAGGAAACTTATTGTGTTGGTGTTTCAAAGTAAGCAGTGGTGGAGACCAATTGATTGTAACCTTTGAGATTTAAAGTTGTGAGATGTGGGTGGTTTCTTGAACAGAATATTGAATTCTTTCCAAGAAGGTTTTCTAGACAAAATATAAGATTAATTTAAATAGAAGAAAAGTCACTATTTAGTTTGAGGATCAGGACATGTAATCAATTATCTAGTATGTTATATTTATGCTCAATAACTCAATTAATTCCCGTATCAACAACAAGTTAATCGAAGGTAAAGATGGACTGTGAGAATTAAGACCATGGTTCTGATATTTTTCTAGAGGTTTACAAGAATTGCCAGTGCCGAGACTTAACACATCCACAAACAAGCAAGTGTTTCTACAAGACATCCAACCATGGCATTAAAATTCCACTCTTTAAATGAAGTGCAATAATGGGGGAAGATTGAAGGGTAGTCATGAAGATCTAGCCGGGGCACTTGCCTTGAAACAAGGAGACTTTTCATGCAAGAGTCATCCATATCATAGAAAGACTCTCGATTATACAAAGTACCTTAGCTTTGCTAGATGCAATCAATCATCCAATAAGCAAGGGGATATAAACATTAAGCATTAGAACAGTGCGTAATATAACTTCTGGATAATCAATACGTGCCCTTCACCTCTTACTAAAGAGTGAATGAGAAATTACTCACTCTTCATAGCTTTGGTATAGCTAGAAAAGTGAGTGATGCTCATCCCTCTAAGTAGAGGACTTTACAAAACAAAAGCACAAGAACAAGGAGACAATCTTCAACAAAAAATGAGTGGATCACGTTCCACTCTTCACGGCTTTGGCAAAACTCTAGAAAAGTGGAAGAGTTTGACTCTTCTAAGAAAGAAAGAAGCTCAATCTATGAAAGAGTCAGACATAAACAAAGGAATGTATATAAAAGCATAAATGTAAGGACTAGAAGTAAATAAAGAAACTATAACTCATAAGTAAATACAAATGTAAAAGCATTAATGTAATGACTAAAAGTAAATAAATAAACTACAACTCTTAAGTAAATGCAAATGTAAAAGCATTAATGTAAAGAAATGAACGGGAATCTGAACTTTCCAACTCTCTAGCAAAGAAGAAAACTAAGACAATGGGAAAGGAGAAGTAGTGCTAGAAGTGCTGCCCCCTTTTCTTTCCAAAAATAGGTGTATTTATAGGCAAGGAGAAGGCAGGGGTAAAAGAATAAAGCCTGGCACCTAAGTCAAAGTGAAAAGCCAACCACTCTGCAGGCAGTCTGTCAAGGGAGTTTGAACGGTGAGGGCGTTTGAACGGTTCTTCTGTCATTGCTCAATGGGCGTTCGAACGCCAGCTGGGATGTGTGCCTATCATTCACTCGTTAGATTGTCCATGGTCTTCTGTGGAAATCTCCTTCTACACGCCATGCAGATTTGGTCATAGATTTGCTGCAACACACCATGCCTTCAGTCAGTCCGGTCTTGTCAGTGCTTCAGTGGTCGTTCAATGGTAGGTGGCATTCAAACGTTAATACTTAATTCTCCAAGGCTTTGGTTCTCGGCTGCAACACATCTTGTCTCAGCAGTCTGATCTTTGCCTGGTTCAAGTGGACGTTCGAATGGTAGGTGGCGTTCAAACGTTACTACTTTATTCAAAGCATCTCAATTTTGTTCCCTAATGTGTTAGTGTTACGTTCAATTGTACTTTTTGTCGCCTTCGAACCCTTTTCTCATTTTAGAACCTGAAATGTCATCATTTAGACTCCATCATAGTATAAGTAGTCAAAAAAAGGCATAATAATATGGTATATTTGAGTACTAATCACACCCCCTAACCTAGATATTGCTAGTCCATAGTAATATAACTATAATTACATACAAATCTATTTCTAACGCCTTTTTCGTATGTTATCCGGTTGCATTTAGCTTATGCAACAAGCCGTTAAACTCCTAGGTTTACCCTAGTGAACGAGTGTTGTCTCGTGAGGGTTTCCAGTGAAGTTACTTACAAACTTCGGTCAAACAAATGTGTATGTGAGAATGCTAATAAAAATGAATTAGCACAATGGTCATTGGGACACCCAACCCTCAATCATGATCTATCTCCTATATTTCTTTTCCATTTGTACTTACTCAATGCAAAAATTAGCACCTATCACATTAGCATTTAGAATTCTCTGAGTAGTAGGATGGTCATTCTAGAAACAAGAATTGGTATATAACAAACATTCCACTTTACCACCTTCCATGGATAGCTTTGATTCCACAAATCTCTCTTATGAATGCCCTCAACAAAAGATTCACTTTGAATATGGTGACTTGTCTCTCACGGGGCATGTAATCAGAAGATGGCCAATCAGAAATTACGTGCACAATGTAATAAAGGAGTGAAACTTTTTAGAAAATAGACTAATCTTGTTCTTGGCATAATCTCATGGAAGAATATTGATGCAATTTAAAGAAATACTATATAACATACCCCAACTTTTGATTGACAACATGCATATGCATCAGACTTGCGATCAATTAGGGCTTTTCATGTGTTGTAATTGGGCCAGAAGTTAGTGGCCAACGCCAATGGTGTTTAAGAGCTATCCTCTATTTATGTAGTGTAGCACACCTCTTTCTTTTGATGTTTTGCCAAGAAATGGTATTTCTTTCTTTCATTTTTTATTTTTCACTTTCTTGGCAATTCCCTATTTTTCTGTCTCTTTTCATTTTTGGTTGTTTCCACTGACTTTTCTTTCCATTGAATAGCAACTGACATAGTTTTTTTCCCTTTCTCCTACATTTCTACATTATACTAATATTTAAGAGGGTGTAAGAAATTTAGATAGCAAGGGTATGTCAAGCATATTTTTCTGTGGCTCGGTTTTCATATTGGTTTCTTGAAGAAGAAATCATTCTTTTGAAGGCTCAAGCGGGGTTAACTTGGGATGTTATTTTGAAAAAAAAGAAATGGCTAAGGCTCAAAGTTAATTCAAAAGATGACCTAAAATCATTTCTCAAGTATGTGCATATGTACGTGTGGTATGCATGTATTTCTTATGGGAAAACTAACAGATCACTTTTAGTTGTGTCAATCAAAACAATTTTAATGAGATTATTCAAAGATAGATAGTGAAAAACCTTTCTCGAGTGAATGTTGATTTTCTCTCTGAACCATCGTAAGACTCGAAACTTACCATGGTATCATTTGTTATCTCCACTGGTTATGTCGGGTTTTCCGGGGAATGTCGGTTATATACTGATTCCATTTTCGAGTCCAAACATCTTGTACCTTAAGAATAAAAAATACTAATGTGATTTGATAATGTAAGCATAGAGATAATACCAGGGTTTAACATGAGGTTTTACATCTTGGTTGTTAGGTTGAGGTGTCAAACCGATCATATGCTTAGTCACTTGAACAAGTAATCCTTACATATACATTTGTTTCGTTATATAACACAATAAAACTAAATCTACACATACATTTAAAACAAGTAAAAGTGATACATTGAATCATTCAATTTCTCAAAATATCATCATTTATCATCAACATCAATGATTTCAATTTATCCACAAAAAGACATAGCAACACAAACGAAAACTTTAAACATTTCTAAAAGAATAACCATCCTAAGAAGAAACAAACAAAACAAAGTTCCCAACTCCACTTAAGAACCGAAGTATCCTCTCAATCTCCTCCTTCTCCAAGTCCACTAGTAGCTCCACTAGCTCCACCACCCCTCAAAAGCCTAAGGATCTCATCCTACTTAGCTTCGATGCTAAGCATGATGTCCCATAAAGAATGTTGGGGCATGCTAGGGCTTGTCTCCTCCTGGGTGTTCATGTATTCTGTCTCAAGCTCCCTCTATTCCTCTCGATCCAATTCTTCTTGCACTTCGTCTCCTCCTCGGGCTGGTGGCACCACTATGTCCTTGGGCCGCCACTATGTCCTTGGCTTCTCCTCCTTCTCAATCTCCTTCTTCTCCAAGTCTCGTCGTTGGGCCACCACTATGTCCTTGGCTTCTCTTGAAAGAACCCTTCTTTAGTGACCTCATTGGCATTTGGATTTCCATTTCGGGCCTTAACCTAATCCCATTCTCCATGCATATTCCAGTCACTAGGGTGCCAAAAGGGAGTGTACCCCTCTTCACATCGCACCCTTTTTTCATTTCACTCAGGATGAGGGTAGGGAGATCGATGCTATGCCCTTTCCCAATTGCATAAAGCAATCGTGCCATGTCAGGAAATATCTCATTTGTTCATCTCAAGGGAGCCAAGTCAGAGACTGCAATTAGATTCATCATTTTATACTTGTCAATCAACTCCCCTTGTTTCAAAAAATTTCGCCCAACCATGAAAAGTCACTCTCCCCAGTCAACTCCTTCCCCACAACATTCATAGGCACATTTGTCTTTAGGGGAAATGCTGGGTTTTGCACCCGAGGTATTTCTTCTCTCACTTCTTTGATGTAGGCCTCATCCATATCAATGTGGATTTCTTGAACATATGTCCAGATTGCTCCGTTGATGATCTCGGCATTAGAGTAAAACTCCCTCACCAAGTCAACAACAGCATCTCCTCCATTCCTCAAATACCACACCCAGCTCCTCCTTTCCATCTCCTCCAATATTCCAAGCTCAGTAAAATCAGAGATTGCAACATCCCTCTTTCAGACAACAACACGTTTATGGTAGAAATTTTCATACCTTTTGGCCTTTAAGGCACTTGGAAATCTCGTTTGATCATATCTCTTTGTCCTTTGCCTCCTTTCTCTCTCTGCTATCACTTCTTCAACAAAATTTGGCTCTTGGTTCACTGGTGGAGAGCGCCTGGCAGGTAATTTCATCTTTGGCATGCCGTTCGAACATAGGTTGTCCTGAGTGGGGGGCTAAAAAACTACTGAAACTTAGGGTGTTGGTGTGGGATTGAAGATGTTTTATGTGGGGAGGAGTTAGGGATGATCGATTTTGGGTTTTTTAGGATACTCAAGGTTAATCGAGGCCTATGGAATGGAAAAGGGCTCTAGGATTTTTGAAAATTTGAGATGGATTTGGGGATTTCAAACTTAAGAAAACGATCTAGGTTTTTATAGTCTAAGTCACAATGTTCGAACGTGAACTGAAGAATTTTAAAATGTCGTTCGAACGTTTTGTGCGTTCGAACAGTGCTAGCTCCCAGTACTTTTGTGTTTTCATCAGAGACCAAAGTACTGTGAGCTCTCTACGTTCGATCGAGCTATTGGCATTTGAACGTTAATCCTCGTTCGAACGGTCTATTGGCGTTCGAACGAGCTGAGGTCTCAGTACTTTTTGGTTTAGTCAGAGAGTTCATCAGGGGAAAAGTACTGTAAGCAACTTCCGTTCGAACGAAACTTTGCGTTCGAACGTTGAATCAAAATAAAAAAAAAATTTACACTACATTATATACAATCAGAGAAAGCTTATTAACAATAATTTGAAACAAAAATTCATGGCGTCTCAGGATAAGTCCCTACGCATGCTTGAGGCTTGTATTTTGAGACATTCCTTACTCGACCCATGTTTTCAAAGAGTATGTACAAAACAAAAAAAAATTCTACACTATTTACAAGAAATTCGGACTGTTGGCTTTCATTCCCAAAACAAAATTTTTCCACAGTGTTTTTTTTTAAATAAAGAAACTAAATCTAATCCGAGTCATCCTCTGTCTTTGTGTCTTTTGATCTATCAGTGACTCTTCTAATTTCCTGTCGCACAAACCGGTTAAGCAAAAAACGGGAATAGGATGGTGTTTCAGGATAATCCTTACTCTACTCATTCACTATCCAGTCTAATCGATCGAGTGCCCGACCGGAAATTGGTTTAGAACACTAATTGTATCTCTTCTTGTGAAAGACTCTGTCACACTATTTACAGGCACCAAGTCTCTTGGCACGTCTATCAATCACAAAGACAATTTAAAATGACCCACATATATACAATAAACAAGACAAGGTACAAAATATGATCAGAACAACAACAACAACAACAACAACACAAATAACATAAATTTTAAAAAAAATTATGGTATACAGGTATAAAAATAAAATACGAACATAATATGAACTGCAGGTTCTCACACCCCCAACCTAAACTGAACATTGTCCCCAATATTTTGAATTTACCACTATAGATCTTGGAACTGAGGTTGAAAGATAGTGGTTCGTGCTTCTGTTGATACCTACACATCAAAATACCGAAGTTAATCCTCCCTGTTCAGACGTGGGCCTCGGGTAGGCTTGTAAGGCTTGTATGTGAGTGCGGATAGTAACAATATACCCATAAACAAATAGAGTAAAACAATGTAAATCATGAGAATAGGGATCTGATCTTCAGGATATAGGGACATGATTTCCCTTGGGTATGGTCAGATTTGCAGAAAAAAGGAATAAAAAGCAAAGAAGAAGGAAAACGAACAGAAAGAGAAAGAAAAGGAAAAACGGAAGAAGGAACAGAAGAGGAAGCAGAACAAAAAGCGAAGAAGAAGAAAAGAAAGAAAAAGGCGGTGGTGGGGGTGTCAATGGAGACAGATGGGAAAAGATAGGAAAAAGTGGTAAGGGCCTCATGATGGTGTCCCCTCGGGTTGGGATTTTACTTGATCCGACCCTTTTGAGTGTTGGCAGGCATGATTCTCAGAAGGATATTTTGGTTCCATTAAATTAATGGTTTTCACATTTTTAACACAATCCTCCAAAAATGGTTTCAACCTCTGACAATTAATAGTAAAGGTGTTACCGTTCAATGAATTTTCCACTTCTATTGATCTATGATCAAACATATTTTTGACAATGTATGGCCCAGTCCATATTGACTTTAACTTACCAGGAAAAAGGTAGAGTCCTGAATTAAACAACAGGACCTTGTGAGAAGGTGCAAAGGATTTTCGCACAATGTTCTTGTGACGCCCCAAATTCTAGGGGTCCTTTATCAACCGTTTACAACTTGTCAACCCGTGAAAATACCCATGGATATCGCTTAACCCAACACCACGTCAATAACATTCTCCATAGTAGTATTTATTGACACAATTGAGATTCGTAGTTCTATATTCATCTAATTTAACTTGGGTCCAAGTTACCCCAATGTATAGCAATTTAAGTCTATTTGCGTCATTGGAACCCAAGAACTCAAAGTCCAAAAGCATAGCAAGAAGACTTGAAAATTTCAAGAATCTGGGAAACTGTACTAGTACGGTGAACTTTCTAGATAGCAGAGTACCAGTACGGCAAATTTTTTGGACAGCAGCGTACCGGTACGCTCTGCCAATAACTGCCTGTTTCACCTATTTTCCATTTCCAATTCAATTCAAACCCAACACTTACTTAACATGTATTTGGGCATCCAACATTATTTATATAAGATCTATTACAACATTTTCATGCAAATTCATTTAATTACATGCCAAAATAAATATTCATTGTAATGTCTTTACAATTTACTCAAAATAAAAGTCACATTCCGGCTTCTTCATCCATGAGGCTCAAAGAAAGAGCCATCCACCGGCATGAACACCACACCTGAAATATTTTTCCATAAAGGGTGAGCCAACCTCAATAGAGTATTCCCTAAATAGGCTACTCTCCAACCCAAATGCACATGAAATGCTCACATACAACCAATTCACCATGCACACATTTCAAGCATGAATATGTTATCAATGTTGAAAATTTATAATGCAATACTATGGAATGAGATGAGACTCACTCTCAAAAACCAACTTGAGTCCTTCTCAGCTCTTCGACACATGCAATTGCTAATGTGCAATCACCCGTCATCCATGATCCCGAGCCCTCCCCGACTCGCCAACACATGCAATTTTTCATGTGTAAAATTCCGTCATTTATGTTATACATCAAATGACATTATCAATCTAGGGTCTTGTATGGGGTGAGTATTTATGGACTTATACCAACGGCACCCAACCGACACGGAATTTATTAACTTCCACCAATGGTCCTGTATACACCGACACACTTTATGGACTAATACCAACGAAAGTGCGTATCCAAATCACCGGGCCTTACACCTGAGGGATCTTCTAGACCTTCTTGCTAACACTAACCCTCACACCATGTAAACCTTGCGACTAGGCCAAGTCATTGACTTAGCTCCCTCGAGCCCAATCGTCATCCACCCATGTGGTGTTGACTCCTTTCATGCACAACCACCCATTTAATGCAATGTTCCTGTGCATATGTCATGTAATATCTCATTGCAACTCTATTACAATGTTCAATATGCAATGTATGCCATATGAACCATTTCAAACCCAATTCATATAATCTATGACAAATTATATCAAAAGCATATAATTTTCATGTCTCACAATGCCAATAAACCAAAATGCATTTATCAACATTTCATCCAAAACTCATATCCAAGCATGTTATCTCATATTAAGCAAATAACACACTTTCAAATCAAGACATTATGTAAACACATATCATGCCCACAATTCACATAATTCAAGAAATTACATTAAGCAATCTCTACATACCCATTTCAAGATAGAATATATTCTACCTAATTTCAATACCCATTTCACCAAGGCATAATTTAAGCACACAACATGCACTTATGACACCAATTCCCATAGAATTTCTCAAAATAAATTACCACGTTTCAATTCCAAGCTAGGAATTTATCGTAATCGATTTCTACTCTCATTTTTATACCCATTTCATTAAATTTTCTTTTAATAAGCAAGTGATATACACATCTATCAACCTACCCATTTCAATATAACAAGTTATGTTGTGAATACTCCTAAGTAGGAGAAAAACCCTACCTCTTGAAGGGTGAAACAAGTTGTAGAAGCTCCAAGGGACAAACCCAGCTCAATCTCAAACTCTTCTAAAAAATTTTGGTTTTCAATCTTTGGTGAAAACCCTCTTTTTTTGTGTGTATGCGCAGCCCTTGTCGAGGAGACCAACTTTAGTTCTTGGCCCGAGTGGATTTGAGCTCTCTAGCTCCGTAGATCGTAGAGAGAAGTTGGAAAAATTTTGGAGCTTCCCTCTCTTCTCTATCGGCTGTGTATCGGTTGAATAATGGGGAAAATCTAATTTTCCCCCTATTTATATTTTTAGGAAGCTTGGTCCACAACGCGCTACACGTCCCTTTTTTATTACGGTCTGTTTTCATCATGAAATGATTAAATTTCGCTCCAATTCAAGTTCAAAATATTTTTAATTTGTCTTGACTTTATTTATTTTAAAAATCTCATAATTTTCTAAAAAATTTCGTATTTGGGTCTCCAAGGGTCCGACCGCCTCGTAAAACCCAAGAAACTTGACTATGTCAGAAATCGATGAAAATTGACATAGTAACTAGATTTCGTGAGATGAATCCAACGGTGAGGTCCATTTCATCATCCAAGGTCTAAAAAATTTCAGGTTTTCAACCCGAACTATGGTGGCAATTTTACCGTTTTGCCCTTTATTTATAAAAGTTTAAATTTACCCGGATTTTTACAGTTCTTGTCATGGAAAATTTGCATCCTATTTTTATAAATCTTAGCATTCTCATAAGCTTCATTTCTCAATTCTTCCAATTCATTTATCTGAAGTTTTCTTGATAGCCCAACTTTGTCCAGGAAAAATTCATTGTTTTCAATGGCCTAGTATGCCCTATGTTCTAATTCCATAGGTAGATGACATAGTTTTTCATAGACTAATCGATAAGAAGACATGCCCAAAATTATTTTAAAAGCAGTACGATTTGCCCAGAGTGCATCAGCTAGTCTTGACGACCAATCTTTGCGATCTTGGTTTAACGTTTTTTCTAAAATTAATTTGATCTCTCAATTAGCTAATTTGGCCTGTCCACTAGTCTGTGGGTGATAAGGGGTTGCAATTTTGCCAAAAATCTAATATTTTTTCATCAAATTTTTGAAAGGGCGATTGCAAAAATGAGTGCCCCCATCACTTATGATTGCTTTAGGAATTCCAAATCGAGACAAAAATATTTTCTTTTAAAAATTTGATCACCGTTTGGTGATCATTATTTTGGCATAGAATTGCCTCAACCCATTTGGTTACATAGTCTACTGCCACTAAAATGTATAGATAGCAAAAGAAAGGTGGGAATGGTCCCATAAAATCGATGCCCCAATAGTCAAAAGTTTTAATCACTAGAATGAGGTTTAAAGGAATCATGTTTCTTTTTGAAAGGCTTCCCAATCTTTGGCATCTATCACACGTTAAACAAAAGGCAGGGACGTCTTTGAAAAGTGTGGGCCAGTAAAATCCACACTGCAAGATTTTTGCAACAGTTTTTTCAGGAATTTTAAGGTTGCATGGTCAGTAAATACAGTAATAGAAGAACCAACAAGATAGGAACGTAATTTTTTCAAAGTAAAAACTACAACAAGCAATTCTTTTTCAGTTGTTGTGTAATTCATTTGAGCATCATTCAAAGTTTTTTTTGCATAGTAAATTACATGTGATTTCTTATCCTTTCTTTGTCCTAAAACAGCACCTACAACATAATCACTTGCATCACACATTTTTCAAAGGAAAAAGTCCAATCAAGGGATTGCATTATTGAAGCAGAAATTAAAATGCCCTTCAGCTTGTCAAAAACTTTTTGGAATGCTTCATTCCAGTCAAAGATTACGTTCTAACTCAAGAGATGACACATGAATTTTGCTATGGTACTGAAATCATTTGTGAATCTCCTGTAAAAACCTGCATGTTCTAGGAATGATCGGACATCCTTTACAGTCTTGGGTGCTGGAAGATTTTCAATTGGATAAATTTTTACCTTGTTAACTCTCATGCCCTCAGACGACACAATGTGACCTAAGATGATGCCTTGTGTTACCATGAAATGACATTTTTCCCAATTAAGCACTAAATTAGCTTCCTTACACCTTATTAACATTCTTTCTAAGTTTACCAGACACAATTCAAATGAGTTACCATAGATAGAGAAATCATCCATGAATACTTCCAAAAAAATTTTAACCATGTCACTGAACAAACTTAGCATACACCTTTGGAATGTTGTAGGAGCGTTACAAAGTCCAAATGGCATCCTTTTGAATGCAAAGGTGCCAAAGGGACATCTGAATGTAGTTTTCTCCTGATCATTTAAAGCTATCTCAATTTTATTATACCAGAAATATCCATCCATGAAACAGTAAAATTCATGGCATGCAATTCTTTCTAGAACTTGATCAAGAAATGGGAGAGAGAAATAGTCTTTCCTAGTTACCAAATTTAGTTTTCGATAATCAATGCACATTCGCCATCCTGTGATGACTCCTGTTGGCACTAATTCATTAGCATCATTTTTTACCATTGTAATCCCTAACTTTTTGGGCACAACTTGGGTTGGACTTACCCACTTTCTATCAAAGATGGGAAAGATTATCCCTGCATCTAAAAGTTTAAGTACCTCAATTCTCACAACTTCCTTCATGTGAGGATTCAGTTATCTCTGCATTTGACGAGAGGGTTTCGAATCCTCTTCAAGGTGCATTACATGATTGCAAATCAACAGGCTTATACCTTTCAAGTCAGCGATGGTCCACCCAATGGTGCTTTTATGAATTTTAAGAACTTCAATCAGCTTAGAGTCTTGCTAGTCTATGAGCTTAGAGGAAATTACCACTGGGTATGACTCGTCTTTTCCTAAAAATGCATACTTGATGTCAGACGGAAGAAGCTTTAATTCAGGCTTTGGTGGCCTGTCACTTGATGAGAATGGCTTAGTGCCTCCTGGTGAAATTTCTTCAAATTTTTGGGCCCATGTCTCAATAGCCTGAGTAGGGAAACTTTTTATTTTTGGGTCATCAGTTGAATCAGATGCGATAGACTCTAGCATAGATGATTCAGTCAATTTTTCATAGAATGTGTCACTCAGATGTTCCTGTATCAAAGATTCAATGGAGTTTATTTCCTCTTCCTCCTCATCTTCTCCTAGGTGTTTAGCAATATTGAAAATATTCAGTTCAAGAGTCATATTCTCAAAAAGTTAATTTCATGACTCCATTCCTGCAATTGATTAGTGCATTGGAAGTTGCTAGGAAGGGTCGCCCAAGAATCACGAGAATTTAGCTCTCCGAATGTAAAGCTGGTTGAGTATCTAGAACAATGAAGTCAATAAGGAAGACAAAGTTATCCACGTGGACAATCACATCTTCAACAATGCCCCTAGAAATTTTTAAAGATCTGTCTGCTAACTGGAGTGTGACACAAGTGGGTTTGAGTTCTCCCAGATCCAACTGCTGGTAGACAGAGTAGGGGAGTAAATTAACACTGGCTCGAAGGTCTAACAGTGCTTGTTCTATTTTAAAATCTCTAATGATACATGACACAGTTGGACACCCAAAGTCCTTGTATTTTGGAGGGATTTTACATTGTAACAAGGCACTCGCTTGCTTTGTCAAAAATGCTCTTTTTTGGACATTCTGGCTTCTCTTGACTGTGCACAAGTCTTTTAGAAACTTTGCATAAGATGGTACATGTTGGATTGCATCCAGAAGTGGGATGTTAATTTTTACTTGCTTGAAAAGCTCGTAAATTTCAGGCTGATGATTTAACTTTTGGGTAGCATTGAGTCTATGCGAAAAAGGAGCGGGAATTGAACATGAAGGTTCTCTTCCCTTAGAAGGTTCTGGCTCTTGATATATTATAGGCTCAGGCTCTTTTTCAATTACAAGTTCAGGCTCAACTGATAAGTTTATTGGGATTGACTCAGGTTTTGACTTTGGAATCAGCATGTCCCTGACGGTTTTGTCAATCACCTTGCCACTTCTTAGTGTAGTGACAACTTGAACTTGGTCTTGTGGAGGTTTTGGTTGGGCAGGAAACTTGCCCTTTTCTTGTATTCTCATAGATTAAGTCAACTTTTGAATGTGGCTTTTAAGATCTTCAAAGGAGTGGGTGGTTTGTGCTTTGAACTCGGTGAAAGATTGGGTGAAGTGTGCATTAAAGTTTATTTGAGTTTGCATGAACTGGTTCAGTGTATCCTCAAGGTTCCTCTTGTGTGGTGGTTGGTATGGTTGGTATGCAGGAGGTCCTTGAGGTGGTGGATGTGAACCTTGTGGTTAGTTCATGGGAGTTGGTTGTGTGTTCCTCCAATTAAAGTTTGGGTGGTTTTGCCATCGTGGATTGTATGTTTCAAAGTATGGGTTGGAATAAGGCTTGTTGAAATTGGAAATTGCATTTGTTTGGTCCAACAAGACTTCTTTGAATGCAGGATGGTAGGACATTCCCCAGTAGGGTGTCCTGTCAATGCACAAATTTCACACACTTGTTCTGTGAAATGGCCCATTTCGACTTGATGAATTTTTTTCATCTCTAAAGCTTCAAGCTTTCAAGATAAAGTGGACATTTTTGCTCTCAAGTCATCATCTTCTCTCAAGACATACTTTTCCCCTTGGGAAGTGGATGGTCTGGCTTCAACTGTGGTAGGGGAGGCTGAGTCCCACATCTAAGAACTGTCAGATATGGTGTCAAAGAAATAGAATGTTTCCTTTGGACTTTTGCCCATAAACTCTCCTTAGGCCATCATTTAGACAAATTGATGCAGTCTAGTGGGCAAGGAGTCATAAAAAAATCCTACCAAAGTCCAATTTTCAAAATCATGGTGGGGATAGGCTTGGAGTAGTTCTTTGAATCTCTCCCAACTTTGGTAAAATATTTTCCATTCTTTCACCAAAAAATCATAATTTACCTTTTAAGTGTGTTGGTCTGATGAAAGAGGAAAAATATTCTTAAAAATTCATTTTGAAAGATCTGTCAGGTAGGCATGGAAAGAGATTTTAAAGAATTTAGCCATTGTTTAGCTTTGTCCATTATAGAGAAAGGAAAAAGTTTCATCTTGGCAAGTCCCGAATTGATTTGAAATGTTCCACACACTTCCTCAAAATCTTTCATATATAGATACGGATTCTCTGTATCCAACCCATATAAAACAGGTAACAACTGTGCAGTCTCCGGCTTTACAGTAGAAGAAAGTGCATCTGGAGGAAATACAAAATATAAGGGGACACTATTTCTTGTAGGATTTAAGTAATCCCTCAAAGTTTGAATGTTAGGCACTTCTTCCTCCCTCATGGAAACTTCTCATTTTCTATCAATATTTGTCATAATACTCTCACAAGAGTCTGTTGTTGATCTAGGTGAATTTGGTTCAGACTGGTTTACAGAACCTGAGGATTCTGTCGCCAAATTTTTATAGTGAGGAGCGTTCTCAGACATAAAATAAATGTGAACAAAACAATATAGTTATAGTGAACTAAAAAATATATACAAAAAATAAGATCTTTTTACCTTTTACCTTAAAACACTTTTGACAAGGTTCCCCAGCAATGGCGCCAAAAACTTGACAAGATTCAAAATGTGTACACCCAAGTGCAGTTGGTCAAGTTGTAGTAATAATATGGTTTGAGTCCAGAGTCGAATTCACAAGGAACTTATTGTGTTGGTGTTTCAAAGTAAGCAGTGGTGGAGACCAATTGATTGTAACCTTTGAGATTTAAAGTTGTGAGATGTGGGTGATTTCCTGAACAGAATATTGAATTCTTTCCAAGAAGGTTTTCTAGACAAAATATAAGATTAATTTAAATGGAAGAAAAGTCACTCTTTAGTTTGAGGATCAGGACATGTAACCAATTATCTAGTTTGTTATATTTATGCTCAATAACTCAATTAATTCCTGTGTCAATAGCAAGTTAATCGAAAGGTAAAGATGGACGATAAGAATTAAGACCATGGTTCCGATATTTTTCTAGAGGTTTACAAGAATTTCCAGTGTCGAGACTTAACCCATCCACAAACAAGCAAGTGTTTCTACAAGACATTCAACCATGGCATTAAAATTTCACTCTTTAAATGAAGCACAATAATGGGAGAAGGTTGAAGGGTAGTCATGAAAATCTAGCCAGGGTACTTGCCTTGAAACGAGGAGTATTTTCATGCAAGAGTCATCTGTGTCATAGAAAGACTCTCGATTATACAAAGTACCTTAGCTTTGCTAGATGCAATCAATCATCCAATAAGCAAGGGGATATAAACATTAAGCACTAGAACAGTGCATAATATAACTTCCGGATAATCAATGCATGCCATTCACCTCTTACTAAAGAGTGAATGAGAAACTACTCACCCCTCATAGCTTTGGTAAAGCTAGAAAAGTGAGTGATACTCATCCCTCTAAGTAGAGGACTTTACAAAACAAGAACACAAGAACAAGGAGCCAATCTTCAACAAAGAATGAGTGAATCACGTTCCACTCTTCATGGCTTTAGCAAAGCTCTAGAAAAGTGAAAGAGTTTGACTCTTCTAAAAAAGAAGGAAGCTCAATCTATGGAAGAGTAAGACATAAACAAAGGAATGTAAATAAAAGCATAAATGTAAAGACTAGAAGTAAATAAAGAAACTACAACTCTTAAGTAAATGCAAATGTAAAGGCATTAATGTAAAGACTAAAAGTAAATAAAGAAACTACAACTCCTAAGTAAATGCAAATGTAAAATCATTAATGTAAAGAAATGAGTGGGAGTCTAAACTTCCCAACTCTCTAGCAAAGAAGAAAACTAAGACAATGGGAAAGGAGAAGTAGTGCTAGAAGTGTTGCCCCCTTTTCTCTCCAAAAATAGGTGTATTTATAGGCAAGGAGAAGGCAGGGGTAAAAGAATAGAGTCTGGCCCCAAAGTCAAAGTGAAATCCAGTCTATCAACAGCGTTTGAACAGTGAGGGCGTTCGAACGGTTCTTCTGTCATTGCTCTAAGGGCATTCGAATGCCAGTTGGGATGTGTGCCTATCATTCACTCGTCAGATGGCCTGTGGTCTTCTGTGGAAATCTCCTTCTACACGCCATGCAGATTTGTCATAGATTTGCTGCAACACCCCATGTCTTCAGTCATTCTGGTCTCATCAGTGCTTCAGTGGTCGTTCGAATGGTAGGTGGTGTTCGAACGTTAATAATTAATTCTCTAGGGCTTTGGTTCTCGGCTGCAACACATCTTGTCTCAGCAGACTGATCTTTGCCTAGTTCAAGTGGACGTTCGAACGTTAGGTGGCGTTCAAATGTTACTACTTTATTCCAAACTTCTCAATTTTGTTCCCCAATGTGCTGGTGTTACGTTCAATTATAGTTTTTGTCTCCTTTGAACCCTTTTTCATTTTAGAACCTGAAATGTCATCATTTAAACTCCATCAAAGTATAATTAGTCCAAAAAGGGCATAATAATATGCTATATTTGAGTACTAATCATTCGTGTTTGAGGTTAGGGAAGATAACTCAATCATTTTTTGGTTTCATTTCTTGGGAAGAATAAGCATCGAATTTCAAGGTGAATTGGAGGAATATGGAGGTAAGGTTCGTGATTCTCACCACAGGTTGAGGTACATTGATCTTTTGTATATATTTGTGTATAAATTTTCAATTGTAATTAGTGTTTTTGCATGTCGGGAGGTGACAAAGAAAATAGACTAGTGAGACGTGGCCTAGGATCTAATATGAATATAGGTTAAGACCCACCCGAGGATGCCAGAGACAATTTTAGGGATGATGATGCTAATAATATGAGGGTCGGGGAGTGAAAAATCCTTGAGTGCCCACCCCCGAATACAATTCCCTCATCGGAGAAATGAAGAGTATAATCTGCCTATTGATCCACTGGCGAGATCAATGAGAGATTATCTCTAACCTACCCGAAGCACCACCCCCTTATGTATACTTATACCTGTGCAAGCACATGGCTTCCTTTTGAAACTGGGCATATTACAATTACTTCCTAAATTTCTTGGAGTGGAACAAGAAAATCCTTACCTACACATTATGGAATTTGAGGAAATAGTTGGAACATTCATTTCAAATCATACCATGAAGACATGGCCAGCATGAAACTATTTCCTTTGTCCCTCAATGACAAAGAAAAAACTTGGTTGAACTCGTTGAAACCTTACTTGATAAGTTCTTGGGCACAAATGTTATCCAAATTTCTAAGCAAATTTTTTTTGGTGCCTAAGACAACTGCTTTAAAGAAACAAATTCAAAACTTTTCAACAAAAACAAATGAGTAGTTCTATCAGTGTTGGGATAGATACAAGCACTTGTTGCACTCTATTCCAAATCATGGATTCGAACCATGACAATTGGTTAGTTTCTTCTACAAATAATTACATCGGACCACTAATAAGATGTTGACATAATGTGCAATAGAGAGTTTTTGAGTAAGGATCTCGATGAGGCCCTCGAGTACTTTAACACATTGGTAAAAAATGTCCAATTTTGGGATATCACGGATCCCATCGATGTGTCAACGTCCTCTCCGAGAAGTCAACCAAGTGGAGGAGTGATGTATAAATTGCATGAACAAGACTAGCTTGCCAAGATAACAAAATTATTCCTTAAGGTGGAGAGCTTAGAGATGAATAGGAGGCATGAGGTGTCAAATGTCACAAAGGCCGAGGTATCTTGCTCAATATGTGAGAGTGTTGAGCGCTCTATTGTGAAGTATACAAACATTCCGACACTCAAAGAAGTATACCATGAGGAAGCGAATACATTTAACCAAAGTAGGCAGTCATACTCTCCACACTCTAACGCATGCAATCTAGGATGGACCTCCCTTCCAAACTTTAGGTGGAAGAATGACAACCCTATTCCTCATGGCCTCATGGATCTACCTCATTGTCACCTCCCATTCCACCAAAGAATAATCAATTATATTATGGTCATGTCTGTCATCTAGCTCTCAATACCCACGGTCCAATCCATAAGGGTTTTCACAAAACCCACCTCAACAAGGGTTTGGTCAATAAAGACCACCCAATCCGCCCATATAACAACCTCCTCACAAAGAGAAATTTGGAGGATGTCGTGTATCAATTCATTCAGAGTCAAACCACAATTAATAATCAAAATGTTTTAATGACATTAACAATCAAAATGTTTTAAGTTGACCATGCTACGGGGTCTTCCCAACAAGAAAAATGAAAATTTTCAACTCAACCCCAAGAAAACCCAAGGGGTCAACATGTGATTGAATTGTCCAATGCTACTAAAGAGAGTTGTGAGCAAGTCAAGACTATCATCACCCTTAGGAGTGGTAAGGAAATAGATAAAATCATTGTACCTAAAGTCTCACCCAAAGCCACTTTGAAAAATGAAAAAGAGACTAAGGGTAACTCTGAAGAGGGTGAAACACTTGAAAAGCCAAAAATTGTTAATTTGAATGTGCATGATTGTCCTATCTCTACTCCCTTTCCCCAACGTTTGAAGTCACTAGCTTAAATTGCTAACTGTTCTAATATCATTGAAATGTTTAAACTAGTAAAGATCAACATTCATCTCCTCGATGCTATCAAGCATATCCCTTCTTGTGCAAAAATATTGAAGGACTTATGTACCGTGAAGAGGAAGTTGAATGTGCACAAGAAATCCTTCCTCATCGAGTGAGTTCCATCTTGAGGACAAATACCCCACCCAATTTCAAGGACCCCAGCGGCCCTACCATTGCAATCAAAATTGGGAATTATCGTGTGGAGCAAGCATTGCTAGACTTGGAAGCAAGTTTCAACCTCCTACCCTTTTTAGTGTATCAACAACTACAGGTTAAGGAGTTAAAGCCAACTCCTATCACTCTTTAACTAGAGGATCGAAGTGTGAGAACACCAAGGGGAGTAGTTGAGGATATTTTGGTCCAAGTGGACAAATTTTATTTTCCCATTGATTTCATTGTAGTCGATACTCACCCTGTTGCTAATCCTAATTCATAGATTCCTGTCATATTAGGTTGGCCTTTCCTATTTCTAATGTCGTGATAAATTGTAGGAATGGTATAATAAAGCTTGCATTTGAAAACATGACAATGGATCTTAATGTGTTAACCTTTGTAAGCAACCGAGGGATTATGAGGAGGTTCATGAAGTAAATAGGATTGACACTTTGGTGGAGCGCCACATGGATTTTTTGTGCAATACCAAGTTGGAGGAGGAGTTTATCAAGGATGCAAAGTGGGAGACTGTGCAAGGGTGGAGACCTCGACCCCACATTTTAAAAACTTGTATACCCCCACATGTTAAAGTAGTGTAATCATAAATTTTGTAGTAATGTGAGATATGTAATGGTGTAGAAATGAAACCCATAAATTTTAACCGTAGGAAACACTAATATTGTAAAAATAATAGTTCAAGCCGGTTTAGCTAGTGAATATATGACATAATTTATAAAAGAACGTATATCAACTATATTTGGGGTACAATTGTATGTTGGGTAAGTTTGGGTTGGCGTTGGAAGGGTTTCAGATGGATTGAAAATAAAAAATGGAGGAAAAAGGCAAAACTAGGCTGAACCGTACCGGTACTGTGTACCGATACTGAACCGTACCGGTACTGCGTACCGGTACTGCTTCATACCGGTACTGTGTTCCGGTGCAAACTGGTCAAGAAAGTTCGACGTACCGGTACTGGGTACCGGTACGACTGAAAGAATTCTGAATGTTTAATATCGCGATCTTGGTCCGATTTTTGCCCTATGAATACATTATGTCACCTCTTTTGGCTCCATTTCCGCCTCTCCAATCTTAAAAACCCTAAGAGAGAAAGAAAGGAAGAGAAGAGATGAAGAAAGTAAGAGAAAAACAAGAGTTTAAAGGAGTTATTCAAGATCAAAACCTAGCTTTCAAGAACCCAAGGTAGGGGATTTCTTCTCTCTCTCTTTCATTGAAGTTAGGGTGTATGTATATATGTATGTTTTGCCAAAAATGGTATATATGTGATACGAAATCATCATCTCTTAGTCTTTTGGGGAAAGATTACTTGATTTTAACAAAATTAGGGTTGAATACCCATGAAATTCCTCTTTTGTTTGAAAAACCCTAGATTAAGGAGAGGGATGAATTTTCTTCTTAAATTCTTCTTTTATGATTGAAATTGAAACTATAGAGCTTGTGTTAAGTAATAAAATGATGTTGTTATGATCTCTTGTATTTTTCGTACTTGGTTATTGAAATTGTCACATGATGAATTTGGAAATTTTGTTAATACTTTGGAATTTGTTAATTAATTGAGAGTATGTTGGTTTCCTTATTGTATGGTTGTTGTGAGGGACTTGAATTTCCATCGAAAGATGTCGTAGAGTGTTAGAGGTTAGTCTACCCTGGTGGGGGTGAGATTGTTTCCTAACACTTGTAGTGGGTTGTCATTTGGTAATGCGACCACTATCGTTCACTAGAGTTCGAACCAGGGTTGGTATACCTTTCCTGGGAAAGGACTCATCACTGCCATTGGTATGGTAGACGTGCTTTCTCCAAAGTGCTTGTGATTGTGATTGGTGAACTAGGTATAGTCATTGGGTAGATTCTTGAGAAACAATCAATATACATAGCATGGGATGAACCAATATAAATCTATATAGCTATATGAGGGCATGTATTGGATTATGTGGGAGCCGGTGCATTGGTATGGGACAATGCAACGGCAGGCGCCTTTACTAACCATTTGATAATGGTTTCTTATTGAGAAATATTTTTTACTATTTCCATTTAATTATCATTGTTGCATAAACTTGAGATCTATTTAAATGTCCCTGATTTATTTCAAAAGCTATATATGTTATTTTATGAATGAGACAGACCTATTTTACAATTCTAAACCTTGTTGGAGTTTGGAAAGATTTTGCTACAAAGATTCGTGCTAATCCCCTACAATTACATATTTTCAGATTATGTAAAAGAGGAGGATTTGGGAATAAAGGAGCCCGTATACCGTGAGACTCCGCTAGACGGGAGTGTGGATCCTGAGGTGGACGCTTAGAGCAACACATTTTTTTGGTACTAGACAAGGATATTCTTTTGAACAATGTAAAGTCTAGTTTACTTTTGTTATATTCCGCTGCGCTACATTAGTTAATTTTGTTGAAATGTAAAGGCCAAGATGGACCTATTCTTTTGGGGATGTAAACGTCATAACTTGGCTTATTCTTTTGGAATGATCTTGTCCATGTTATATATGATGAATGAAATATTTTCGTATTGATAGTTTTATTTAGTGCTCTCATGATGTAAATGATTGCTAGAATGTAATGCCGTCCAAGGGGGTGTTTAAGGCGTTACAGGTTTTGGTATCAGAGCCTAGGCTTTTGGTCTTATATGGGAGCTGTAGGTTATGAATTCACACTAGAGAAATAGGACTAGGTCGAAAGAATTTGTTTGTTCTTGTTCTATAGGAACCATATGCTTTAGATTAAAGTAATATTTAGGATATCTTGTACATCAATGAAACTAAATTATGAATTGATGTGCAGGATGGACAGAGGAAGAGGACGTGGACGTGGACGAGAACATGGTGACCAAGCACCCCCTCCTCCGCCACCACCTCCCGATGCCATTAACGATATATACCAATGTCTGAGGGAGCTAACCACTCTGGTACAACACCAGAATGGGAACAACAACCACAATGGTGGGGCTCATCTATTAGCCCAAGTACCGAGCAACGGGAAAGAGAATCGGAGGATGGTAGTCCTTCTAGAATTTCTACGTCAACACCCACATACTTTTCAAGGAAGCTCTAATCCCTTGGATGCGGATAGATGGATCCATCGAGTGAAGAAGATTTGTGATGGCATGGGAGGTGTCGAGGACTTGCGGGTTGGCATAGCTATCTATCTGTTCGAGGGGGAGGCCGACCATTGGTGGGACTCAGTGAAACGAAGGAGAAACACCGAGGTACTTAATTAAGAGGAGTTTGACCAAGTCTTCAAGGACAAATACTTCCCGAAATCAGTCAGAAACCGGATGAAGACTGATTTTCTTACTCTACGACAAGGCAGTATGACAGTGGCCGAGTACGAGAGATGGTTTGATGAGCTATCCCATTATGCTACAGAGTTTATATCTACTGAGGCCAATAGAGCCAAACGCTTTGAACAGGGCTTGAGGTTAGTCATTCGAGAGAAGCTTGTGGCTCTCAAAATTCGGGACTATGGGGATCTTGTTGAAAGAGTTGTACTGGTGGAAAGAGATATGGAAGACAGCCAGCGACGACAGAGCTTAGTGAGAGGAGGTCCGATCAAGACGGGCCCTAGCACCAGTAGAGCACAGAGGGAGTTACCCTACCGTCGCCCAGACCATGTAGGAGGACAGAGACCGCAGATAGCTCGAGGAACAGGAGTTGTACGGGGGAGGATAACCACAGACCACGTCAATGTTTCGCATATGGAGGAGTGGGGCACTTCAGACACAATTGCCCATCGTTTCCACCGAGGGCCAACCAAGCAATAGTACAAGAGGCCACAAACCGGTCACTACAATAACAGAGACCGTTACAAGCTCTAGCCACCGGCGGTGCTAACCAAGGAAGGGTATTTGCTTTGACCCAACCGGAGGAAAATGCCTCCAATGTAGTGATGGAAGGTATAATTCTTCTTTATAATTCATGGGCCCGAATTCTATTTGATCCCGGTGTGACTCTTTCATTCATATGAAATACATGTGCTCTTAACTTGGGATTGGGTTTTGAGAAGTTAGAACATGCGTTGCATATTGACTTGCCTATGGGAGAACAGTTGGGTACAAAAAGGATGTATAGAGGTTATGTGCTTCGAATTGGGGAGCACGCATTAATCTTAGATTTGGTTGCTTTAGACATAAAGGGATATGATGTCATCTTTGGGATGAACTTGTTGTCTGCTTTTCAAGCGGTAAAGGATTGTTTCCGCAAGCAGATTACATTTCAGTTACCAGGGGGTAGTTTTCAGTTTTATCAATGACCAAAGTTCTTCTCACCCATTTCCTACTACCGGTAGTAGATTCTTGAAAGCTAAGGCGAGGAGCTAGTTGAGTTTCTTAGCCAGCTTAATGGGAGATGATCGGGACAAATCCCATGCGAATGTGGTGTTGATAGTATCGAATTTTTTGGATGTTTTCCCTGACGAATTATCTGGGTTACCGCCACAAAGAGAAGTTGAGTTCAAGATTGATCTCTATCCGGGAACCGAGCCCATATCTATTTCTCCCTATCGAATGGCATCTTTGGAGTTAAAGGAGCTAAGAAAGCAATTGGACCATCTATTGGTGATTGGGTTTATCAGTTTGAGTACTTCACCTTGGGGAGCCCCGGTCCTCTTTGTAAAGAAAACGGATGAGACGCTTCGGTTATGTACGAATTAACAAAGGTTGAATTGGGTGACAGTGAAGAATAGATATCCGTTGCCACAGATCGATGACTTATTTGATCAGTCGAGGGGTTCTAAGTATTACACCAAAATTAACCTTCTCACAGGGTACCATCAATTGCGAATCTGAGAGGAGGATATTCCTAATACTGATTTTCGTACCTGGTAAGGTCATTTTGAGTATACGGTGATGCCGTTTGGATTGATTAATGCACCCGCAGCCTTCATGGATTTGATGCACAGGATATTTCGACTATATCTGGATCAGTTTGTCATCGTATTTATTGATGACACCCTAATCTATTCCCAGACACACAAAGAACATGAACGCCATCTCACAATTGTGCTCCAGACCTTGAGGGAGTATAAGTTATATGCTAAGATGAGTAAATATGAGTTTCGGATTCCTTGGTCATGTGGTATCGGAAGAAGGTGTAGCTGTTGATTTCGCTAAGATTGAAGCCATAATGAAATGGGAACCACCCAAAAATGTGACCGAAGTGCGTAGTTTTCTGGACTTAGCAGGCTACTACCGAAGGTTCGTGGAGGGATACTCCAAGCTTGCGATGCCGATGACTCGCCTTACAAATAAAGGGGAGGAATTCTTGTGGACTCAAGAGTGTGAACGAGCCTTTCAAACCTTGAAGGAGAGGTTGATGACGGCTCCTGTTCTTATTATTCCAAACGGTGGGGAGGATACAATGTTTACAACGATGCTTCACTAAGAGGTTTGGGATGTGTGTTAATGCAAGGAGGCAAGGTAGTTGTTTATGGCTCGAGGCAACTCAAGACTCATCAGCATAATTATCCCACTCATGACTTGGAGCTTGCCGCTGTGGTTCTTCCTCTCAAGTTGTGGAGGAATTATTTGTATGGGGAAAAGTTTCTAATGTTCTCGGACCACAAGAGCCTCAAGTATGTGTTCACACAGAAGGACTTGAATCTTTGGCAAAGAAGGTGGATTGAGTACCTAGAAGATTACGATTTCACACTCAACTACCATCCGGGGAAGGCGAATGTAGTGGCCAATGCACTTAGCAGGAAGTCTCAAGGTGAACTAAATACTCTTGCAAGTCAATGGAATATGAGGGATGCCCTTGGAGATTATGACCTATGGGTTGGGGAAAAGAGAGCTCGACCATGCTTATTCAATCTAGTAGCCCAACCTACCCTCCAACGTAAAATTGTAGAGTTACAACGCTTGGATCCTAACTTAGAGTCAATTCGAGCTAAATTGGAAAATGGGGAAACAATTGAAGGGTGGTCTTGGAAGAATGGAGAATTGAGATATAAGAAAAAGCTATGTGTACATGACGATTCGTCTCTAAAGGAGGAGATACTTGGAGAGTGTCATCGCTCTAAGTTTGCTATCCACCTCGGAAGTACAAAGATGTATAGAGATATGAAGCGTCAATATTGGTGAAGAGGAATGAAGCTAGATGTGGCTAAGTACATCTCCAAGTGTGCGATATGCCAGCAGGTAAAGATCGAACATCAAAAGTCAGGAGGATTACTACAATCATTGTCTATCCCAGAGTGGAAGTGGGATCACATCACTATAGACTTTGTGTCAGGTTTACCACGGACTTTGCGGGGATATAATGCGGTATGGATTATTGTGGATAGACTCACCAAGTCTGCTCATTTCTTGAGTGTGAAGACCACAGACCACTTAGAGACGTTGAGCCAGCTCTACATCCGTGAGGTTGTCAGATTGCATGGAGTTCCACTATCTATCGTATCGGATCGTGATTCTCGTTTCGTGGCGCGGTTTTGGCAAAGTCTTCAAAGAGCTTTGGGGACAGAGTTACACTTCAGCATCGCATTTCACCCTTAAACAGATGGGCAATCCGAGAGGGTGATACAGATTCTGGAGGACATGTTACGGGCTTGCGTGTTAGACTTCAAAGGGAGTTGGAGTTATCATTTGCCATTGGTGGAATTCGCGTACAACAACAGTTATCAGGCAAGCATTGGGATGGCACCGTATGAGGCATTGTATGGAAGGGCATGTCGATCACCAACATGTTGGTTGGAAGCCGGCAAAAGTAGTTTGTTTGGACCGAAGATTGTTTAAGAAACTACCGAGAAGATTCAACTCATCCGGGAGAGGCTACGCACGGCGCAAAGTCGACAGAAAAGCTATGTGGTTCAAAGATGAAGACCCTTGGAATTCGAAGTGGGAGACTACGTATTCCTCAAGGTTTCACCCAAGAAGGGAGTATTTAGATTCGGCAAGAAGGAAAAGTTAGCGCCAAGATATACCGGGTCATTTGAAGTGATCAAGGTAGTGGGCAAAGCGGCGTATCAACTTCAGCTACCAGCTCAATTATCAGGCGTACACGACGTATTCCATGTGTCGATGTTGAGAAAGTGTTAATCGGATTCAACGCCGGTTGTAGACTTAGAAGATATTGAGACTCAAGACAGAGCAGCCTATGAAGAACAGCCGGTGAAAATTCTTGATACCAAGGAGAAGGTGTTTCGCAACAAAGTCATCCGACTAGTGAAGGTTTTGTGGCAACACCATGGAGTGGAAGAAGCTACTTGGGAACCAGAGCTAGGAATGCGAGAGAAGTACCCACATTTATTCACTACTTGAGGTAAGTTTCAAGGGAAAAACTTCCTTTAAGAAGGGTGGATTGTAAACACCCACATGTTAAAGTAGTGTAATCATAAATTTTATAGTAATGTGAGATATGTAATGGTGTAGAAATGAAACCCACAAATTATAACCGTAGGAAATACTAATATTGTAAAAATAATAGTTCAAGCTGGTTTAGCTAGTGAATATATGAGATAATTTATAAAAGAATGTATATCAAGTATATTTGGGGTACAAATGTATGTTGGGTAAGCTTGGGTTGGCGTTGGAAGAGTTTCAGATGGATTGTAAATAAAAAATGGAGGAAAAAGACAAAACTGGACTGAACCGTAACAGTAATGTGTACCGGTAGTGAATCGTACCGGTACTGTATTCCGAAGCAAACTGGTCCAGAGAGTTCGATGTACCGGTACTGCGTACCTGTACGGCCGAAAGAATTCTTAATGTTTAATGTCGCAATCTTGGTCTGATTTTTGCCCTATAAATACATTATGTCACCTCTTTTGACTCCATTTCCATCCCTCCAACTTTAGAAACCCTAAGAAAGAAATAAAGGAAGAGAAAAACAAGAATTTAAAGGAGTTATTCAAGATCAAAACATAGCTTTCAAGAACACAAGGTAGGGAATTTCTTCTCTTTATCTTTCATTGAAGTTAGAGTGTATGTATATATGTATGTTTTGCCAAAATGGTATATATATGATATGAAATCATCCTCTCTTAGTCTTTTGGGCCAAGATTACATGATTTTAACAAAGTTTGAATTGAATATCCATGAAATTCCTCTGTTGTTTGAAAAACCCTAGATTAAGGAGAGGGATGAATTTTTTTCTTAAATTCTTCCTTTATGATTGAAATTGAAGCTATAGAGCTTGTGTTGAGTAATAAAATGATGTTGTTGTGATCTCTTGCATTTTTCGTAATTGGTTATTGAAATTGTCCCATGATGAATTTGGGGATTTTGTTAATACTTTGGAATTTGTTAATTAATTGAGAGTATGTTGGTTTCCTTATTGTATGGTTGTTGTGAGATGGTTTTCTATCACTTGTAATGGATTGTCATTTGATAGTGCGACCACTATCGTTCACTGGAGTTCGAACTAGGGTTGGTGTACCTTTCCTAGGAAGGGACTCGTCACCGCCATTGGTATGGTAGACACCCTTTCCCCAAAGTGTTTGTGATTGTGATTGTGACTGGTGAACTAGATATAGTCGTTGGGTAGATTCTTGAGAAACAATCAACGAACATGGCATGGGATGAACCAATATATACCTATATAACTATATGAGGACATGGATTGGATTATGTCGGAGCTGGTGCATTGGTATGGGACAATGCAACGGCAGGCACCTTAACTAACCATTTGATAATGGTTTCTTATTAAGAAATATTTTTTACTGTTTTCATTTAATTATCATTGTTGTATAAACTTGAGATCTGTTTAAATGTCCCTGTTTTATTTCAAAAGTTATATATGTTATTTTATGAATGAGTCCGACCTGTTTTACAAATCTAAACCTTGTTGGAGTTTGGGAAGATTTTGCTACTGAGCTTCGTGCTTATCCCCTACAATTACATATTTTCAGAATATGTACAAGAGGAGGATTTGGGAATAGAGGAGCCCGTATACTGTGAAACTCTGCTAGACGGGAGTGTGGATCCCGAGGTGGACGCTTAGAGCGACACATTTTTTTTTGTACTAGACTAGGATATTCTTTTGAACAATATAAAGTCTAGTTTACTGTTGTTATTGTAAAAACCCTGATAAATAAATGGCAAAACTGTAAATTGCCACAAAGGTTCGGGTAGTAAACCTAAAATTTTCTAGAGATCGGATGACGAAACGGGCCTTACCATTGGAATCGTCTCGCGAAATCTAGTGACCATGTCAAATTTTATCGAATTCTGAGATAGTCGAGTTTTTCGCATTTTATGAGACGGTCGGACCCCGGGAGACCCAAATACGATTTTTTTGAGAAAAGTATCAGATTTTTAAAATAAATGAGGTTAAGTCAAATTAAAAATATTTTGAACTTGAACCGGAGCGAAATTTATTCATTTCTGGATGAAAACGGACCCAGAATAAAAATAGACGTGTGGCGCGCTGTGGGCCAAGTGTTCTAAAAATCACATTTTCCCCATTACTCAGTCAATTCTCAGCCGATAGAGAAGAGAGGGAAAAGAGAGGAAAGCTCCAACTTATTTCTACGATCTACGAAGCTAGAGAGCTCGGATCCGTTCGGGCAAAGAGGGAAAGTCATTCTCCTCGACGAGGGCTACGCCTACATACCAAGAACGAAGGTTTTCATTGAACGTTGAAAAACAAAATTTCTTCGGAGAGCTTAGATTAGAGTTGGGTTAATTTCTTGGAGCTTCTACAACTCGGTTTATGCTTCAAGAGGTAGGGAACTTTCCTACTTAAGTTTTATTCACAACTTTAAATGTAGTGTGGAAATGGGTAGGTTAATATAGATATATATATGACTTACCTATGGTAATGAATTGATGAAATGGTAAGTAGAAATTGCTTAAAGTAATCTCTCGGAATTATGCGAATTATGGGCATGTTAGGTGTTTACATAAAATCTTGATTTTGAAGTGTGTTATTTGCTTGATATGAGATAACATGCTTGGATATGAGTTTTGGATATAATGTTGATAAATACATACTTGTTTACTGGCATTGTAAATTATGAAAATTATATGCTTTTGATATGATTTTCATGGATTGTGTGAATTAGGTTTGAAATGGTTCATATGGCATACACTGCATTTTGAACATTGTAATAGTGTTGCAATGAGGTATTACATTGCATATGCACGCGAACATTGCATAAAATGGGGGGTTGTGCATGTAAATAGTTATACACCACATGGGTGGATGACGAGTGGGCTCGAGTAAGCTAAGTCGATAACTTGGGTGAGTCGCATGGTTTAAATGGCATGAGGGTCGGAGTTAACAAGAAGGGCTAGAGAATCCCTCGGGTGTAAGACTTGGTGATTGGATACGCACTGTCGTTGGTATTAGTCCATAAAGTGTAACGGTGTACGCAGAACCATTGGTCGAAGTCCATAAATCCCGTGTCGGTTGGGTACCGTTGGTGTAAGTCCATAAATACCCACCCCATACAAAACCCCGAATTGAAAATGTCATTTGATGTGTAGCATAAATGACGGATTGATACACATAGGAAAGTGCATGTGTTGGAGAGCCGGGAAGGGCTCGGGACCAAGGATGACGGGCATTTGCACGATTGCAACTTGCATGTATCGAAGGGCCGGAAAAGGCCCGAGTTGGTTATTGGGAGTGAGTCTCATCTCATTTCATAGCATTGCATGACAAATTTTCAACATTGATGGCATATATATGTTTAAAATATGTGAATGGTGGATTGGGTGCATATGAGTATTTCATGTGCATTTGGGTTGGGGAGTAGCCTATTTAGGAAGTTCTCTATTGAGCGTAGCTCACCCTTCATGGGTAAATATTTCAGGTACGGGGTTCGTGCCGATGGATGACTCTTACTTTGAGCCTCAAGGATGAAGAAGCCGGAATGTGGCTCATTTTGATAAAAATTGTAAAGTTGCAATGAATAATTATTTTTGGCATGTAATTAAATGAGATTACATTCAAATGTTGTAATAGTTTTTGGATAATCTATGTGGAATGCCCAAATACATGTTATGTAAGTGTTGGGTTAACTTGAGTAAGGTTTTGAATGAATTGGAAACGAAAAACAGAAGAAAAGGTAAAAATTTGCGTAGACTATACCGGTACACAGTACCGGTACGGTGTATCGGTACACTTTGGTCCAGATAATTCGACGTACTAGTTCTGCGTACCAGTACTGCCGAAACATTTTAGAATTTAATATGGGTTTTCTTATGCTTTTGGGTCTTGTTTTCCTTGATTCAAAGGATGCAAATGAACACTAAAAGAACTGTTTTGAGGTACATAACACCTCTGATGAATTAAATGACAAAAAAGAACACGGAGTTTACACATGTGTTAAAGTCCCGATTAAAGGGATTTGTATGGACCTAAGGTCCGAAATTGGGGAAAGAAATGTTATTTTCGCGGGTTGACAGTTGGTCAACGGTTGATAAAGGACCCCCGGATTTTGGGACGTCACAATTATTTTCTGCTGCGCTACATTAGTTAATTTTGTTGAAAGGTAAAGGCCAAGATAGACCTATTCTTTTGGGGATGTAAACGCCATAACTTGGCTTATTCTTTTGGAATGATCTTGTCCATATTATATATGATGAATGAAACATTTTCGTATTGATGGTTTTATTTAGTGCTCTCATGATGTAAATGGTTGTTAGAATGTAATGTCGTCCAAAGGGGTGTTTGGGGCGTTACAAAACTACTCCCACAAGAAAGAAGTTTTTTTCATCAACAGTGCAGCCACCAACTTTGGAGTTGAAGCTATTTTCGTCCACACTGAAATATGCATTCTTGGGGGATCACCAAACATTCCTAGTGGTGGTAAGCTCTTCATTGGAGCCAATGCAATAGGTGAAATTATTGCAAGCTACTTGACATAGGCATTATCTTTGCAATTACCGACAATAAATGGGTTAGCCCCATTGCTTGAATTATTTCCTTGTTATTCCTAACCCCCCTAACATCTTTGATTCACACTTTTTTTAGTTATCTGAATTATATTAATTATACACCCAAGTATAATTGGTCAAATTGTAGTTTTATCGGTTTTAAGTCCAAGTATCGATCCCACAAAGAGTATTCCACAATTTAGACAATAAAATAAATAAAAATAGTAAAGTTATCGTTTGAAACAGTGTTTTGTTTGATAGCTTGTGATGTGAGCTTAGATTGATTTCTTGTCTAACTAAATAAAGTAAATGAGATGACAATTAAATAAAGTGCAGAGACAAGCTTGTAAAAGATAATAATATAAAAGATACACTTCAGTTTAAGGATTCAATATGCTTTATATTAGTTAAATACTGGAAATGCTACCTTATAGCAATTAACTCTCATTTTACTGAAAAGTCAACCGGCAGGTCTGATGTATATAAACCATAACACCATAATTTCTTAGGTTAGCTGGTGGTATTAAATCATAACACAAAAACTTCTTAAATTAGTAGGTGATATTATATCATAACACAACAACTTCTTAGGTTAGCCAGTTATATATGTGTCAATTAATTAATCCAAACAAACCAGAAGAATAAGTCATTCATGAGGAATATTTGAATTATCCAATTGATCTCGTGATTGTAAATGTGTAAATAATAAACTATAACATAACAACTGCTTAGGTTAACTAGTGGTATTATATCATAACATAGCAACTTCTTAGGTTAGCTGGTTATAGATGTGTCAATTGATTAATCCCGAAAGACTAGAAGGACAAGTCATTCATGAGGAATATTTGAATTACTCAATAGGTCATATGTGATATATATATATATATATATTATAGATTTACACCAGTTAAACATCCTCAGCATTCCGATGGACGACAAACCATACTGGTAGGAACGCAGTGGTTGTTAGACTGGCAATATAGTTATATATAATAGTTAAATAACCCTAATAACCCAGAAGGACAAGCCATTCATGAGGATCATTTAGGTTTTGTACCATGCATCAGTACAACATCCTCAGCATTCCAGTGGAGGGCAAGCCATACCGGTAGCAACGTCATGGTTGTTTAACAGGCAGGTTGATAATGTACCGATGACATAGTTCCCTGCATAGCACCAAAATTACGTACATCGTTGTATCATGCATGAAGTGCATAATAATCTATATAGATAAATATAAAACATCAGCATTTCCATAATCTAACCGATAATATGCATATGTTCACCCTTCTCTGAAGGGTATAAACGACTACTCACACCCCATTGCAATTAACAAGGAAGGAGTGAAAGTATTCGGCATTACAACGAAAATTAAAACACAATTTCTAAAACTTCTTTCACAAGGAACAACTGAAATACAACCACCTTTATTATTTATCAAAAAACAAAGTGGCGGTAGTTCAATTATCCGAATAGAATGATACAACAGAAATGTAGAAATACAGAGCATAGAATGGACCGACTTTTAACTTGGCTTTTCTCTTTCTCTTTCTCTCTTTATTTCTCACTTTCTTTCTCTCGTTGAAGATTTGGTGGCCAACCCTCTTGGAGTGAAATGGAGAAGGAGCAAGAAGGCACCCCCTATTTATAGAGGGGAAGACAAATGACCAAGGTGGCTATCCAGACGCCCCAACACCGTCTGGACGGTGGAGCCTTGCAATGGTGGTGGTGTGTCATGTTCTGGGCGTGCCACTTGTCTGTTTCTTGTTGGTCCATGTATCTTTATTACACTTTGGTCCTTCGTTACTTTAAGCTTTGCAAGGTTGCCTTGTTTTCTCCAATATTTCTGTATTAAACCCTGCAATTTCAAACATAAAACTGGTAATATCCAAGTTTACATACAAAACCTTAATTGATAATTTTTAGTTAGTTTATCTTACCAATTTGATTACTTAATTATTTTAAATTACACACTATTCAGGGTTAATCACACCCCAACTTAAATGTTACTAGTCCCTGGTAAACGTAAATTATTAACACAATACAAATATAGGTAAAATCATTTTCGTATATTTTTTTACGATTGCATTTAGCATATGCAACAGGTCATTGAACCCCTGGGTGATTCTTAGTGGACAAGTTTTATCTCATGAAGGTTTTTACTGAACCTACCTGTAAACTTTAGTGGTTGGAAGTTTATAATTCATACTTTTCACAAGTAAAATTAAGGTCAATATTCATGTGTATTACTAAAATACTTCCTTTTTCTGATCACTATAAGAGTAACACACGTTACTTGTAACATTATCTATATATTTTTATAAAAACTTGTGTGTGTGTGTGTGTGTGATAATTTCTTTTATGATAGAAATCACTCAAGAAATATTACCATCTTTTATAGTAGTTTTGATGTCAATCCTTTCCTGAAATACACTCAGCAAAGAATACATATTTGTTATAGTGACTATTCTATTACTTGTTACATGTGATTGGAATATTGTTAACAAAACAAATAATATCACATGTAAGTATCTGAAGAACAAATATTTGAATAAAATTTGAAAATTGACATAATCTCATGATTAGATATTAACACTATATTAGACATATCATTAACATTTTATTTTTATGATAAATAGGATAAATACAGATAGATAATTTCTTGTATAAAAAGGACTTTCTGTGGGTTGTAATATGGTCATTGGTTTAGGGTTTTAAGAAATGACGTTTGTGGTATTCAAAAGTTACTTTTTATATTGTGGCAGAACTCTTTTCAAATCTTTATATTTATCATTTCTATTTTTTCACTTTCTTGGCTCTTTTCTTTTTGTTTTTCTTTTCTTCCAATGGCCAATATCCTTTCCTTTTTCTTTATTTTCCACCTTCTCTCTTTTTCTGTGGTTTTATGTATCCTGCAGATATAAAAGAGGATGCAAGAAAATTATGTAGCCAAGGTAGGTTTAATATATTTTCATGTAGCTCGGGTATTTTTCGAGTTTTAGGAAAAGAAATTATTCCTGGCTCAATCATGGTTGACCAAGGATATAATTTTGTAAAAGAAATGGTCAAGGCTCAAAGATAATGAAAAAATGGCCTAAGATCATTTTCTAGAAATCATACATCTTCATAGTGAAAGATAGTAAAATTTTTGTAAAATCTCCAGTCTATTTAGGAAGTAAAAGGTCCTCCTCCAAAATGCTCCCTCCATAGTCTCAAAAGCTCAACTTGATTTTGTTCATAATCATCCACATGTTTATTGATCTGAGTAATGTTGGTTTACATCCCTAGTAAGATTTGTCTATCTGTTCTGTCATCCACTAGTACATATGGTTGATCCTTTTGTGGTTATTGTTCTTGTGGTATAAATTCTTTAGGTATTGGGAATGGCTCCTCTGGGGGTACATGTGGTGCTTCAGGTTGGTCTTTTGGTTGTCCTGCTTGACTCTTTTTCAGTGAAGCTTTATCCAACGCATCATAATGGTCTACTATTTTCCAGATCGGATCAATGATACTTCCTCATTCCTACACAGCTGAGAAACTAATATACCATACGGGAGTGATGATTTTTTCCTATCTATGGCAAGTATCATTTGGTCCATGATTAAGTTCGGTAAGTCAATGGTGTGTCCCATCCCAAATGCATATAAGAAATAAGCCTGCTCCATATAAATTTGATTCTTTTGGGCACGAGGTAGAAAATTGTTCACTATTATCAAATTCAGAATGCGGTATTTGTCAGTCAGGTCTCGTTGTTTTATGTATTTGTTTGTTCTACCTCTAGCAAATTCTGGGTTACCTGTTACTTCTCTCACTACATCATTCAAATCAGGCTATTCAGCATAGATATACTATGAGTTGGGTAGTTTTTGCATGGGCTGAAAAATTTTGGCTATAGTAACTAGTGTAACTTGAAAAACTATACCCAGAACAAATACACATAATTGTCTTTCCCCAATGATACTTGCATTACTATAGAAATCTTGGACTAAGCAGTCATAGGCAGACACGGAGAATCTAACATAATGTAACCATTCTCTTGCATCAAGAATTTGTTTGACTCTTATGTTTTCGAAATCCTCATACATAACTGGTCTTTTAGAAATAATAGTTTTAATAAAAAAAAAATCATCATACCAGACCTGCTGTTCAAAATTCTCAAACATCACCTCATTGTGGATATTTCTTGGTCTAGAATGTTGTGGGGATGCTTGAGGTTGCGAAGATTAATCCCTTCGTGCACGGCTTGAAGATCTTCTTGTTTCTTGTCTCGAATCCTAACTTTTCTTGATTTTTCTTCAAATATTCTGTTTCAATATACAGAGGGGCACAGCCTTCTAGATGCTAGCTTTATCATCTTGACGGTACTATCTGATGGTTCTTGGTTTGCAACTGCAGACTGCTTCTCTAATTTTCTGCAATTATGCTCTTTTTCCTGTAAATTCCTGCAGTTTACAATATTAGATATAACTTAATATTCTATAAAACTTTGCTAACC
Organism: Ilex asprella; assembly: GCA_023539305.1. Taxonomy (NCBI): domain Eukaryota; kingdom Viridiplantae; phylum Streptophyta; class Magnoliopsida; order Aquifoliales; family Aquifoliaceae; genus Ilex; species Ilex asprella. Next base: position 19,573,029 of record CM042199.1, on the reverse strand, counting down.
ACTCTTTTTCTTTTCAAGAATTGGTTGTTTTTTTTTCTATTTCTTATTTACTGATTTTTCTACTTAATCTATAGTTATTTACATTTATTTATAGCTATTACATCCCAAAAATTAACTATTGTCTTGCAGCGGAATGACAAAAATATTAAAATTTACATTGTCTCAAATTAAATTTTCTAGTCCGGAACATAAGAAAATATAGCTCTGAATATCCACCTCGGGATTCACATTCCCATCTATTGAAGCTTCCCAGTGTATCGGCTCATCAACTTCAAGCTTCTCCTCTATACCATAATATGAAAAGGATATTATTTGTAAGGGGTGAGAACTAAGCTCTGTAGGAAAATCCCCCAAACTCGAACAAGGTTTCAAAAGCATATAAAATAGTTGGTCTCATTTTCACAAATATCATACATAACTTTTGACATAAAAGCAGTGACAGTTTATAAGATCTCAAGTTTACTCAGTAGTAGTATATTAAATGAAGGAGTAAAACCATGATAGTTGGAATGATATCAAGTGTACAAGATACCATGAATCAATGACAGGAGTAAAATTGTAAGAAGATGAAGCAATTAACAACTAACTCAGTAACATCATTCCATATTCTCATGTATGTTGTTTACTTCTCAAGAATCTACATAGGGATTCTACCTAGTTCACCCATCACAACCACACAATTTCAATCATTCCCTGTAGGGAAAATCACAAACACTTTAGGAAAGGCGTATACCGTCTGCCACGCCTGTAAACTCCCACCTGTTATATTAATAGGGTAATGTAATTGTTTAGTAATTCTTATATAGGTAATTATGTATGTATGAATTATGTCGATTGTAAGAGTAGAAATAAAAATGTTATTTGAGGAAATAGGACTTTTTGTAGAAGTTTAGAAGTATTCCAGAATGAAATCACATTTTAGGTAAAATTTGAGTAGAAAGGATTTTAGATACTGCCTAGTATTTGGAACATAACTTTTTGCCCTAATTTCCAATTAATCTGAAATTTGGAAAGTGGATAGTAGATTGTTAGGGCTACAAAAAATTATTTCACAAAAATTTTCCAAATCGGCCTCTAAACAGAAAAAACTTCACTTGAAGTTTCAGCAGAAACTAGAATGACATTCGAACGTCAAGTGACATTCGAACGTAAAACAGTCAATTGCACTAGTGACGTTCGAACGCCAAATGAAGTTCGAACGTGACTTACGGATCTCTGATGGAAATGTAAAAGTACTGGGAGCAACCAACCTTCGAAGTTCTAAGTGACGTTCGAACGTGAGTTAATAATTTGCACTATTAACGTTGGAACGTCAAATGACGTTCGAACGTGATTTAAAAGTTTGGGTTCCCGATTCGCGACATGTAGATCATTTCTTCCAATAAAAATACTTAAGCATACCTCCATTAGCCTCATTTTCAACACTTCTAACCCTAGAGAGCATTAGAGAGGAAGAAAGAAAGAGAAAAACAAGAGAGTTGAGGCTAGATTCAAGATCAAAGCTCCAGTTCTTCATACAACACTAAGGATTTAGGTAGGGTTTCTTCTCTTTTTCTTACATTGAGGCTAGGGCTTATGTCTATATATATTCTTTTGACTTTAGATCAAATATATGTACTATAAAACTATCATTCCTTGGTATTCTTGGAAAGATTAACATGTTTTAAACAAAACTATGGTGGAATAGCTCTAAAATCTCTTTTTCTTGCTTTCAAATCCTAGTTTTCAAGAGAAGTGGATTTTTCTCTTGATTCTTCCTTGTTTTTTATTTCAAAACTCTAGTGCTTTGTGTTGAGTAATGAAATGATATTGTTGATGATCTCTTGCATTTTTTTTCGATTGCTTTAATGAAATAATACATGTGAAAAATTGGGGATTTATGGAATGGATGGTTATTTGAGAAAAATATTGGTATTGTATTTACGGTATGGTTGTTTTGATGAACATGAGTAAGAGGTTCCTTGTAAGGATGCTCATTCATTCTCAGGAGGTTTCTTGTAAGGATGCTTAAGAAACAAAACCTTGAGGGTGAAAGGTTCCTTGTAAGAATGCTCATGCCAAAGAAACAAGACATTGAGGGTGAGAGGTTCCTTGTAAGGATACTCATGCCAAAGAAACAAGACCTTGAGAATGAGAGGTTTCTTGTAAGTATGCTCATGCCAAAGAGGATAATATTAAATCATGTGTGGGGTAATGGTTTACTTTTAAAAATTGTATGGCTCATTGTTGGTAATTGATTTCATCCTTCAGTTTAACTTTATTGTTGTTCGTACACTAGAGATCTATTAAAATGTCATAATTTTACTTCAAAAGGTTATATATGCTATTTGTGAAATGAGACCGAGTTATTTTACATGCTTTCAAAACCTTATTTGAGTTTGGGAGGATTTTTCTATAGAGCTTAGTGATCACCCCTTACAAATAATGTCTACTTTTAGATTTTTGTTTAGAGGAAAAGCCCAGAATAGATGAGCAAGTAACTTGGGAAGCTCAAGTGGATGGGCAGGTAGATCCGAGGGGAGATGTCTAGATTGTGCTTTTCGATTCTAGACTAGGAGAGACCTTTTGAGATAATGTTCATGTTAGTATTTTGTTATTTCGCTACACGATTAAGTTGGATTCTTTTGTGTGTAAGTGCCTTAACTTGGCATATTCTTTTGGGATGTAAAGGCCATTGTTTGGCCTATTCTTTTGAATGATGTTGTAAATATTCGATATGATGAATGAAATTTTCTTTATTGATGGATTTTTTAAGTTGCTCTCATGATGTGAATGGTTTTAGCTAGTAATGTCACCCAAGGTATATTTTGGGGCATTACAACGGCATTGACGAATCCTTCCTAGGAAAGGTATACCATCCCTCAGCCTCGAACCTACGTGAACAATAGTGGTAGGTCTCACAAACAACAATCCACTACAAGTGTTAGGAAACCATCTCACCCCTACTGGGATAGACTAACCTCTAAGACTCTACAGTAGTTCTCGAAGGCAATTCAAGTCCATCACAATAAACCATATGAAATATACAATGCCAACCATTTTCTCAAGTCTTAAGGAAATTAAAAAATCCCAAAATTTCATATCCAAATCCACATTTTTTTCCAATGGAACAATTTAAGAAAAATGAGCAAGAGATCATCAAATATATAATTTTTAGTATTTAATTAAGCACTGGAGTTTTGAAATCAAGAACAAGTGAACATTAAAAAGAAAAATCCATATTTCTCAAGAAATAGGGTTTTTATGGCTATCAAATTATAAATGTAACACCCTGAAATTTCCTCCTCTTTTCGGAGACGTTAATTGATATAAAAACACCCAAATACAATAACAGAGCGCTAATTGTCTCAATAAAATTTTATTTTATCAAAATCATTTCCCAATACAAATGAATCTATCAATATACATAAATTTCTCAATATCATTAAAACATCAATTACATCAACATATCCTCGTCTTTAATACTCCGATTGTCTCATTTCGATCTTTTCTCTAAAATCAGTGTGAAAATATTAAATAAAGCGGAGAAGTATACAATATGACGAGGAAAAATATGCTTAATCAACAGATACAGATATCAAATTTGCATATCACATGTCATGCAGAATCGTAACACAAATCTGACACCTCACCAATCATCCCACCTCAACCCGATCTCACGGGTCTACCGGCTGGCGATGCATCGGTTATTGACTGCCACGATCCCGTCTCAATATCTGTAGGACACGATCAATGAGACAAAAATATTCAACGATATTCAATCAAAAATTCCAAAACAATGATATCACAAGTTGGAATACAAAACATAGGATAATCAAAGAAGTACTCTTTGCAAAGAGATTTAAAGAGAGTATATTGCATACCACCCCGTACCTTAAAATCTTTATTTCAAACCGATAACTCAGCTTTCTTCCTCTTTTTTCCGAACTTCTCTTGCCTTCTCTCTTGGAGGTCACTAATGTGTTTTTCTCCTAATTCCATAACCAAGACCCCTATTTATAGGCATTCAAGAATCTTCGGAATATTCTAGAGGAATATTCTAAAATGTGAAATATTCTAAAGGAATATTCTAAAATGTAGAACATTCTAAAGGAATATCCTAGGAATATTCTAGAACCTTCTAGATCCTTCTAGAAACTCTCAAATCTCTTGGCTCACAATGCGCCACACGACCCCTATTTTCGGGTCTGTTTTCGCACCAAAACAACTAATCACATTAAGGGTTAAGCTTAATTAAATTTTATTTGAAATTTTAATAAAAAATAATTAAATTTTGAGCTTGTCACTTTTTGGGACCTCAGTGAGGTGGTCCGCTACCTAGTCGCCTCGATCTACGTGCAAAATTCTAACTTATCTCAGAATTCGACGAAATTAGACGTGGTGACTACATTCCGCGATACGAGTCCAATGCCGAAGCCCTTTGAGTCATACGAGGTCTATAGAACACGTATTTCAATTTTACATTATTGTGGCAAAATGACCATTTTACCCTTTCTATGAAAAAGTCCAAAATTTCCCGAGTTTTACATTCTTCCCCCCTTAAAAGAATTTCGTCCCCGAAATTTTCTTAGTTCACCAAGAGTCTAAAAAAATCCTTAAAATACAACGAAACCACAGTGAACTCACTTCCCACAAATCTCATATAAGATCTGAAGCCTAAGCTCTGATACCAAACTGTAACACCCCGAAATTTTTTCCTCTTTTCGGAGACGTTAATTAATATAAAAACACTCAAATACAATAACAGAGCGCTAATTGTCTCAATAAAATTTTATTTTATCAAAATCATCTCCCAATACAAATGAATCTATCAATATACATAAATCTCTCAATATCTTTAAAACATCAATTACATCAACATATCCTCGTCTTTAATACTCTAATTATCTCGTTTCAATCTTTTCTCTAAAATCAGCTTAAAAAATATTGAATAAAGCGGAGAAATATACAATATGACGAGGAAAAATATGCTTAATCAACAGATACAGATATCAAATTTGCATATCACGTGTCATTCAGAATCGTAACACAGATCTGACACCACACCAATCATCCCACCTCAACCCGATCTCACGAGTCTACCGGCTGGCGATGCATCGACTATTGGCTGCCACGATCCCGTCTCAATATCCGTAGGACACGATCAATGAGACAAAAATATTCAACGATATTCAATCAAAAATTCTAAAACAACGATATCACAAGTTTGAATATAAAACATAGGATAATCAATAAGTACTCTTTGCAAAGAGATTTAAAGAGAGTATATTGCACACCACGCCGTACCTTAGAATCTTTATTTTAAACCGATAACTCAGCTTTCTTCCTCTTTTTTTCCTACTTCTCTTGCCTTCTCTCTGGGAGGTCACTAATGTGCTTTCCTACTAATTCCATAACCAAGGCCCCTATTTATAGGCATTCAAGACTCTTGGGAATATTCTAGAGGAATATTCTAAAATGTGAAATATTCTAAAGGAATATTCTAAAATGTAGAATATTATAAAGGAATATTCTAAAATGTGAAATATCCTAGAAATATTCTAGAACCTTCTAGATCCTTCTAGAAACTCTCAAAACTCTTGGCTCACAATGCGCGATACGGCCCCTATTTTCGGGTCCGTTTTAGCCCCGAAACGACTAATCATATTACGGGTTAAGCTTAATTAAATTTTATTTAAAATTTTAATCAAAAAAAAATTAAATTTTGAGCTTATCGCTTTTTGGGACCTCGGTGAGGTCATCCGCCACCTAGTCGCCTCGATCTACGTGTAAAATTCTAACTTATCTCGAAATTCGACGTGGTGACTACATTCCGCGATACAAGTCCAACGGCGAAGTCCGTTGTGTCATACGAGGTCTATAGAACATGTATTTTAATTTTACATTATTGTGACAAATGACCATTTTGCCCTTTCTATGAAAAAAGTCCAAAATTTCCCGAGTTTTATAATAAATACCTTCAAGACATGGTGATATTTGGAAGGAATTCAACAAACAAGTATTTCATAGCATATATCTAAGATTTAGAAGCAAAATATACATATAAATAAACCCTAACCTCAATGAACAAGAATTGAAGAAAACGCCTACCTTCTTTCTTTGTTTGGTGTGAAGAACTTGAGATTTTGATCTTCTCCAACTTGAATCAACACTCAAATCTCTTGTCTTTCCCTTTCTTTATTCCTCTCTAAACCTCTCTAGGGTTAGAAATGTTGAAATGGGACTAATGGAGGCATCCTTAAGTATTTATAGTGGAAGAAAGACCTCTTGTGCACGATTTTGGAACTAGAACTGTAAGTCACTTTCGAACGTCATTTGGCATTCAAACGTCACTAGTGTAATTTATTGATTTACGTTCGAACGTCACTTTGACTTTTGAACGTTGGCTGCTACCAATACTTTTGTATTTCCATCAGAGCTCATCAGACACCAAAGTACTGCGACTCACAGTCATTCAAACGTTGATCCACGTTCGAAAGTCATCCCAGTTTCTAGTGAAGTTTTGTCCTATTTAGAGGTCGAATTGAAAAAAAAATGTGAAATAGTATTTTGTAGCTCTAGGAGTCTTCTATCTATTGTCAAAATTTTAACTCCAATGGACATCAGGGTAAAAAATTATGATCGAATTACTAAGCCAGTGTCCAAATCTTTCCTACCCGAATTCTATCTAAAATACATTTCAACCTTGGAATACTTCCTAACTTCTACAACACCCCTTATTACCTTGACTAAAATTTTTGTTTTACCTCTTAAAATCTACATAGTTCATGCTTACATCATTACATATATAAGAATTACTAAACAATTACATTACTATAAACATGTGGGAGTTTACATGAGCCCATAATATTTCATATTTAACGGCCTCATTACATGCATGTTAACCCAACTTTTGTATTTAAGTACTTAAAGTTAGCCGAAATTATAGATAATGTTGAATTTTCGATGTTGCAGGTAATTATTGCTTAAATGATTAATTTTAGGACCTTGAAACTATGTATGGGTGTGTGGTGAAGGCATTGACACATTACATGAGGATTTAGAGGTTTAAAGGTGAAGAAATCAAGGAAGTATTGGTGCTTGGTAACAAAGGCACCAGCACCCCCACCATTTGGTTGCAGATCCTCGGTTTTTCTCCTTTTTTACCATGATCTACTTCGAATCTAAAAAATTTCAAATCATAAAAGTTGTAGATCTGGAAGTCAAAATTTCAGCTTAGGTGGACGGTTGGATCAAAAGTTATGACAATTCTACGAAAAATGGGTCAGAGTAGACAAAGTGTACCGTTATGCGGTACTGGTACTTCATAGTCGAGTAGCTAAAACGTACTGGTACGCTGTGCCTGAAGTGTCAGAACGCTTGTAACTCATGCTCTACTTGCTTGGAGTCCCACCATTGATTGTCCCACTTACCCCCTGACTTTCCTTACACATTTACCTGTCTCCTACACCCTTATAGAAGAATTTTGAAGGCAAAGGTATTAATGTGGATGGGAGAGAAGGGGGTTGCCTAGGGAGTTGATGGGCAGGCTGCTCCTAGCCTGTCCAAGCCATCATCTCACCTCCCATTGATGGGAGACCTGCGCACAGACTAGGGGGACCCCTATGGACGAAAATGAAGGCACACTCTCTATATATTCAGCATTACGCAAGTTCTTCAAGTGTGGCAACCTAAGCTTAGGAGTAGTTCAATGAAGAAGATGATGAGTAGTAGTTATGTTTTTGCACTTTCTTCTCCATTTCAATTATTGTAAGCTTTAAATCTCTTGTAATCTTCATTTCTTGCACTTTAATCTTAGTTATTTCAAGTATATTTCAAGTTTACTTGCATATTCCTCATTTTACCATTGTTATGTTTTACATTTCAAGCTTTTTAGTTGGGTATTAAATGCACTTATTTTTCTAGTTTCACTTCTCTTCACCGTAATGCAAGTTTAAATTTCATTTTAATACCATGTCTCTTTACATATTATATGCCTTTCCTTTTAGCATGAGTAGCTAGATTTTTAATTGGCTAATTCAAGGGAGACCTCCTTTTGGGTTTTTCATTTCTACTCATTTTCTTTCCTCTCTCAATGTATGATGGTTTGGTTTGACTGGGTTGACGGTGGATGAGGTTGTAAGTCTTTGATATTCTGTAGACTTGTCACAGTTTATGCTTGGATCCTCACCATCTAGTCCCTAGCTTCCCACGAATCAGTCGTTCATCTATAAACCCTCAGAGGAAGGTTTCAAGTTGAGTTGAGATTCCCATTGGAATGACCTCTTTGGATTAGCCAACACTTGTTTTCCTTAAATTTTTAGCAAAAACACAAACACTAAAACTCAAACTCAAAAGATTTTACACTTTTCCATTTTAACAAAATCACCTTCATACAAATTCCCTTCCTTCCCTGAAAAGACGACCTTGGAATACTTTTTCAAGTAAAACAACGACATTCAAAAGACTCCTTGCTCTTGACTTTCAAAATTTTCTATATTTCGAAAATATCTAGTTTTTTGCATGATTAATGTGTGTATATTTTTTGAAAATTGACATAATAAAATTAAACTTAACCAAAATAATTTTTCATCCATTTTCAACTTTTTTGAGAAAAAATTTAAAAATGATTCAAAAAATTATTGAAAATTGATTCACTATGCGACTCTTTAACGTCTACTAGTCACAAAGATGAACAAATTTTTTTAAATCGTAATTGCTATTTTAAACACAAAACTTACATTCACATTCACATTCACATTTCCCCATCTTAAATTAAATATTGTCTGAAATGTAAAGACAGTAATCGCCAGAATTGATAATAAAAATAAAAACCAGGAATCTGTTGTCTTTCATTGATTAGGATATCTAGCTTTTATTCAGGAGGTTTAATCTATCAAATAAATTACAAGTAATTACTAATCAAACAAAACTATTTTTTAGCATACATAAATTAGATCAAAAAGTTGCATAGAAGTTATATCTTGAGTGAATCCATCAAAATAGGGTTTAAGTTTTGTCCATTTTTTAAAAAAATATCCTCAGTTACTGGATTTTCAATTTCAATTGCCCCATGGTCAAAAACTTGCTTGACTATATATGGTCCTGTCTATCAAGATCTTAGCTTTTCTGGAAATAAACAAAGCTTTGCATTATATAACAAAACTTTTTGAGAAGGTTCGAAAGATTTTCTCATGATATTTCTATCATGAAAAATTTGTGTACTTGATTTAGCTATCTTTGTGTTTTCATAAGCATCATTTCTTAATTCTTCTAATTCATTAATTTGCAGTTTGCATGACATTCCAGTTTTATTCATATCAAAATTCATCATTTTGATTGCCCAATATGCTCTATGTTCTAACTCTACAAGCAAGTAATATGGTTTACCATAAACTAACCGGTAAGGAGACATTCCTAGAATAGTCTTATATGTAGTACGGTAAGCCCAAAGAGCATCAATTAATCTTAGCGACCAATCCTTACGATCCGGATTCACTATTTTTCTAAAATGTATTTTATCTCCATATTAGCTAATTCAGCTTGTCCACTTATCTGTGGATGATACGGAGTGAATATTTTATGAGAAATCAAATATTTTTTCATCAAGTTTTCAAAAACTTTGTTCCAAAAATGTAATCCACCATCACTGATGATTGTTCGAGGAATCCCAAATGTAGATAAAATATTTTCTTTTAAAAAATTGATCACTGTTCTGTGATCATTATTTTTACATGGAATTGCCTCTACCCATTTAGAAACATAGTCAACTGCAACCAAAATATACAGATATCCAGAAGATGGAGGAAATGATCCCATAAAATTGATGTCCCAACAATAAAAAATTTTAATCATTAAAATATGGTTTAAAGGCAACATATATCTTTGTGGAATATTTTTCATTCTTTGACATCTGTCATATTTTAAACAAAAGATATGAACATCTTTGAAAAGAGTTGGCCAATAAAATACACACTGCAAAATTTTAGCAACAGTTTTCTTTGAAGCAAAATGGCCTCCGCAAGCTTCAGAGTGGCAAAACTGAATTACCCGCCTAATTTCATGACTAGGTACACAACATCTTATTATTTGGTCCTTACAGTATTTAAACACATAAGGATCTTCCCAAAAAAAATTACATACCTCTCTTAGGAATTTGTTATTGTCAGACCAAGTGTAATTAGAAAGAAGAGTACCAGTGGCTAAATAATTGGTTATATCTGCATACCATGGTACTTCGATTATTGCAAAAAGTTGTTCATCTAGAAAGACTTATCTAATTGGACTTGGTTCTTCTTTTGTATTATAATTCAATCTCAACAAGTGATCTGCTACCACATTCTCCACTCCTTTCTTGCCTTTAATTATAAGATCAAATTCTTGAAGTAATAATATCCAACATAGGAGACGTGGTTTAGCATATTTCTTTGTAAGCAAATATTTTAAAGCTGCATGATCTGTAAATACTACAATTGAAGATCTGACCAAATATGATCGAAATTTATCTACTACAAACACAACATCAAGTAAATCTTTTTATGTGGTTGAATAGTTCATTGTGCATCATTTAGAGTTTTGCTTGCATAATATATAACATAAGGTTTTTTATCTTTTCTTTGACCTAATACAACTCCTACTGCATAATCACTTGCATCACACATTAGTTCGAAAGGCAAAAACCAGTCAAAAGATTGCATGATAGGTGTAAAAATAAGCATATTTTTTAATTTATCAAATGCTAATTGACATGCATCATTCCATTCAAATATTATATCCTGACATAAAAGATTGCAGATTGGTCTTGATATAGAACTAAATTTTTTTATAAATCTACTATAAAATCCAACATGACCTAAAAAAGATCAAACATCTTTTATAGTTTTTAGTGAAAGAAGATTAGCTATTAAGTCAATTTTGGATTTATCAAATTCAATTCCTTTTTGAAAAACTATGTGACCAAAAATAATACCCCGTGTAACCATGAAATGACATTGTTCCTGTGTAACCAATTTAAGACAAGGTTTGTTTCTTCACATCTAATAAGTACTCTTTCAAGATTTTCTAAACATAAGTGAAATGAATCCCCATATACTGAAAAATCGTCCATAAAGACTTCTAGATGTTGTTCTATCATATCACTAAATATACTTAACATGCAACGCTGAAAAGTAGTTGGTCCATTACATAATCTAAAAGACATTCTTTTATAAGCAAAAGTTCCAAAGGGACATGTAAATTTAATTTTTTTTTATCATCTATTGTAATTTCAATCTAATTATAACCAGAGTATCCATCTAGAAAACAATAATATGCATGCCTAGCTATTCTTTCTAGTACTTGATCTAGGAATGACAATGGAAAATGATCCTTTCTGGTGAGGGAATTTAGTTTTCGATAATCAATACATACATGCCAACATGTGACTGTACGCATCGGGACTAATTCGTTTTCCTTATTTTGTATTACAATAACACCAGACTTTTTTGGAACTGCTTGTTTAGGACTAACCCATTTACTATCCAATTTAGGGTAAATAATATTAGCATCTAGCAATTTAAGTACTTATGCGCGAACTACTTCTTTAAATGTGGATTCAATCTTCCTTGCATTTGACGAGATGGTTTAGCATCATCTTCTAAATAAACACAGTGAGTACATAGAAGTGGACTTATACCTTTTATATCTGTTATTGTCCATCCAAGAACACTTTGATGATTTTTCAAAACTTTTGTCAGTTCTTTTTCTTGACTTTTAGTTAAATTCAATGATATAATTATTGGATGGATCCCATTTTCTCCTAAAAAGACATTTTATATTGGTTGGTAAAGGTTTTAATTCTGGCTTAAAACTTTGACATTTGATTCTACAAGCTTTTGTAACAATTATTCACATTGTAAATTCTTTTTGGATATAGATTCAGTATCAAATATTGATTCCAATGTCAATAACTCTTTTTTCTGAAAATTATTTTCAAAAAAAATTTGAGTCAATGTCTCAACACAATTTACTTCATGCGGTTCTTCTTCTTCTTCTTCTCTAGGTCGTTTTGCACCTTTAAAATTATTTAATTCCAAAGTCATATTTCCAAATAAAATTTTCATGATTCCATTCCTTCAGCTAATTAATGCATTTTATGTAGCTAGCAATGGTCGACCTAAAATAAGAGGTATGGATGCACATGCATGACAAATTGGTTATGTGTCTATAACAAAAAAATCTATTGAAAAATAGAATTAATCAACTTGAACAATAACATCTTCCACAACTCCTCGTGGAATTTTTATTGATCGATCTGCTAGTTGTAGTGTAATATTAGAAGGTTTTAGCTCACTTAATCCTAGTTGTTTATAAACTGAATAAGATATTAAATTACGATTGGATCCAAGATCTAACAGAGCTTGTTCAATTCAAAATTTTTCATAAGGCATGAGACTGTAGGACTACCCGGATCTTTGTACTTAAGAAGTGTATCATGTTGTATCATAGTATTAACTTGTTCAGTTGAGAATGATTTCTTAGGTACATTTGTTCTTCTTTTAAATGTGCAAAGATCTTTTAAAAATTTAGCATAAATTGGAACTCTTTTTATTGCATCTAACAAAGGAATATTAATTTTTACTTGTTTATATAGCTCAAGAATGTCAGACTGATCTTTTTCAGATGCAAGTTTCTTGACTCTTTGAGGAAAAGGTAAAGGAATATGACATAGAGGATCTTTTTCACTTTGTATTTCTGGTTGCTTTTTAATTAAAGGTTCAGATTCAAGTGGTTCGTTTACAGGAATTAACTTACGTATCTTTTTTGGAATTTTGAGTTTTATGGTTTTATCAATTACCTTACCACTTCTTAGTGTTATGATTGCTTGTACTTGACTTGGTGGAACTTCAGATGACACAACATTAGCTTGGTTCTGACTTTGGGGAGGTTTAATTTGTGATGGAAACTTTCCTTTCTCTAAATGCAGGTATAGTTGGACATTCCCCAGCAGGATGTCTTGACAACGCACAAATTTCACATACTTGATCAGTAGTAGATATAACAACTACTTGCTTAAGTTTTTTTATTTCTAATGCTTCTAATTTTTGAGATAAATTAACCATTTTAGCTCTTAAATCAACATCGTCTTTTAAAATATTTTTTCCTCTTTCAGAAGTAGATGGCTTATTTTTCACAATGTTTGAAGAAGTCGAGTCCAACATTTGGGAACTCTCGCAAATAGGATCAAAAATTTGAAATGCTTCTTCAAGATTTTTATTCATAAATTCTCCTTGAGTCATTGCTTGATCAAAAACCTTGTTGTTTCCTAACCTCTAAAAACCATCTCTTTAGCATGTTTAGTGTATGGATGAAGGGGAGTGTCACTCTCCCTTGGGATAGTGTCAAAAGAAAGGGCCAGAAAATGGTGGAAATAAAATGTACAAAATGAAAAATGTGTGAACAAAAGTGCCCCCCAAGCGCAAGGAGTCTCTTGCTTGTCGTGTTTTACTTGGAAAGTATCCCAAGGTCGTCTCCTCAGGGAAGGAAAGTTCAAGTGTGTGAAGGTGATTTTGTGAACAAAATAAAAAGGGAAAAGTGTAAAATCTTTTAGTTTGAGTTTTGTGAGTGAAGTTTTGAGAATAAAAATGCATTGAAAAAAAATGTTGGCTAATCTAAAGAGATCATTCCAATGGGAATCCCAACTCAACTCAAAACCTTCCTCCAAGGGTTTATAGATGAGCGATTGATTCGTCAGAAGCTAGGGACGAGATAGTGAGGATCCAAGCATAAACCGTGACAAGTCTACGGAATATCAAAGACTCATGATCTCATCCACCCTCTACCCAGTCAAACTGAACCATCGTACACCGGAGAGGAAAGAAAAAGAGTTGAAATGGAATCCTCAAGGGGAGGTCTCCCTTGGAATAACCAGCTTAAAAGCTAGATATTCATGTTTAAAAGGAAAGACAATGCATAATGTAAAGAGACATAATTGAAATAGAGCATGAAACTTAACTTAAAGCAAGAAATTTTAAACTATGAAGTTAAATATGCAATACTCATTTTAAAGCTTGAAAATGAAGAAAGCATAAGACAACAATGGTGAAAACTTAAATGTGTAACTAAACTTGCAAGCACTTGAAATAAATAGCATTAAGGACATTAAATTAAGATTACAGAGTCTTACAAGAAATAAAAAGTGAGCGGATGGAAGAAAATGTAAAAACGTAAATTTCTCACACTATGGCACTATTCATCATCTTCTTCCTTGGGAGCTTTCTAAGATTAGGTAGCCACCCCTTCAAAGCTTGTTGAAATCTGAATATATGGAGTGTGTGCCTTGAAATTTTATCCATGGTGGTCGCTCCAAATTGTGCACAGGCCTCCCATCAATGGAAGGCTGAATGAATGGGTCTTGACAGGCTAGGAGAAGGCTAGCCTGCAACTCTCTGGAAGTCCACTTCTCTCTGATCCTCATTGAATGTCAAGCCTCCAAAGTCTTCAAATAGGGTGTAGGAGGCATGCTCTTATGTAAGGAATGTCAGGAAACAAGTGGGAGAAGCATTGGTGGGACCTCCAAGCAAGTGGAGGATGAAAAACAATCATTCTGGGCACTTCTGAGGAGCGTGTCGGCACTGTAATCCTTCTGGAGTTTGGGGTATCAGTATGTAGTACTGTACTGTTTAGTACCGGTACTCTTTTCTTCTCTGGAATCGCCATAACTTTTGATCCAACCACCCGTTTGAGCTGAAATGTTGACACAATATAGAAGACATCCAGATCTACAACTTTTATGTTTTTTACTTTTTCATATTTGAAGTGGATCATGGTCAAAATGGAGAAGACAGTGGTACTCTGTCAAAATCCTTCACTCCAGTGGGAAAAATCTTCCGAATGCATTTTTCCTTGAATTTTTCTCCATCCAAGCCTCCCAAACCTCTTCTAAAATGTCATTATCTTCACCACACATTCACACATAGTTTCAAGGTTATAAATTCAATCATTTAAGCTATAATTACCTGCAACATAAAAAATTCAACATTATTCATAATTTTGGCTAACTGTAAGTACTTAGATGCAAAAGTTGAGTTAAAATGCATGTAATGAGACCTTCAAATATGCAACATTTTGTTCTCATCAGCCATCATTTCAACAAATTTTCACATTGCAGATGGAAGAGCAACATAAAAAAAATCGACTAAAGTCCAGTTTTTAAATGCATGATGTGGACAAGCTTGGAGAAGATCTTTAAATCTTTCCCAACATTGATAAAAAAAAAATTCTTTTTCTTTTATAGTAAAATTCATTATTTGATATTAATGCATTAGTATGATGCACAGGAAAAAACTTATTAAAAAACTCAGTTTGTAAAGCTTGTCAACTGTTGATAGAGTTTACTCGTAAAGCGTTAAGCCATATTTTCATTTTTTCTTTCAAAGAAAAATAAAAAAGTCTCAATTTGATCATTTCAGAGTTATCTTACAAAGTTCCACATACTTCTTCAAATTCTTTCAAATGAATATAGGAGTTTTCATCTTCCAAACCATGGAACTGTGGTAGTAACTGTATTATTTCTGGCTTAATATTAATATTTGAAGCATCTGTTGGAAAAGAAAAAACATGATGAGACATTAGTTCTTGTAGGATGTAAATATTCTCTTAATGGTCGAGTATTTTGAACTACTTCCTGTTCTCTAGCTTCTTTCTCCCTAGGTACGTTTTGAGTCATACTTAAGTCAACGGATTCTTGTGTAGATTTTGAGGATGAAGATGTTGAAGATGAAGGAGTTGACTGATTTACAAAACTACTAATGAATGAATAGACATAGACTATTGAAAACAAACAAACAAACTATAAACATATAAAACAAACAAACAAATATCTTTTTTTATAAATTACTTTAACTCTCTGACTACGACGCCAAAAACTTGATTCACACATTTTTTAGTGATCTAAATTATATTAATTATACACCTAAGTATAAGTGGTCAAATTATAGTTTTCTCGATTTTAAGTCGAAGTATCGATCCCACAAAGATTTTTCAGTAATTTAGACAATAAAATAAATAAAAACAGTAAAGTTGTTGTTTGAAGTAGTGTATCGTTTGATAGCTTGTGATGTGAGCTTAGATTGATTTCTTGTCTAACTAAATAAAGTAAATGAGATAACAATTAAATAATGTGCAGAGATAAGCTTGTAAAAGATAATAATATAAAAGATATCCTTCAGTTTAAGGACTTCATATGTTTTATATTGGTTAAATACTGTAAATGCTACCTTACAGCAATTAACTCTCACTGTACTGGAAAGTCAACCAGTAGGTATGAGGTATATAAACCATAACAGAGCAACTTCTTAGGTTAGCTAGTGGTATTAAATCATAGCATAACAATGGTAAGCAAAGGTACCATAGGAGCAAGTGAAGGTGGTATTCTCTTGGTCTTCTAATGCAATCTCAATTTGATTGTAGCCGGAGTAGCAATTTAAAAAGCAATAGAAAAAATGCCCCGCTACTCTTTCCAACACTTGGTTAAGGAATGGCATTGGGAAGTGGTTTTTTCTTGTGCAAAGATTAAGCTTCCGGTAGTCAATGCAAACTCTCCACCTGGTGATCACTCTCGTCGGTGTAAGCTCATTCTCATCATTCTCCACCACTGTGACTTCGGATTTCTTGGGCACTACTTGCGTGGGGCTAACCCACTTTCTATCGGTAATTGGAAAAATGATGCCCACGTCAAGTAGTTTTAATACCTCATCCCTCACCCCATCCTTCATGATGGGATTCAACTTTCTTTGTGGTTGTCGGAAAGGTTTGGCGTCCTCCTCAAGGTAAATGCGGTGGGTACAAATAAAAGGGCATATCCCCTTGATGTCAGCAATTGTCCATCCAATTGGTCTTTTATGCCTTCTGAATACCTTCAAGAGTTCTTCTTTTTGTTCCGCATTCAGTGTTGAGCTAATAACCACCGAAAATGTTTCACCTTCCCCAAGATAAGCATACTTCAAATGGGAAGGTAATGGCTTCAATTCCAAGTTGGGCTTTTGTATGTCCGATGGAAATATTTTCTTTTCTTGATGAGGAAGCTCCTCGAATGTAAGGATCCACCTTCCACCCCTTTCAAACTTTCTAACCCCTCTTGCTTATCATATTTCTCTAGATCAATATTTTATTCTTCCTTGAACTTCAACATCCCCTTAAGCTCCAAGTGTTCCCCCACCAACATGTCAATCCTATTGACCTCATTTACTTTCTCATCATCACCCGGTTGCTTGGCCAAGTTGAATACACTGAGCTCCATTGTCATATTCGCAAATGCTAGCTTCATGAGGTCATTTTTATAATTAATCATGGCATTTGACGTATCAAGGAAAGGTCTACCAATTATAACAGGGATTTGGAAGCAAGGATTAGCAACAAGGTGAGTTTCAAGCACAATGAAATCAACAGGAAAATAAAAGTTGTCCACTTGAACCAAAACTTCCTCAACCACCCCTTTAAGTGTTCAATTGCTTCATTCGGCCAACTAAAGAGTGGTTGAGGTTGGCTTCAACTCTTCAAGTTGGAGTTGTTTTTACACTGAGTAAGGTAAAAGATTGAAACTAGCCCCCAAGTCAAGAAATGCTTGTTCCACCCAAAAATTTTCTATTGTGATGGCAATGGTAGGGCAGCCAGGGTCTTTAAACTTTGTTGGGGTGTTTGTCTTCAAGATTGAGCTCACTTGCTTAGTGAGGAATGTCTTCTTGTAGACATTCAATCTCCTCTTCATCGTGCATAAGTTCTTCAAAATTTTGGCACAAGATGGAATTTGTTTGATGGCATCAAGGAGTGGAATGTTGATCTTCACCTGCTTAAACATTTCAAGAATATGAGCATAGTTAGACACCTTGGTGGGTGGCTTCAAAAGATTAGGAAATGGAGCATGCATGGGAGAAATAAGCACACTTTCACCAATCCATTTTTCTTTC
This sequence comes from Ilex asprella, assembly GCA_023539305.1. Lineage (NCBI taxonomy): Eukaryota > Viridiplantae > Streptophyta > Magnoliopsida > Aquifoliales > Aquifoliaceae > Ilex > Ilex asprella. The sequence goes on along the minus strand of CM042199.1, from coordinate 19,555,105 downwards.
ATCCAAGTGGCCTTGGGTGATGTGGCATTGGGTGAGACCTTTGGCACAATGGTTTTATTAATATTCTAGCCACTTCGAAAGGTGGTGACCACCTTGTTTTACTCACAACTTGTATTAGAGGGTTCGGATAACTTAATGCAATGTTGACCTCTAGAGTTTGCTTGGGGTTGAGCGGGGAATTTCCCATTCTCTTATTGTGATGCCCCCATGGAATTTGTCAACTTTGTGAGTTGGGTCCTAATGTTATTAAAAGCTGTGGCATTTTGATTGTTGATAGCAGTTTAGCTTTGGATTAAACCATGAATCATATCCTCCAAATTCCTTTTGTGAGGAGGTTGGTATATGGGAGGATTGGAAGGACCTTGATGGGAGGATCTTTAGGGAGATGGATTTTGCAGAAAATTTTGTGGTGGTGAGTTTGAAAAATACCCTTGCGGATTGGACCAGGGGTATTGGGAGCTAGAAGCTTGCCCTTGACCTTGGTATTGGTTTTGCCTTGAAGGTGTGGGTGATGAATATTCATTTGAACCATGAGGAATGGGATTCTCATTTCTCCAAAGAAAGTATGGGTGATTGCTCCAACCCAGATTATAAGTGTTTGAGTGTGGAGAAAATGATTGCCTCGTTTGCTTAAAGGCATGTACTTGCTCATGATACACTTCTTTAAGCGCCGGAATGTTGGGGCACTCCGATATGGAATGCTCCATGCTCTCACAAATCGAGAAAAACTCATTAACCTTTGAAACATTAGAGACCTCATGTCTCCTATTATCTTCAACACTCTCTACTTTTCTTGACAACTTAAAAATTTTGGAAAGTAAGTCTTCCCGATCTCTCAAATCATAAATCCCTCCCCCTTGAGTTTGATTACCCACTTGAGTTGAAGACCTTGGTACATCGGTTGGATCAGTAATGTTCCATGATTGTGCTTTTTGTGCCAATGTATCAATGTAATCAAAGGTCTCATCAGGGTCTTTGCTCAAAAACTCGTCATTGCACATCACGTCAATGAATTGTTTATGGTTTGGTGTATTTTCCTCATAGAAGAAACTAACTATTTGCCATGATTCAAAGCCATGATGTGGGATGGATTGCAATAACTCCTTGTACCTTTCCTAACATTGGTAGAATTGCTCATTGGGCTTCTCCAAAAAGTTTTGAATTTCTTTTTTCAAAGTGATGGTTCTATGAATCGGAAAAAATTTGTTTAAAAACTCGGAGAGTATTTGGTTCCAAGATGTTATGGAGCTACATCTCAAGCGATACAACCATAATTTGGCTTTATCTCTAAGGGAGAATTGAAACAATGTTAAGCAAACTATGACCTCCATAGCATAGTTAGCATTGAATGTAGCAACTATATCCTCAAATTCCCTTATATACAAGTAAGGATTTTCATTTTCAATTCCATGGAATGTAGGAAGTAGTTGCAACATCCTCGGCTTAACTTGGAAGAGATGAGCTTGAACTAGAAAGTGGATACATCAGAGTATGGTGCTACAGGTTGGTTGAAGGAACTCCCTCATTAACCTCACCGGAGGATCAATTTGGACATTGTTCCCTTCATTTCTAGGAGGGGAAAATGCATTCGTGGATTGGGCCCTCTAGGTTTTGGCACTCCCCTACCCCTTTTCATGTTTGGGTTAGCATCCACATTCTCAAAGTTGTCACCGCATACTCGAGTAGGTATTGGTCAATATTCATGTTAGGGGCTAAGGGTTGTCTATCAAGTCGGTTTTGATCATCCCGTCCCCACATGTAACAAAATTATCTACAATTGAAAATACAAACACACACAAATATGTACAAGGATCAACATACCTCAGCCCATGATGAACATTATGGGACTTACCTCCATTGTCCAAAAATCACCTTCTTGCTACAACGTTTGTCTTCCCCGGCAACGGTGCCAAAAATACATGAATTATTTCAATGTTACCTCTGTTGTCCAAAAATCACCTTCTCGGTTCATTTTGTACATTTCATTTCCAATGGAATGGTGGAAATGAAATGTACAAAATAGAAAATATGTGAACAAAAGTGCTCCCCAAGCACAAGGAGTCTTTTTCTTGTCATGTTTTACTTGAAAAGTATTCCAAGGTCGTCTCCTTAGGGAAGGAAAGTTCAAGTGTGTAAAGGTGATTTTGTGAACAAAAGAAAAAGGAAAAAGTGTAAAATCTTTTGTTTGTGATTTGGTGTTTGAAGTTTGTAAATGAAAATTCAATAAAAACAAGTGTTGGCTAATCCAAAAGGTTCACTCCAATGGGAATGCCCAGTCAACTCGAAACCTTCCTCCGAGGGTTTATAGATGAACGATTGATTCTTGGGAATCTAGGGAGGAGATGGTGAGGATCCAAGCGTAAACCGTGACAAGGCCTATTGAATATTAAAGACTCACCACCACATCCATTCTCAATCCAGTCAAACCGAACTATCGTACACCGAGAGAAGAAAGAAAATGAGTTGAAAATTGAAAATCCAAGAGGAGGTCTCCCTTGAATTAGCCAATTAAAAATCTAGCTAATCATGTTTGCAAGAAAGAAAAGCATAATGTAAAGAGACATAATGAAGACATGAAGCATAAAATATAACTTAAAGCAAGAAAAGTTAAACTAAGAATAAAAATATTCAATACCCAATTTAAAAGCTAGAAATGAAGAAAACTTAAACAACAATGGTGAATTCTAGAATACTCAACTAAACTTGAAAAGCACTTGAAGTAAATGACATTAAAAGTAAATAATGAAGCTTACAAGAGTATTCAAGAAGATTAAACGTGAAAATGGATGAAGGAAATGCAAAAATCTAAGTTTTCTATCTCCTATTCATCGTCTTCTTCCTTGGAGCATTCTAAGCTTAGGTAGCCACCCTTTGCAATGCTGAAGAATGTTGAGTATATGGAGTGTGAGAACCTTCAATTTAGTGCATGGTGGTCCCCCCAAGGTGAGTGCATTCCTCCCATCAATTTGAGATGAGTCAATGGCTCTTGACAGGCTAGGAAGAGCATAGCCTGCACCCCACATGGCTGTCCCCTTTTCTGCCATCCTCATTAATGTGTTTGCTTTCAAAGTCTTCAAGCATGGTTAGGGATGGCAGTGGACCGCGAAAAAATGGGTATTCGTCTAAACCCGTCCCGTTTGGACAGGGGATGGACTATACGTATTGGACGGTGGACATATACGGGGATACCCGTATAAATCCGTGCGGGGATGGAGGTGGTGATGGACTTACCCTTATCCCCGCCCCGCCCCGCCCCCGCCCCGCCCCGTACCCGTTACCCACTAAATAAATAAATATAAATATATATTGAGTTGATTGAGATGATTTTACCACCATTATGTTGTTTGTGGACATTTGTTTGTGTTTTGTTCAAATATGTAGTATTTTGGACATTTGTTGTTTGTGTTTTATTTAAATATATTATGTTATATTATGTTGTGTTACATTATGTTAGATTATTTAGAATATTATTGGATTATTTAAAATATTAGATTTATTTAGCTTGGGCTTGGGCAGGTACTGGGGAAGCGGGGACGGGGATTAAAAATTTACCTGCGGACGGGGATGGGGATGAAAATTATACCCGCTAACGGGGGTGGACCGGGGATGGACGAAATTTTTTTAAGCGGGTATGGGGATGGAGACTACACTCCTCGCCCCCACTTCGGTCCATTAACATCTCTAAGCATGGTGTAGGAGGCATGTAGATGTGAAAGGAAAGTCAGGGAAAAGTGGGAGAATCAATGGTAGGACCCCCAAGCAAGTGGTAAGCCTTCTAGAGTTCGGGGTACTGGTATGCGTATAATTACACTTTTTTGCTCCAGACCAATTTTCATAGAATTGTCATAATCTATCCAACTGTATGATTGAGCCAAAATTTTGAAACAATACAGAAGACATCCAAATCTAAAACTTTCATGCTTTGTACTTTTTCATATTCAAAGTGGATCATTGTCAAAATGGAGGAAAACCGAGGCACTGCTACCAATTGGTGTGGGTGTTGGTGCCTTTGTTACCCAACACCAATACCTCCTTGATTTCTTCACTTTTAAGTATTCAAATCTTCATGTAATGTGTCTATTCCTTCACCAAACATCCATACATAGTTTCAAGGTTATAAAATTCATCATTTATGCTATAATTACTTGCAACATCAAAAAACCAATATTATTCATAATTTCGGCTAACTCTAAGTACTTATATGCAAAAGTTGAGTTAAAAAACATGAAATGAGGCCATTAAATATGTAATATTTTGTGTTCATCAAGGATCCACCTGATAAGTCTCAGTTTGGCATCCTGCTTAGACAACAAATAATTTAAAGTAGAATGATCAGTATAAACAACTATTGGAGAACCAATGACGTAAGACCAGAATTTATCCAATGCAATTACTACCGCTAGTAGCTCCTTTGTTGTGGTAGTGTAATTCATTTGAGGTTCATTGAGTGTTTTGGTAGTGTAGTATATTATATAAGGTCTATTATCCTCCCTTGGACCCAGCACTCATCGACCGCGTAATCACTCGCATCGCACATAAGCTCAAAAGGTAAATCCCATTTGGGTGGTTGCATAATCTGAGGTGTGACAAGCATGTTTTTAAGTTTTATAAACGATGTCTCGCAATCATCCGGCCACACAAATGGGACATCTTTAGACAATAAATTGGTCAAAGGCCGAGCTAATGCACTAAAATTTTTAATGAAACGATAGTAAAATCCATCATGGCCCAGAAATAACCTGACATCCTTAACAACTCTCAGCGTAGGAAGGTTGGGGATGGCCTCCACCTTTGATTTGTCGACTTCAATACCTTTCGCGGAGATGATGTGCCCGAGAACAATTCCTTGTGCCACCATAAGGTGATACTTCTCCCAATTCATGACTAAGTTGTTCTCTTCACATCTCTCTAGAACTTTCTCTAAAATTTTCAAACACCCATTGAAAGAATCCCCAAAGACCAAGAAATCATCCATAAACACTTCAACAATCTTCTCCACCATATCACTAAAGATCCTCATCATGCAACATTGAAAAGTTCTAGGGGCATTACATAGCCCAAAAGGCATGTGATGGTAAGCAAAGGTACTGTAGGGACAAGTGAAAGTGGTCTTTTGTTGGTCTTCTAATGCAATTTTGATTTAATTGTAGCCGAAGTACCCATCTAAGGAGCAATAGAATAGATGACCCGCTACTCGTTCTAGCACTTGGTCAAGGAATGGTAAAAGGAAGTGGTCTTTTCTTGTGTATAGGTTGAGCTTTCAATAATCAATACAAACTCTCCAACCTATGATCACCCTTGTTGGAATAAGCTCATTCTCTTCATGCTCCACGACTGTAACTCCCGACTTCTTAGGTACTACTTGTGTAGGGCTAACCCACTTACTATCAGCAATCGAAAAAATGATGCCCACGTCAAGTAGTTTCAACTCCTCGTCCCTTACCACAACTTTCATGATTGGGTTCAACCTTCTTTGTGGCTGTCTGCTTGATCCAAAACCTTGTTATTTTCTAACCTCTAAAAACCATCCATTTACCATGTATAGTGTATGGATGAAGGGCAGTGTCTCTCTCCCTTGGGATAGTGTCAAAAGAAAGGGCAAGAAAATGGTGATATGAAATGTACAAAATGGAAAATGTGTGAACAAAAGTGCTCCCCAAGCGCAACAGTGTCTTGCTTGTCGTGTTTTACTTGAAAAGTATTCCAAGGTCGTCTCCTCAGGGAAGGAAAGTTTAAATGTGTGAAGGTGATTTTGTGAACAAAATAAAAAGGGAAAAGTGTAAAATCTTTTAATTTGAGTTTTGTGAGTGAAGTTTTGAGAATGAAAATAAGCGTAGGCTAATCCAAAGAGGTCATTCCAATGGGAATCCCAACTCAACTCGAAACCTTCCTCCAAGGGTTTATAGATGAACGATTGATTTGTGAGAAGCTAGGGACGAGATGGTGAGGATTCAAGCATAAACCGTGATAAGTCTACGGAATATCAAAGATTCATGATCTCATCCACCCTCTACCCAGTCAAACCGAACCATCGTACACCGCGAAGGAAAGAAAAAGAGTTGAAATGGAATCCTCAAAGGGAGGTCTCCCTTGGATTACCCAACTTAAAATCTAGATATCCATGTTTAAAAGGAAAGACAATGCATAATGTAAAGAGATATAATTGAAATGGAGCATGAAACTTAACTTAAAGAAAAAAATATTAAACTATGAAGAAAAATATGAAATGCCCATTTTAAAGCTTGGAAATGAAGAAAGTGCATGTCAACCATGGTGAAATTTTAAATGTGTAACTAAACTTGCAAGCACTTGAAATAAATGACATTAAGGACATTAAATTAAGATTACAAGAGTCTTACAAGAAATTACAAGTGAGCGGATGGAAGAAAATGTAAAAACGTAAATTTCTCACACTATGGCACTATTCATCATCTTCTTCCTTTAGAGCTTTCTAATCTTAGGTAGCCACCCCTTGCAATGCTGAAGAATGTTGATTATATGGAGTGTGAGAGCCTTCAATTTCGTGCATGGGGGTCCCTCTAGCTGTATGAAAGGCCTCCCATCAATAGGCGCTGAAAAGATGGGTATGGCAGGCTAGCACAGGCTTAGCCTGCACACCCAGGTTTCACTCCTTTCTCTCTCTCCACATTGAATGTCAAGCCTCTAAAGTCTTCATCAAGGGTGTAGGAGGCATGAAGATGTGTAGAAAATGTTAGGGGGGCAAGTGTGAGAAGTGTAGATGGGACCCCCAAGCAAGTGGAGCACGAAAAACAATCATTCTAGGCACTTCAGGCACGGCATACCGATATGCGTACCAGTATTCTAAGCCTACTAGAGTTTGGCGTACCGATACGCATACTGGTACACTTGGTCTGTTATGGACCTATTTTTGTAGAATTATCATAATATTACATCCAACAGTCCAATTAATCTGAAAATTTGTCACAATACATAAGACATCAATATCTACTACTTTAATGTTTTGCACCTTTTCAGATTCTAAGCAGATCATGGTTAAAATGGAGGAAAACTGAGGTACTGTAACCAAATGGTGTGGGTGCTAGTGCCTTTATTCCCAAGCACTAATACCTCTTTGATTTATTCAATTTTAAGCCTCCAAATCCTCATGTAATATGTCTATGACTTCACCACACATCCATGCCTAGTTGCAAGGTTATAAAATCCATCATTTAAGCTATAATTACCTGTAACATCGAAAATTTAACATTATTCATATTTTTGGCTAACTCTAAGTACTTATATGCAAAAGTTGAGTTAAAAAATATGAAATGAGGCCATTAAATAAGTAATATTTTATGCTCATCACTGTCGAGGCGGTTTGGCATCCTCCTCAAGATAGATTTGATGTGTGCAAATGAGGGGACTTATCCCTTTGATGTCAATAATTGTCCAATAGATAGCCCCTTTATGCCTTCTCAACACCTCCAAGAGCTCTTCTTCTTGTGTTGCATCCAAAGTTGAGCTAATCACCACCAGAAATGTTTCATCTTACCCAAGATATGCTTACTTCAAGTGGGAAGGTAATGGCTTCAATTCCAATTTGGGCCTTTGCTCACTTAATGGAAAAATCTTTTTGTCTTGGTATGGGAGCTTTTCAAATGTAGGGATCCACTTTTCCACCCCTTTCACACTCTCTAATTCCTCTTATTACTAAACTTACTCTAGATCAACATTATCCTCTTCATTGAACTTTAACATTTTCACAAGTTCCATGTGCTCGTCCCCCAAAGTGTCAATTTTATTTACTTCATGCACTTCCTCATCATCTTCCGGTTGCTTGCACAAGTTGAACACATTAAGCTCCATAGTCATGTTCCCAAATGCTAGCTTCATAAGACTGTTCTTGCAATTAATCATGGCATTAAATGTGGCAAGAAAAAGTCTACCAAGTATTACAAGGATTTGGGAACTAAGATTTGCAATTGGATGAGTATCAAGCACAATAAAATCAACAGGAAAGTAAAATTTACCAACTTGTACTAAGACATCCTCAACTACTCCCCTTAGTGTTCGGACACTATGGTCTTCCAATTAAAGCATGATTGGAGTGGGCCTTAATTCCTCAAGATGAATTTGTTGGTACACCGAGTATGGAAGAAGATTCACACTTGCACCCAAATCAAGCAATGCTTGCTCCACCCGACAATTCCTAATTGTTATGGCAATGGTGGGATAGTCGGGGTCTTTAAACTTCAGAGCAGTGTTCATCCTCAAGATTGTGCTCACCTGCTCAGTGAGGAATGCCTTATTGTGCACATTGAGCCTTCTCTTCATCGTGCCCAAATCCTTCAAGATCTTTGCACAAGATGGTATTTGCTTTATGACATCAAGGATTGGGATGTTGATCTTTACCTACTTAAACATTTCAATTATATCAGTATAATTAGCCACCTTGACAGGTGGCTTCAAACGATTAGAAAAAGTAGCAAGCATTGGGAAACAAGCACACTATCATCAATTAATTTTTCTTTCTCAACCACCTCATCACTCACCTCACCCCCTCGGTATCACCTATGGTGTCTTTTTCTTTTGGAAATGTGGCCTTGGGTGAGACCTTTGGCACAATGGTTTTGTCTATTTGCTTGCCACTTCGACGGGTGGTGGCTGCCTTGAGTTGCTCACAACTCTCTTTGGTGGGCTCGGATAACTCAATACAATGTTGACCTCTGGGGTTTTCCTGGGGTTGACCAAGGAATTTTTCTTTCTCTTGTTGTGATGCCCCCATGAAGTTCGTCAACTTTGTGAGTTGGTTCCTAAGGTCATTACAAATTGTGGCATTTTTATTATTGATGGCGATTTGATTTTGATTGAAAGTGTTTTGGGTTTGAATGAAGGCATGAACCATATCCTCCAAATTCCTTTTGTGAGGAGGTTGATAAATGGAAGGATTGGATGGTTCTTGGGAAAAGCTTTATGGAGGTGGACTTGGTTAAAAAAGTTTGTGGTGGTGGGTTTGATGAACACCCTTGTGGAGTGGTCCAAGGGTATTGGGAGCTAGACGCTTGCCCTTGACTTTGATAATGACCTTACTTAGGAGGCACCAGAGATGAGTATGTATTTGAGCCATGAAGAGTGGGATTCTCATTTCTCTAACTAAATTTAGGGCGATTACTTCAACCTAGATTAAAAGTGTTTGAGTGTGGAGAGAATGATTGTCTCATTTAGTTATAGGTATTGACTTGCTCGTGGTACACTTCCTTAAGCGTCGGAATGTTGGGGCACTCTGATATGGAACCACACTCTCACAAATCTAGCAAAACTCATCAATCTTTGAAACGTTAGACACCTCATGTCTCCTATTAATTTCAAGACTCTCTACTTTCCTTGACAATTTAGAAATTTTGGAAAGCGAGTCTTCTTGGTCTCTCAAGTCATAAATCCCTCCCCCTTGAGTTTGACTATCCTCTTGAGTTGAAGACCTTACTACATCGGTGGGATCCGTAATGTTCCATGATTGTGCATTTTGTGCTAATGTATCAAAGTAATCAAAGGCCTCATTGGGGTCTTTGTTTAAAAACTCACCATTGCGCATCATATCAATGAATTGTCTATGGCTTGGTGTAATTCCCTCATTGAAGAAACTAACCACTTGCCACGATTCAAAATCATAATGTGGGATGGATTGCAATAACTCCTTGTACTGCTCTCAATATTGGTAGAATTGTTTATTGGGCTTCTTTGATAATTTTTGAATTTCTTTTTTCAAAGTGGTGGTTCTATGAACTAGAAAAAATTGTTTAAAAACTTGGAGAGCATTTGGTTCCAAGATGTTATGGATCGAGGTCTTAAGGATTTAAGTCGTGTTTTTGCCTTATCGCTTAGGTAAAAGGGGAACAATTTTAGTCTAGCTATGTCTTTCATACCTTGATTGGTGAGGAAGGTTGCTACTATCTCCTCGAAATCTCATATGTGCAAATATGGATTTTCCTTTTCAACTCAATGGAATTTGGGAAGTAGTTGCAACATCCCTTGCTTAACTAAGAAGAGTTGAGCTTTAACGGGAAAGAGAATACTTGAGGGTATGGTGCTTCGTGTTGGTTGAAGGAACTCCATCATCGACCTCGTCGAAGGATCAATTTGGATGTTGTTCCCTTCATTCATAGGAGGGGGAATTGCATCCGTGGATTGGGCATTCTTGGTTCTTGTCCTACCCTGCCCCTCTGCATGTTCAGATTGGCATCTACATTCTCTAAGTTATCACCCGTATTCTCGGGTGGGTCTTGGTCAATGTTCAAATTGGGGCCCAATGGTTGTCTAACTAATCGGCTTTGGTCGTCCCTTCCCCACATATAACAAAACTATCAACAATTAAAACTGTAAATAACAAAAATATGTACAAGGATCAACCTACCTCAGCCTACGATGAACATCACAGGACTTACCTTCGTTGTCCAAAAATCACCTTCTTGATTCAACACTTGCCTTCCCCGGCAACGGCGCCAAAAATACTTGAATTATTTCCATGTTATTCCTAACATCTTCCTCAATGTATATCTGATGTATGTGTAAAAAGGAGTGTCACTCTCCCTTGGGACGATATCAAAAGAAAGGGCAAGGAAAAGATGGAATGGAATAATGAAAATGTGAGATGTGAATGAACAAAAGTGCTTCCCAAGCGCAAGAAGACTTTTGTATGTCGAGTTTTACATGACATGAAGGTGATTTGGGTGAAAGAGAAGTGTTAAATCATTTGTTGTTTGGAATTGGTTTCTGGTTTTTGTTGTGTTGAAATTTAAATAAGAAATAAGTGTTGGCTAATCCAAGGGGTTACTCTGATGGGAATGTCAAAACAACTCGAAAACTTCCTCCAATAGAGCAAAGATGTACAATTGATTCATAGGAAGCTAGGGACGACATTGAAGTGAGGATCTAAACATAACACGTGACAAGTCTACGAGATATCAACGACTCACGATCTCGTCCACCTTCAACCCAGTCAAACCGAGTCATTGTACTCTAAGAGGAGGAAAGAAGAAGAGTTGAAATGGCATACCCAAGAGGAGGTCTCCTTTGGATTAGCCAACTAAAAAGCTTAGCTACTCATGCTTAAGTTAAAAACAACAATGTAACAAGAAGACATTATAAAGAAATGAAGATTGTAGCTAAATTAATACAGGAAAACATAAACTAAAATAAGTGCATTCAATACCCATTTCTAACTAAGAAATTGAAGAACATAGAAGCATTAATCGTGAAAGCTTTAATGAGAGATTAAACTTAAAAGCAACTTGAAATAAATGGCATTGAAGACTTCAAATAAAGCTTAGAATATTCTTACTAGAATTTTGAAGACAATGCATGGAAGAAAAAGTAAAAATCTCAACTTCTCTCTAACACTATTCATCTTCTCCCTAGACTCTCTCTCTATATCACAATATATATCCCCTATATTTTTATATCTCCTTTCCAAAAACATCCATAGAGTGATGCCCTAGCTAGGTGATGTGATCTCCATCTATAGGGCTGCAAAGGAGTAGGTTGGACAAGGTAGGTGTAGACCTTGTCTGCACACCCAGCATCTCTCCTCTTTTCACTCCTCATTGATCACCAAGGCTCCAAAAGTCCAATGAGAGGTGAGAAAGGGATTTCCATGGTGTTGGAAGTGTCATAGGTAGGTAGGAGAATGTCTGGTGGGACCCTCAAGGCAATAAAGCATAACGAGCAGAATTTGGGTTGTATCAGTACAACCTACCAGTATGGCCTACCAGTAGGTCGAACTCCAGCAGGCTTAAAATACTGGTAGGTCTGGCAGTAGGTTAAGGTATGATGAGAGCAAAATATTGCATATTTAACGGCCTCATTACATGCATTTTAACTCAACTTTTGCATATAAGTACTTAGAGTTAGCCAAAAATTATGAATAATGTTGAATTTTCGATGTTGCAAGTAATTATAGTGTAAATCATGCATTTTGGAACCTTGAAACTATGTATGGATGTGTGGTGAAGGCTTAGACACATTACATGAAGATTTAGAGTCTTAAAAGTGAAGAAATCAAGGAGGAATTGGTGCTTGGTAACAAAGGCACCAGCACCCCCACCATTTGGTTGCTGAGCCTCGGGTCTCCTCATTTTTTACCATGATCCGCTTCGAATCTGAAAAAGTAAAAAATGTAAAAGTTGTAGATCTGGATATCTTCTGTATATTTTAAAATTTTTAGCTCAATCGGACTATTGGATCAAAAGTTATGGCTATTCTACGAAAACTGGTTTGGAGCAAAAAGTGTAACAGTATGCGTACCGATACGCTTAGACTACTGGAGTTCAGGGTACCGATACGCTCTCCGGAAATAGCCAAAAATGCCTAGAATTCCTACAAATCATCTCTAACTTTCTTGTGGGTCCCACCTACACTTGTTCCCTGACAGCTCACCATACTGTTCACCCATTTCACACCTAGTCTTGGACTTTGGAGGCTTAGCAATCAAGGAGGAGAGAAGGAAGAGGTGAAACCTTGGAGTACAGGCTAAGCCTGCGCTAGCCTACATAACCCATCCATTCAGCCCCCTATTGATGGGAGTCCTTTCACACAGACCCTCATGGATGAAAATACATTGCCCTTCACCATATATTCAGATTTTCAACAAGCTTTGAGGGTGGCTGCCTAAGCTTAGGAGTAGTCCAAGGTAGAAGATGATGAATAGTGTAATAGAAATTTATATTTTTTCATTTTCTTCACTTGTAGTTTATTGTAAGGATCTTGTAATCTTCATTTAATGTCGTTAATGTCATTTACTTCAAGTTCATTGCAAGTTTAGTTGTGTAACTTAGAATCTACCAATGTTATGTTAAGTTTTCTTCATTTCTTGGCTTTAAAATGGGTTTTGCATATTTGTCTTCATAGTTTAATATTTCTTGCATTAAGTTAAGTTCCATCCTTTGTTTCTTCATTGTCTCTTTATATTATGCATTTGTTTCTTGCTTTCATGAGTAACTAGATTTTAAGTTGAATAATCCAAGGGAGACCTCCCCTTGAGGATTCCATTTCAACTCTTTTTCTTTCCTCCCTGGTGTATGATGGTTCGGTTTGACTAGGTAGAGGGTGGATGAGATCGCGAGTCTTTGATATCCCATAGAATTTTTATGGTTTATGCTTGGATCCTCACCATCTCACCCCTAGCTTCTCATGAATCAATCGTTCATCTATAAACCCTTGGAGGAAGGTTTCGAGTTAAGTTAGGATTCCCATTGGAATGACCTCTTTAGATTAGTCAACACTTGCTTTCCTTGTATGTTCTTTGGATTAAGTTTACTTGCATGTTCTTTGGTTATAGTTAGGCACCAGCACCCACACCATGAAGAAAATTTAATACAACAATGGTGAAATGAAGAACATGCAAGTAAACTTGGAATAAACTTGAAACAACTAATATTAAAGTGCAAGGAATGAAGATTACCAGAGTATTAAAGCTTACTACAATAGAAATGGAGAAGAAAATGCAAAAACATAAATTTTTATTACACTATTCTTCATCTTCTTCACTAAAACTACTCCTAGCTTAGGTAGCCACCTTTGTAATGCTTGTGGAATGTTGAATATATGGAGTGTGTCTTGCATTTTCGACCATGAAGGGTCCCTTAGCATGAGTGTGCAGGCCTCCCATCAATGGGAGGTTGAATGATGGCTTGGACAGGCTAGGAAGACCTTAGCCTACAACCCACATGGCTGTCCCCTTATCTCCTATCCACGTTAAATGTCAAGCCTCCAAAGTCTTCATCAAGGGTGTAGGAGGCATGTTCTTGTGTAAGAAATGTTAGGGAACAAGTGGGAGAAGCATTGGTGAGACCCCCAAGCAAGTGGAGCATGAAAAAAAGTCGTTCTGGGCATTTCTGGGAAACGTATTGGTACTGTGTACCAGTACTATAAGCCTTCTATAGTTCGGGGTACTGGTATGCAGTACCAGTAATGTTCAGTACCGGTATTGCATACTAGTACTGTTTTCTAATCTGGACCAGTTTTCATAGAATTGTCATAACTTTTGATCCAACCGTCCGATAGAGCTGAAATTTTGACACAATACAAAAGACATCCATATCTACAACTTTTATTTTTTGCACTTTTCATATTCAAAGTGGATCATGGTCAAAATGGAGGAAAATTGAGACTCTACTACCAGATGGTGTGGGTGCTGGTGCCTTTGTTCCCAAGTACCAATACCTCATTGATTTCTTAAATTTTAAGCCTCCAAATCTACATGTAATGTGTCCATACCTTCACCTCACATCCATATATAGTTGCAAGGTTATAAATTCCAACATTTAAGCTATAATTACCTGCAACATAAAAAATTCAACATTATTCATAATTTCAGCTAACTCTAAGTACTTATATGAAAATTTTGAGTTAAAAAACATGAAATGAGGCCATTAAATATGCAATATTTTGTGCACATCACATACCGGTACGCCATGCCTGAAGTGCCCATAATGTCTACCAATCATGCTCCACTTTCTTGGGGGTCCCACCATTGATTCTCCCACTTGCCCCCTAACTTTCCTTACACATCCACATGCCTCCTACACTCTACTTGAAGACTTTAAAGGAAAATACAGTAATGTGGATGGGAGAGAAGGGGGCTTCCTAGTGTGTTGTAGGCTTGGCTTGTCCTAGCCTATGCAAGGCATCAACTCAACCTCTTCTACATGGGAGACCTTTCACACAGACCTGGGGACTCCTATGGACAAAAATGAAGGCTCACACTCCATATATTCAACATTCACAAGCCATTTCAAAGTGGCTACCTAAGCTTTGGAAGAAGATGATGAATAGTAGATAGAAAACTTAGATTTTTGCATTTCCTTTTTCCATTTTCACTTTTAATCTTCTTGAATACTCTTTTAAGCTTCATTATTTACTTTTAATGTCATTTACTTCATGTGATTTGCAAGTGTAGTTGAGTATTTTGGATTTCACCATTATTGTTTAAGTTTTCTTCATTTCAAGCTTTTAAATTGGGTATTTAATATTTTTCTTCTTAGTTTAAGTTTTCTTGCTTTAAGTTAAGTTTCATGCTCCATTTTCTTTTACATGTCTCTTTAAATATTGTATGCCTTTCCTTTTAGCATGAGTAGCTATATTTTTAGTTGGCTAATTCAAGGGAAACTTCTTCTTGGGTTTTGCATTTCAACTCATTTTCTTTCTTCTCTCGGTATACGATGGTTCGATTTGACTGGGTTGAGAGCGGATGTGGTTGTGAGTCTACGATATTCCGTAGGCCTGGTCACGGTTTATACTTGGATCCTCACCATCTCGTCTCTAGCTTCCCACAAATCAATCGTTCATCTATAAACCCTCGGAGGATGGTTTCAAATTGATTGGACATTCTTATTGGAGTGAAACTTTTTGATTAGTCAACACTTGTTTTTATTATTTTTTTATTTACAAACTTCACTCTCCAAAATACAAACAAAAGATTTTACACTTTTTCATTTTGAAAAAATCACCTTCACACAGCTCCCTTCCTTCCCTGAGGAGACGACCTTTGAATACTCTTCCAAGTAAAACACGACAATCAAAAGGCTCCTTGCACTTGGGGAGCACTTTTGTTCACACGCATTTCATTTTCATTTCATTCTCCATTTCATTCCCACCATTCCGTTTCCCCATTTTCCACATCATTCTGAGAGAGAGTGACACTCCACCATCCATTTAAGTCATATACACATTAGAGGGTGATGTGCGGAGGCTAGGGATATAATACAGCAGTTTTCATTAAGCACTGGCAACCCAGAGGTAGCAGACTAGGGGAATAACCTTTTTACTCTAGTTTGTGCTTTATTTGTTTGGTGTTCATTTTGTTCAATTTAGACTTCAATGTCATGTGTTCCAAAAGCATCAAGACTCAAATCGCATCGCAAATTTGTATATGAATTTGGACATAGCCATACAGTGTGATTCACTAGCATAGATCATATCTTTTTGTAGTTAAGTTAGGAAATAAATTATTAAAATGTTTTGGAGTTGAATAAACTTGGAGTGGGTGTGAGAATGAGAAAATAGGAAATTTTTTCATAAAATTAACCAGCTACTGATTGATTATTTTACCTTGCTTCCATTAACCCCTAATTTCTATCCCTTAGACTAGGCAATGTACGAACGAAGGGAAGTATTTCTCTCCCTTGGGATAGTGTCAAAAGAAAGGGCAAGGAGGAAGGGAAATGGGATGATGTAAATATGAGATGTAAATGCACAAAAATGCTCCTCAATCGCAAGGAGACTTTCGTGGGTCGTGTTTTACTTGGAGGTATTCCAATGTCGATTCCACAGGGAAGGAAGTAAACCAATGTGAAGGTGGTTTGATGAAAATAAAAGTGTAAAAATCTTTGTGGTTGAAAGTTGTTTGGTGGAGTGTGTATCAATGAGAATGTAATGAGAAAACAAATGTTGGCAAACCCAAGAGGTTACTCCAATGGGGATACCATCATAACTCAAATCCCTCCTCCGATAGAGCGTGAATGAACGATTGATTCACGGGAAGCTAGGGATAAGATTGGTGAGGATATAAGCATAATCCGTGACTATGTCTACGGAATATCAAAGACTCACTAAGTCATCCACTCTCAACCCGGTCAAACAGAACCATAGAACTCATAAGAGAGGGAGGAGAATGAGTTGGAGTGGTATACCTAAGTGGAGGTTTCCCTCGGATTTGCCTACTTAATGATTTAGCTACTCATGCTTGAAATGAAATAAACAATGTAATGAGAGTGCATGAAAAACTATGAAGATTTAGAGTAACTAAGTGCAAGGAATTAAAGGCTAAGAGTGAAAGCATTTTAAACCCATTTTACTGCTAAGAAAATGAAATACTAGGAGCATTAATGGTAAGTCTTTAAATGCACATTAAACCAACAAGAAACATGAAGGAAATCAACATTAATGACATTCAATGAAGTTCTAAATATCCGTACAATAGATCACACAGCAACGTAATGAAGAAAATGCAGAAAAATCAATTCATCTCTCTAAAAATGCTGTTCATCGTCTTCTACCCAGGAGCTGCTTTCTATATTTTTCTACCACACAATAATGCTGAACTCCTTGGTTCCCTTGGCTCAAAAACATGCCTCACAGGTCTGGAGTAGCCTGGGTTATCCATCCCCTCCATAGGTTACAGAGAGCATGGACTGAACAGGGGTGTGCAGAGCTTGTCTGCACACCTAGCTCCTTCCTCACTCTCTCTCTTCATTGATGATCCAAGCTCCAAACATCCAATCCATGGTGAACAAGGTGAATAGTATTGTGGGCGTGTCATGGGAGTAGGGAGAGCTGATGGTGGGGTCTGCAAAGTGACAGAGCTTCAGCTGCAGAGATTTTGGGAAAAAAATTGACAGATCGTACCGGTACAGCGTACTGGTACCTCGAACTCCAGTAGCCTTTGCATACCGGTACTGTGTACCGGTATGGTATCTGCTGTTTTTGTTGTTTCTGCTGCATCCACCACCGTTAAGCTTTCCAATTCTTATTCTTTCATCCCCTTTTGTCTCCATCCTTGTTGAAATGCTAAAGAGAGTTTTGTTTAGCACCTTTTTACTGCAAATACAAAATGTCATCATTAATAACTTGATAAATATAACTTCCCTCATTAGCATCATAAAAACCATTAATTCATGGATGGTTAGCACATATAAATATGCAATATTTTATGCTAATCTGCTACCAATAGAATCCTCATGAGCTACCGGTAGCTCCTAGCTGAATGGCTTAAACAATAAAAGGGTCAGTGCTTGACTCAAAATCCTTATCGTTCCTAACCTCTTAACATCATCCCTCAATTTATGTATGTGGTATATGTATGAAGAGGGAAGTGTCACTCTCCCTTAGAATGATGTCAAAAGAAAAGGCAAAGGGAAGGTGGAATATGAAGTGTGTGTGTGGGAGCAAAAATACTTCCCAAGCGCTAGAAGACTTTTGTGTATCGTGTTTTACTTGGAGGTATTACAAAGTCGTTTCCTCGGGGAAGGATGTGAATCGTGTTAATGATTGGCCCAAAATTGCTAAAGACTCTTCTACTAGGCCAACGATTCCATCCTAGCTACGTACAATCCAACACCAAAAAGGCAAAAGCAAAAACAGTAAAAACCCTAATCATCATCCCCATCACCATCTACGGCATCCTCTTCATCACTACCCTCATCATCATCCTTATCTAAGTCACTCTCTCCCTCAACATCCTCATCTATGTCATCATCATCATCTTCACCCACTTCAACTATTATGGAGACAGAGGGGACAGAGCTAGGAGGTGGAGGTCTAGAAGTTGTATGTGGTGGTCCCCCCGGGACAAGCTCTCCGAGGAAAGTATGACCAAATAGTCGAGCCATCATAAGAGAGATTCCCTGAACTGTCACCTCAATCTTATGCAAAGACCCTCTAACGCATCGAGGCACTGAGGTATTTAGGGCTCAGATGCAGAAAATGATGGGGCAAACACAGATGGCCCAGCAGGTGAGGATGGCCTAGCAGCCTCAGAATCTTGCCTTGAAGCCCTAACTCGCTCCTCTAGACTCATTGCCTTCTCTTCTTACTACTTGCCTTCCCAATTTTCCCAGTTTCGGGAGGAGTGATTTTTTCAAATGCGTATGCCTTGACCTTGAAATGCAAGCACATCCGGGTCACCAAACTCCCAAATGACAAATTGGCCTTAGGCTTTTGGGTCTTGGCGAAGGCTTTCATTACTTCCCAAATGAATAGTGCAAAATCAACGGCCTTGCCCGACATAACTACATCCAATAGGCCTAACTTTTCAATGTTAGGCGTTTTTTCAACACCCCTCGGTAAAAGATTATAATGGAGAAGTTTATTCAAAAGTCCGTACGAGTTCTTTAACCCTCCAACTTGAACTGTCCCCTTGAATTGAGCAGGATCATTATACATCAAAGCTACGAACTCAGCAATAGTCTTGGCTCGGCTGATGTTATGGGGATAGACAAGCAAGGAAAAGGGCGATCTCTCGTAATTTCCTAAGAGTGTGGCAATAACTTCAGGAGTCACCTCAAACGACTTTCCCCTTACATTAGCCCTCAAATTCTCAACTTCATTCATCTCTACTACCCAAAGCTTTTGATAAAACTCTCTGCACAGAGACAAGTTGTACCCATCTACTGGCTCGAACCAGAATGACATGCCATGGGCAACAATGAGCTTGACAACCTCATTCCTTGGTTCAAGGGCAATGAGGTCGAGGTACCGCTCGCATGTGACATGTTTTTCATGAATCAATTGGTTCCTTGCCTCATTTCTCACCTTTTTCCTCTGCTCACCCCAGTCCCCACTTGACCCATCACCAAGTCTCTTGCAACTAGAAAGCTCCTCGGGTTAAGTGGAGTCTGATTTGGTTCTCTTGGTTTGGGCCATGCAAAGCAACCATGCCCCCATAGTCAAGAATGTGAAAAAGAACGAGGAAAGACCCTCAATCGGGTCCATAGCCTCGTGAATGATCTCTACATGATGAGCCATTTGAGAACTTTTGGAGAATTTGGAAAGATAAAATGAGGTTAGGGCTTGAGGGATTTTCAGCAATTCTAGGGTTCCAAAAGAGGGAAAGCTTCAAATCTTTAATGAACACAACAATTAGATAGGACTAGGGTTGGGGATTGAGTAGAGGAGTGATTTAGGAAGCTTGGGAGAGGATTCAGTGAGAGAGGAGATCAAGAGGTTCTGTAACTTAAGAGGCAAATGAAGGGTTCTCCGAGAAAAATTGATTAAAAGCCCTAATTTTTGGCATTCTAGGCAAAACCTACCGATAGGTAGATGGAAACCTACCGGTAGGTTGCACTCCAGTAGCCAAAACCTATCGATATGGCATACCGGTAGGTTTTGCCTTGTTTGCAAAATACTCCCGTTGTCCGACACACAACCACTCTACCTCATTTTAAGACATATCCTACACATTCTAACACATCTTCTATGACCTTTACTCCTCCCTAATCAAGTATTCCACTTGTAAACCACAAATTGAACCAGCATGCCCAATTTATTACCGAAATTGCAATGCGGTTTAAAATTTTGATGCATTCAACATACAAGGCATGGATTTCTATATTTAACTATCAAAATGAATACGCAAAATGCAAGTCACATATTCAACAACGCGGATATTCTGAATTCATTCAAATATCAAAAACTTGAGCAATATTCTCCTATTATGCAAGCATGGAACTATTTAAAAAATTGTTCAAAGGGCTGAACTAAGCACACATGAGCATCACTATAGCCTCAAATACTAGTCTAAAGTATGCACCTGCACATTCATTTTCAAACTCATGTGTGTGTGAATTGGACAAGTAATTTGAGTATTTACGCAACAGAATTCACATTCGAACGACTAGCCAAATTCAACTTCAATCCAAAACTCGCCAAGAGTCACTCATACCAATGGAATGCACTCTAGTTATCCTAGCATACACTCCATGTGTACATGTGAGATAGAATCTTGTGTTCAAAACAAAGTGTGCTCCCATGTAATCAAAAAATGATGTTCATGCATCAAAGTGAAACTACTTTGGCATAATCTCATGAAAAGAATGCTAGGGCATTGGGTAGTAAAACTAACTCATCATTGCTTTAAGGCCATGTATCTCTCATACTACTTTAGATCACTTAGGACTTCGAAAGTTATAATGGGGCTTGGGGTGATATTGAGGCAAAAGAAACAAAGTATATAGGATAACAAAGAGGGTTGTTCTAAGTGAAAGACTTTTATTTCAAAAACATCTCCCTTTTATGGGGATTTCATTCTTTACACCATTACCACACTCTTTGCTTCTTTTCTTTGTTTTCCTTAACATTTTCTTTTTCTTTAGATCATTCTTTCTTTTTCTCACCCCTTTTCCTCTTTTTCCTGGATTTTCATTCTTTTTCTAATGAACTCCTTGAGTTTCACTTCCATTCATCCCTTTTGTTGCAATTTCCACACCACACTTCCTTCTCTTTCATGATTACTCATATTCGGCTTTAGGAACAACCAAGGTAAGGTAGATTTTTCATTTTTCACTTGCTTGATCAATTGTGTGGCATAGAAACGAATTTCAATCAAGGCTCAATCACGGCACTAAGGATAATATTTTCTCAAGAACAAGGTTAAGGCTCAAAATTTCAAAAATGGCCTAAGATCAATTCTAGGTAGGCATAGGAGAGCATTGTACATTCAAGACAAGTCAATCAACTACACGATTGCAACTAGCTGAGACAACCATAATGAGATTATTGAACAAATTTGACATTAAAAATTATTCTTTGAATAATTGTAAGTTCCCTCCAAAAAGGATTGGTACTAAAGCTCTCATGGGTCCTTACTCATCTCCACTATTTATATCGATGCTAAAATATGAATCCAATCCGTAGATAGCTAAAATTACACATTCAAGGGACATATACAAGGTTCAAAAATAGATACATATGTGATACTCACGCATAGGATCAACTTATATAATGTGCTCATGTGCACATAGTTCAAAACAAAGAACAACAAATCAATCAACTCAAACACTCTTAATAAGGGAATCTAGATCAACATTCCTGTGTTTTGCACAAAAAAATTCAAATTTTTCACATAATTTGCACTAAATGTAAACAAAAATCTATACAATATGTGAAAGGTGAATTTTCACCTCAAAACTTGGTATTATCCACAAAAAAATCGACAAACATTGGTGTAACATGAAAATGGTACACCTCACCCCCAACTTGATTCATGCATTGTCCTCAATGCAACAAAAATATATGGTATGCAATGAAAGACAGTAAAAAGGTGAGTAGGGTTAGAGGACACCTCACATTTGAGCATTTGACCAAATACCAACATCTGTAACTAAGAAAAACAACACTATACGACAAAAGAACGTAAATATCATAAAATAAAAACCAAGTAAATAACAGCAAATGTACACTAAAAAGCAAAAACACTAGTTATTCCTCCACAAATTCCAAATACACTGGATCCGTCAAGTCCTCCTCCATCCCTTGTCTTTCAAAACTCACAAAAAATGGCTTAAGTCTTTCACCATTGACCTTGAATATCGTCCATTCTCGATGTTTGTAAATCCATAGCTCCATTGGGGTAGGCCACCTTGACAAGATAGGGGTCATCCCAAAGGGATCGGAGTTTGCCTTGAAAAATGGAGAAACGAGAGTTGTATAAGAGCACATTTTTGGCCGGGCTCGAATGACTTCCATAAAATGGATTTGTCATGAAAGATCTAAGCCCGCTCATTTGAAATTTTTGAGCTCTCATACGCATCTCTTTGAATCTCTTCCAATTCACTCAGTTCTAGCTTTCTATGCTCTCCAGCCATTCTCAAATTAAACTTTAAAGTCTTTATGGTCCAATAGGCCTAGTGTTCCATCTCAACTGGCAAATGGAAAGCCTTTCCCAAGACAAGCCGATAGGGAGACATGCCTAAAAATGTTTTGTAGGCTATGCGGTAAGCCCATAGGGTATCAATTAGTCTATGTGACCAATCTTTCCTATTGGGGTTCACCATTTTTTCTAAAATATTTTTAATCTCCTTATTGGACAACTCGGCTTGGCCATTGGTTTGTGGGTGGTATGTAGTGAATACCTTATGTGTGACACCATATTTGTGCATCAAAGATGCAAATGGTCTGTTACAGAAATGTGAACCTCCATCACTTATCAATTCACAAGGCATCCTAAACCTTGAAAAAATGTTCTCCTTGAGAAACTTGACCACGACCCGGTGGTCATTGGTCTTGGTTGGGATAGTCTCTACCCACTTTGACACATAGTCTACTGCAAGTAAAATATATAGATATCCAAATAACATATGAAAAGGGACCCATGAAGTCAATGCCCTAACAATCAAATATTTCAAAAAAAGTATAGGGGAGTGAGGCATCATGTTCCTTTGGGTCACACTACCTAATCGCAGGCATCTATCGCATTCTTTACAAAATGAAAAACAATCTTTGTTAAGTGATGGCCAGTGAAATCCTGATTGAAGAATTTTTGACAAAGTTTTCTTGGCAAAAAAATTGCCACTGCATGTTTTTTGAGTGACAGAATACAAGGACATCACATTGTTCATTCTCCGGTACGCATCTCCGCATGACTTGGTCAGGGCAGTACTTGAACAGGTATGGGTTGTCAAAGTAAAAGTACTTCACAGCCGCCATGAATCTCCTTTGATCCTTCGGGCTCCATTACGATGGTATTTGTAATGTTGCAAGATAATTACAAATGTCAGCATACCATGGACAAATAGAATGAATTGAAAGTAATTACTCATCAGGGAAGAAATTTGGAATAGGAATGTTCTCATCGGGTTCTTGCACCACCAATTGAGATAAATGATCCGCCACACATTCTCCACTCCTTTTTTGTCTTTGATTGTTAGATTGAATTCTTGGAGTAGGAGGATAGACCTGATAAGTCTTGGTTTGACATCTTTCTTAGATAACAAATACTTTAAATCAGAATGATCAGTATAAAACACAATCGGTGAACCAATGATGTAGGAACAAAATTTATCTAATGCAAATACAGTCGCTAGTCGCTCCTTTGTTGTGGTAGTGTAATTGATTTGGGCTTCATTGAGTGTTTTGCTAGCGTAGTATATTACATAAGGTCTATTTTTCTCCCTTTGGCCGAGCACTGTGTTAACCGTAAAATTTCTTGTGTCGCACATAAGCTCAAAAGGTAAATCCCACTTAGGTGGTCGCATAATCGGAGGTGTGACAAGAATGCTTTTGAGTTTTGTTAAAGATGTCTCACAATCATCCGATAACTAAAATGGGTCATCCTTAGACAATAAATTTGTCAAAGGTCGGGCCAATGCACCAAATTTTTTTATGAAACGACGGTAAAATCTAGCATGGCTCGAAAACAACCTGATATTCTTGACGACTCTCGGCGTATGGAGATTATAGATGGCCTCCACCTTTGATTTGTCAACATCAATGCCCGTTGTCAAAACTATACGGTCTAGAACAATTCCTTGTGTCACCATGAATTGACATTTCTCCCAATTCAAGAATAAACTCTTCTCTTCACATCTCTCCTAGACTTTCTCTAAATTTTCCATGCACCCACTAAAAGAATCCCCAAAGACCAAGAAGTCATCCATAAACACCTCGACAATCTTTTCCACCATGTCACTAAAAATTCCCATCATGCAACGTTGAAAGGTCCCAGTGGCGTTACATAGCCCAAAAGACATGCGACGGTAAACAAAGGTACCGTAGGGACAAGTTAATGTGGTCTTCTCTTGGTCTTCCAATGCAATTTCAATTTGATTGTAGCCGGAGTATCCATCTAAAAAATAATAGAATTGGTGTTCTATATTACAATGTATCCTCCATAGTAATGTATCTCCCCCTCTTGGAAGCTTCAAAAACGTCCATGGGGTCCCCTCCTAGCTATGAGATGTCCTCTCCCTCTATAGGGGCTGCATGGCATGGGTTGGTGCAGGCAAGTGCAGGCCTTGTCTCCACACCTAGCATCATCTCTCTCCTCTATCCTCATTGATGATCAAAGCTCCAAAATTCCAATAAGAGGTGAAAGAAGGATGTCCATGGTGTTGGGAGTGTCAGAGGTAGGTAGGAGAATGTCTGGTAAGACCCCCAAGATGGCAGAGCATGAAATACATAATCTGGGCTATTTTAGTAAAACTTACTAGAAGGTCGATGAAAACCTACCGGTAGGTTTCACTCTAGCAGGATTAAAATACTGGTAAGTCTGGCGGTAGGTTGAGGTCCAGTAGCTAAAACCTATCGGTATGGCCTACCGGTAGGTTTTCCCTAGTTTTGCTTTTTTCTTGGTTTCCTCACCTCCTGAGCTATCATCAAGCTATCCCATCACCCTTATTCATCTTAAAAACCATGAAAAGACATAGCAAGCATCATTTATCACCATTTATCTGCAAACGTACTGAAATTCCATAAATAGCACAAAAGATACATATCCACTCATATTAACCACCAAAGCTAGCACAAAAGGAATGTAAAAGCACTTTAACTATGCAATATTTTGTGCTAATCAATCATCTACCGATAAAAGAAGCATTACCTATCATTAGAAATTTTTTAGAAGGGTCTGCTACCGGTAGAAGACTCACAAGCTATTGATAGCTTGTGCCCAGAATCTAAAAAAATATGGGTTTTAAACATAATTTTTTAGGAATACCCTTCATCTCACTCATTGATCACCTTTCCAAAAACACTCTCTCCTCTCTCTAAACCCTCGAAACATTCAGGAAACCTTGGGCATCCTTCATCTCCATCAATTTTCTCCCTCAAACTTTGATTCCCCTTGCTTTCTTTTCACTTTCCTAACTCTTTTCTCTAAAAAAAAAACCCCCAGAACCCTCCTTTCTCCATAAAAATTCTCCAAATCCATCAAAATCTGTGATTTTCACTTAAAGCTTGGATTTTGGAACAGTGGCAAGAATGGGTAAATCTCCACCTTCATCTTTTGGTATTTTTGAGTTATTTTGGAGTTGGGTATTACCGTTCTTCGCCCAGGGGCATTTTTTATTTTGATGGCCCACACCAAACAAAAGGGTCTTGTTCCATCACCACAAGCGAGAATTAGGTCCTACAAGAGGGTGGAGGAGATGGCCCCTTGTGGAGGGATGACCCTTACACGGAGATCATTAAAGCCAAAAATATGACGTGTGAGTGGCAAATGGATAGAGCCACCTTCAAGTCACACAATGACGTGGTCTGGGACAATTGAAGGTCATGGGTTACATTTTTTGTTCCAAGCAATGAATGGTTATGTGCTCCCCCACTGTTGGGTGTTTTTAAGAGATTAGCAGTAGTGGATGAGGACTTGTGTTTGCTAAGTTAAATGTGAGGGGAAAAATAATTGAGGTCACTCCAGCAGTCATCGCCATAGCATTGGAGTATCATAGGCCTTCAACCAACACCCCCGTCGTTCCCCTACAACACCCAAGGAAGGAAATCACTCTAAGAGTATGCGAGCTTGATATATGAGGACCCTTTATAGTTCAAAGGCAAAATTCAAGTCGGGGGACTCAAGCATTCCTATGGGGTGATGAATAAAGTCCTCCACTATATTGTTTTGCCTCAAATGGCAGAGAAGACACCAAGGGAGGAGAAAATGGCTCTCCTCTATGAGTTTATTGTTGGCACCAGGATGGACATCGCCTTGTTGATTTGGGAGGTGATGAAGGACTACGTCAAGGCCATGAAATGGAGGGCGAACCTATCTTATGCCCACCTTGTCACTAAGATATGCAGATAGAACAAGGTCAAGGGAATCCCGACTGATGTTCAGCCCTATAGGCAAGCCGAGCAACATGAAGAGGATAGCTATAACTACAGGGCTTGGGAAAAGGGAGGAAAGGGTATATAGGCCATCCATGGCTGAGGCATCCACTACTGAGCCATCCATAGCCAGGCCATCTACTACTGATCCACCTCTAACGGTCTCTAAGCATCAAGCTGGGATTGAGGGGAGGTTGGATGACTTCAGGGAGATTATGTAGCTACTAAAGTTGATGGTCAACAAGATCTTTGAGAGGAATTTCCCAAGAAAGCCTCTCCCTAAGATGCCATCACCACCCATCGCACCACAGTTCCCATCATCAGTTCCTGAGACTAGTGCTAACCTTCAGACAACTGCTCTCACTGGCTCAACTGTTGTAGAGGTGGGTGAATCCAATGACAAAGGAGACGATGATGACGAGGATGATGAGGATAAGGATTAGAGATAACTTAGTCTTGTTCATTACTTGGATTATGGTTCACCCTAATCTCTGAACATGCACCCAGTTGTATATACGGCTTATATGAGTAGGTGAGTGTCACTCTCCCCTCCAGTTTCATGCAAGAAATGAGGGTTATGTGTATGAAAATGTGTATTTGTGTGTGTGCAAAAGTGCTCCCCAAGCATAGAGACTTGTAATGTCATTTTTTACTTGGAATTGAGTATTCCAAGGTCATCTCCTCTGGGAAGGAAGGTCGAATTGTGGTGAAAGTGATTTTGTAAAGAAATGAAAAGTGTAAAATCTTGTGATTGTGTTTTGTTGAGTGGAGTATTTGATAAAATTGCAATGAAAACAAGGTTGGCTAAGCGGAAGAGATCATTATGATGGAAATGTGAAATCAACTCAATACATTCTACCAATGAAGGAGAGTTGATTTAGCATACCCAAGATGAAATCTCCCCTGGATTAGCCAACTAAAAGCTTAGCTATCCATAATCAAAGCAAAAACATTCATAATGTAAAGAGACATGATGAAGAAATGAAACATGGAACTTGTATTAATGCAAGAAAAGAGTTAAACTACAAGAGAAATGACATTTATAGTCATAATACAAAGATTGAAAACAAATACCCAAATATACAACTTGAAATACTAGAAATGCTTGGTTAAGTGACTTGATCCGAAATGTGTACACCACAGTGCAAGCGGTCAATTTGTAGTAATAATCTGGTTAAGTCCATAGGGAACTATCTGTCGATGTTTTAAAGTAAGCAGTGACAAAGACCAAGTGACTGTAACTTTTGAGTTTTGAAGTCATGTGATGTATAGGATTTCCTAGATAGAATATGATGTTCTTTCCAAGGAGATTTTCTAGACAAAATATAAGATAAGCTCAAATGTAAAATAGTCACTCTTTAGTTTGAGGATCTGGACATGTAGTTAATCATCTGGTTTATTATACTTGTGCTTGATAACTCAATTAACCCCTGCGTCAACGTCATGTTAATTAGAAGATGCAGGTGGATTGTGAGAATTAAGAGCATGGTTCCGATGTTTTTCTAGAAGTTGTCAAGAATTATCTGTGTCGAGACTCAATCCGTCTACAAACAAGCAAGTATTTTTACAAGGCATCCAACCATGGCATTAATATTCCATTTTCATTCTTTAATTGTAGCACAATATTGGTGAAGATTGAAGCGTATTCATGAAGATCTAGCTAGGGTACTTGCATTGAACCAATGAGTTTTTCTATGCAAGAGTTATTTGCACTATAGAAATTACTCACGGTTATACAAAGTGTCTTGCCTTTACTAGATGCAGTCAATTATTCAATAAGCATGGAAAATATAATCAAAAATGCACAGATATAACTTCTAGATGATTTATACATGTCCATTACCTCTTAGAATAGAGTGAATAAAAAACTACTCACTCTTCATGACTTTGGTAAAGCGAAAAAAGTGAGTGACGCTCATTCTTCCAAGTAGAGGAGTTATAAGATAAAACACACTACACAAGGAGCCGATCTTCGATGAAGAATGAGTGAATCATGTTTCACCCTTCACGACTTTGGTAAAGCTCTAGAAAAATGGAAGAGTTTCACTCCTCTAAGGGAAGAAAGAAGCTCAAGCAATAGAAGTGAGTGAAATTAATACCGAAAGTAGGAAAAAGATAGTAACTTTTGGAGGGTTTCTACTGCAACCAAAAGATGACCTTTCTTCCTTTATACAAGTAAATATAAACCTAATTCTAAGAGTAATTCTATAACAAGTTAAGAAATGTTGGTCTAGTGTAAATTCAACTTCCTTTGAAGCTCCCACAATGGGAGTATTTATAGGCAAAGAGGAGGGGACAAGGTAGTGTGGAGGAATAGTACAAGGCCTTCAAAGTCCAAGTGAAAGCCCAAATTTTCAGAGAAAAAATCAACCACTTTGCAGCCTATCTAGGGCCAACGTGTAAAACCTAGTAAAATTTGAACTTTTTATGAAAAAGGCCAAAACGGTAATTTGTCACTACAGTGCGAGTTGAAAAGTCATATTTCTCTACAGCTCGGATGAAGAAATGAACCTCGCCGTTGGATTTGTCTCGCAAAATCTAATTACCCAAATAATTTTTGTCAAATTCTAAGATAGTTAGATTTTTTAGATTTTCAAGGCAATCGGGTGTCGGGTGACCTCAAAAAATGCCCCCCAAAATAAAATTTCTGAAATTTTATTGTACTTTAATGAAATTTTATATAAAAATATCTTGAACTTAAATCGGGATAAAATTTAATCGTTTCGGGACAAAAACGGACCCAAGAATAGTGAACGTGTGACGCAATGTGGACCAAACATTAAAAGGTATAAATAGGACCAAAAAATTTGATATTTAGACACAACTCTTTATTGGATTCTAGTGGATTTGCTGGGTTTTAACATTGGGAGAGGAAGAGAGGAAAAAGAGAAATTTCAAGACTTGTTTCTCAGATCTGCGGGTTCTGCCCGTTGGAATTCTTCGGGCCAAGACTTGTTTCTCAGATCGCAACCAACCAAAAAGGAAGGATTTCACCAAAAATTCAAAGATGGGATTTTGGAGCAAGTTTGGTTTTGGGCAAGGTTTGGGTCCTTGGAGCTTTCTAACGTTGCTTTATGCTTCAAGATGTAGGTTTTCATCCTAACTAGGTCTATTTCCAACCTAGGATGAGTATATAAAATGGGTGGGCTATTATGTGTATTTTAACACTTGCCTATTTTAGTTGGTTTAATGGAAATGGGTAAGTTCAATTCTAGTATGTATTGGTAATTAGAAATTGCTAGTTTGTGATTTCTTGAAAGTTTTGATAATTGGGCATGTGAAAATCACTTAATCTAATTTTTTTTTTTGAGTTATGTGATGAATTTGGGCATTTTATGTGATTATGTGATTTGGTGCCTTGAATGTGTTTGATAAAATGCCTATGCGAAATAAAGTGTGTTAATTACATGAGATTATGTATGACATGCTTGGAAAATTTGTTGTTAAATGTGAATGTTGCTATATGCTTATGATATATTGGTATTGTTCTAACTTTTTGGAAGTTTTATGCTTTGGATATAATTTGCCATGAAAATGTTGAATGTGGTTAAATTAGCTCATATGACATTCATTACATATGGGGCATGATATTGATATTGCAATGGTTTATTACATTGCATATGCACAGAGACATCGCATTTGGTGGGTGTATATACATGGTTTGATCAAATACCATTCTTGGTGGATGATACTTAGGCTCGGGGAAAGTAGATCAAAGATTCAACTGAGTCACATAGTTTGCATGAAAAACTTGTGTCGGGTATAGCAAGAAGGGATAGATCCTCCCTCGGATGCAAGAGTCGATTACTTGATTCATACACTCCCCTGTGGTGAAATTCCAGAAAAGTGTATCGATGTGCGGAACCGGTGGTGCGACACCAAAACTCCGCTACCCAACAAAGACACATGATTTTGTTTTATAAAATAGTCATTTGATGTGTAATGTCCAACAAAGACACATTGTTTTTATAACAAAAACATATGATTTATTTTAAAAAAAATCATTAGACGTATATCATCAATGACGGATTTAAACGCATTGGCATTACATTGTATTGTGGGAGCCATAAAGGGCTCGGGTTAAAGTGCATGAGTGAGTTTCATCTCATCTCATGGCATGACATGGTGATTTCCAACATTGAATTGCATATTCTTGATTGGAATTATTGTTGCTTGTTGAATGTTGCATGTGGAGATTTCATATGCACTTAGGTTGGGGAGTGGCCTCTTTAGGAGAAACCCTATTGAGTATGACTCACCCTTTATGGGAAAATATTTCAGGTGTGGGTTACACACCAGTGGCCAGCTCGTATTTGGGGCCTCAAGAATGAAGAAAATCCGACTTGTGGCTTTTAATTCACGTTTTATAAAACTATCGTGAAAAACTATGTTTTTGTAAAACATTCACTAAGTTAGTTTTTTCGGCATGTAATGTGTGTAAAAGAATTGTAATCGAACTCATATAGACTATTTTTAATGTAACATTGTGTGTTGTTATATGAGTCTGGATAAATAGACCCGGTGTGGTCAATGTTTACTCATAAATGGATCTAGTGTGGTCAATGTTGTATGATTGCACAGGTTGTGTTTTTGGGTAGAGCTCCTCGTACAAAGGAGACTCTGCCTGAATTTTGTTAAATTATGGATGCCAATAAATGGGAAATAACGGTATGATATCGAGTTATACGGTATCCACGGGTATTCCGCGAATTTATGGGTGATCAATAGGTTGACAAAAGACCCCCGATTTTTGGGGCGTTACAAAACATTCGAGCGTTGTTTAATGTTCGAATGTGTCTTCTATCTTTACTTGATGGGCGTTCGAACGTGAATTGGTACTCAATTATAACATTTTATTGTGCTTCATTTGGACTAATTATACTTTGATGGAGTTTAAATGGTGATGTTTCAGGTGCTAAAATGAGAAAAAGGATTAAGGATTTCAAATACAACATTTAAGTGTAACTGCAGTACTTTAAGGAACAAAGGTGGATAAGCTTTAGGACAGCATCACCGTTCGAACGCTGGTTAACGTTCTAACGCTCCCATGAACCAGGCAGATGAGACAAAGGCGTGTTGCAGACAGACCCTGGAGATTAAAGCCTAACGTTCGAACACTAAGCCACGTTCGTACGCAACATCACGTTCGAATGCCATCCCACGTTCTAATGACACTGGAAGCACTGACATGATCAGATCGACTGAAATACATAGTGTGTGTTGACTTTCAAGCCAGAAGAAAGATCCTCAGGCACATGAATGCCATGATCAAACACAATTTCTGAATTATTTGAGGACCCTGACTGCTGCAGGGAGTTGGTGAATGACCCTGGCAAAAGGCTGCAACCCATGTGAAAGCCAGAAGTTCAACGTTCAGATTATAGGGCAAAAACGACCTTCACGTTCGAACGGAAGGGACCGTTTGAACGTTCCCACCGACAGACTGCAAATTGCCTGATTCTTTGACTGCACTCCAGATCTTTTACCTTGATTCGTCCTGCACTGTTCTTTCACCCCTCCCTTGCTCTTCCCTGCCTATAAATACTCCCTTTTTGGGAGCTTTGAGGGGGACTCTTGGAGAGGAGACATCAAGATCTCTTCTCTTGAAGAATAGATAGTCTCTATATGTAGTGTTTCATTTTAATTCAAATATTCTACATTCTAGTTCTTTTAATTCAAGTCTTTACATTCTAGCTCTTTTAATTCAAGTCTTTATTATAGTTGGGAAGTTCAATTCCCTACTTGTCTTTATCTTTATTATAGTTGGGAAGTTTAATTCCCTACTTGTATTGTTAAATTCATGCACTTTATGTTCTTGTCTTTACATTAATGTTCTTACTTTCTAGCTTTAGTTTACTTTCTTTCACTTCCATTGCTTGAGTATCTTCATCTTAGAGGAGTGAAACTCTTCCACTTTTCCAGAGCTTTACCAAAGCTAAGAAGAGTGGAACGTGATTCACTCATTCTTCGTCGAAGATCAACCTCGGAGTTCCTCTACTTGGAGGGATGAGTACCATTCATTTTTCTAGCTTTACTCAAGTCATGAAGAGTGGGTAGTCCTCATTCACTCTTTAGGGAGAGGTGATGAATACGTAATGAACATCCGGATGTTATACTTGTGCATTTTCTTTCATACTTCAATGCTTTATTTACTTGATTATTGGGAAATTGGATGCGTAAAGCAAAACTAGGGTACTTTGCATAACCAAAGGATAATTCTATGATCCGGATGACTCCTACATAGAAAGATCCATTGGTTCAAGGCAAGCATCCTAGTTAAAGTATTTTGTGTAACCTATGGGTATTCCTATGGTAAATGGATGACTCCTGCTAGAAAGATCCATAGTGTGAGACAAATACTCCGGGCTAAAACTTCATGACTAATATTCCAATCTCCACCACCATTGCACTTTATGAAAATGATGGAGCTTTAACCCAGTCCATCCTTACCTTCCGATTAACTTACTGTTGACACGGGAGTTAATTGAGTTATAAAGCACAAGTGTAATACACCGGATAATTCATTACATATTCTGAACTTCGAACTAAAGAGTGACTTTAATTTCATTTGAATCTTATATTTTGTCTAGAAAAACTCTCTTGAAAAGAATTTCGTATTCTATTCAAGAAAACTCTCACATCTCATAAAATCTCAAAAAGGTTACAATCAATTGGTCTTCATCACTGCCCACTTTGAAACACTAGGCAACAAAATTCCATGTGGATTCGACTCCGGACTCAAACTGGATTATTACTACAACTTGACCGCCTGCACTTAGGTATACACATTTCGGATCAAGTCAGAACGCAAGAGGGGGTATGAACTTCCCACTCAAGTGAACTGTATTCTTCTGTGAAATCCATTTCCAACTCCATGCACAACTTGACTTTGCACTCAGCAGCCTTCAATAATCTAGGAGAACGTTCGAACATGATTTGGCGTTCGAACATGGTACTCAAGTACCTCAATGTTGTCCTTCTCAGCTACAACACGCCATGTCTCCGCAACCTAGTCCTCAAATAATTCAAGGGGACATTCAAACGTGAGTTGGCATTTGAACGTTCTTACTTTGTTCCAAGCTTCTCCAATTTTGCTCTAAGGCATGCCAGTGTTGCATGAAAGTTTGACATTCATTGTCTTTGGACTTTTGCTCAATTTATATCCTGAAATGTCATCATTTAAATTCCATCAAAGTATAATTAGTCTTAGAAAGGCATATTAAGATGCCAATTTTAACTACTAATCACTAAGCTTGCATACAACTTGATTGAAAGAGTTTAAAGTGAAAGAGGGAAACATTACAAGTAATTTAAAGCATACTACAATGAAAGTGGTGAAGAAATGTGAAAAACCCAAGTTTCTCTCTCTAACTTCATCTTCTTACTTGAGCTTGTCTCTCTAAGTAAGTGTGTAGATGAATTCTTTTGAATAGCTTGTTTCAAATTCGTCCATACCCTTTCCATGGTCTGTAAGAACTGAGTTGCAATGAGTGGGAAGAGATTGGACACTTCAACAAGCAAGGACAAGCCAAGCATGCACCTCCCATGTTTTTCTCTTCTGAAATCTGAATTTAGGGTATAAGAGACCATCATGGTGTGTCAAATATGTTAAGATATGGTTGGGATGACAGGATATGGGCCCTCGGAGTAGGTGGAGTTATGTGGAAAGGTGTCTGGCACTTCTGGGCAAAACCTACCAGTAGAACGTCATAAACCTACTGGTAGAAAAATTTCAATAGGTTTTTCTAACGATAGGTTTTAAGGTTCTACAGGTAGGTTGTAAGGGTGATGCAAATTTTCGTAAATTTATCATAACTTTTGATCTCATTGTCTGATTGAGATGAAATTTTGATACAAGATGGAGGATATCCCAATCTAAAACTCTCATGGTTTGCACTTTTTCCCATTCAAAGTTAATCATGGTCAAAAATAAAAAATACTGGGGTACTACTACCAATTAGTGCGGGAGCTGGTACAAAAATTCGAGTAGGCTTAGATACCGGTGCCTATGATACCAAGTACCACTAACTCCTTGATTTCTTTCACTTTAAAACCTCTTAATCCTCATTTAATATGTTTCATCTCTCCACCACTCATCCACACTAAGTTGCAGGGTTTCGAAAGTCATCATTTACCACATGATTACCTACAACATCAAAATTTTCACATTATTCATATATTCGACTAACTCTAAATAATTAAATGCAAAGTTGAGTTAAAATACATGTAATGAGGCCTTTAAATAT
The DNA here is from genome assembly GCA_023539305.1 of Ilex asprella. NCBI lineage: Eukaryota > Viridiplantae > Streptophyta > Magnoliopsida > Aquifoliales > Aquifoliaceae > Ilex > Ilex asprella. The sequence continues at coordinate 19,520,588 of CM042199.1, read as the reverse complement.
GCAATATTATGTACTCATCATTTATCTTTTGTTCTTGTTTTGTTGATTTTATATAATGGAATAGCAGTGTAGGAATCTCCAGCCTAGTAGAAGAATTCCTAGGATTGTACGCCGTTTCTTCTTGATTCCTTTGTACTCATTGCAAACTTATCTTAATGAAAGAACTACACTTTTTGTTTCATTGTGGCCCAATCTCATTTACATAATTTTAATTTGTTTTGTGTATTTTATTGGTCCATGAATTATCTAACTTAAATGAAATTGTTATATGTGCGTACATAGTTTTGAAATAAGGTTTGCTAGGGACTAGCAAATCTAAAGTTAGAGGTGTGATGAGTGTGGAACATTTCACATTAAAAATCTTCGTTACATCCAATTTTACTCGTTTTGTAGTGAATTTTTGGGAAAATGGAGTTAAACTGATAATTAATGGAGATTGATTTGATTGCAGATGATAGTTCGAAAAGGGCAGGCATAGAGCACCCCATCGAGTGATCAAGGTCAATGGGGAACGAAGGATCTCATGACGGATGGCTCGGGAGCTCAAGGAACCAATAGTTTCAAGACAAGGAGAAGACCTACCGGTAGGAGCCTTATGACCTACCACTAGAAGACCCTACTAGAAACCAGCTTCTAGTGCCTCCCTGCAAGACCTACTGGTAGGAGCCTTACGAGCTACCGGTAGAAGACCCTACTAGAAATGAGCTATCAGTAGAAGACCTCCAAAACCTATCGGTAGAAGAGCCTACTGGAAAGTAGCTTTCAGTTCCTCCCTGCAAAACCTACCGGTAGGAGACTTATGAGCTACTGGTAAAAGACTCTACTGGAAATGAGCTATCGTTAGGAGCCTTACTGATGAGCACATAATATTGCATATTTTATGGCCTCATTACATTCATTATAACTCAACTTTTTCATTTAATTACTTAGTTTTAGCCTATTTTATGAATAATGTTGAATTCTCGATGTTGCATATTTTGATAGCTCAACTGTTGGATTTTAGGACCTTACAACTTTGTTGGATGTGTGGTAATGGCATGGACACAATACATGAAGAATTGGAGGCTTAAAAGTGAAGAAATCAAGGAGGTATTGGTGTTTTGGAACAAAGGCACCAGCTGCCACATCACTGGGAAGCACTGCCTCGGTTCTCCTCCATTTTGGCCATGATCTACTCATAATCTGGAAAAGTTCAAAACATTAAAGTTGTAGATCTGGATGTCTTCTGTATCGTGTCAAAATTTCAACTCAATCCAACGGTTAGATCAAGAGTTATGCTATTTCTACCGAAGGTGGTCTAGTACAGAAAAACAGTACCGGTACTCTTGGTACCGGTACCATATGGTACCGGTACCTGGTACCGGTACCACGAACATTCTGGCCGAAAAACAGCCTATAACTCAACTTTGAGGCTTGGGGTCCCACCTACACTTCTCCCACTTGTCCCCCAACATTTCCTGACATAAGAGCACGCTTCCCTTACACATTTGGAAGACTTGGAAGGCTTGGCATTAATGAAGCATGGGAGAGGAATGGGCAGGCATGTGAGTTGCAGGCTAGCTCTGTCCTAGCCTGTGTGACCCATCAAAATCACCTTCCATTAAGGGGAAGGCCTGCTCTTACACCTTGGGGACCCTCATGGACGAAAGTCAAGGCTCTCCAGCAATACACACTCCATATATACAACATTATTCAGCATAAGAGGGGTTGGCTACCTAAGCTTAGGAGTAGATATAGAGAGAGAGTTCCAAGGTTGAAGATGATGAATCATTTTTGCATTTTCTTCTCCCATTTTCACTTGCTATTGTTGTAGTAAG